>JASANG010001452.1:0-199274 GCA_030248215.1 Enoplolaimus lenunculus | reverse complement strand
ATAAAAAAAGAATACATTATTGAAACGATATTCATTTAGTAGATTTATAGCAAGAAGTTGTATATAAAAGCAATAATCACTGATGTAAATAAAGGTTTTAACATTTGTTTTCAGCCAGTCCTTCCACGTCCATGCCCGCTTGGTAAGCATCTTATATATTATTTGCGCACATCAAAAATTATCATCAACCAAGGCGATATAACTCGGCCTCAACACTGTGTATTAACAAAATTTTGATCTTTAAAAGAATGTTTTCACCTATTTCCCTAGGCACGATATATAAATGTTATAACAGTCCTAAGGCAGATAAGTGTGATACAGCTCTTGGGCCGATTTTACTTCTAGGGCAATATAATACATTTAGCATCGCATTGTATTTACACAAAACATAGTAAATTCTATAAATTAGAACTTTTATACTGGTTTCCCAAATATTTTTCGTCAAAAAATAAGTTGCATCCAGATTTAGCAACATGACGTATATTCTATAAGTAATGCATAACTCAGGTTTACGTTAAACGAATCTATCATACCAAAGCATTTTGGCCAAGTTAAATACATTTGCAAACGCTCAGGATTTTTTTGATTGTCAACCAACTGCTGCTAATAGAAATGCCGTTCATTTCCTATAGTAATACTATTTTGCTCGAAAACTAAACTGATACATGTACAAGTATATATTTAATTGCAATATTTTGCCAAATAATTAGTATTTTGTTATTGTTTAAGCTGACAAATCTATCGGGGGACAACGAGGTGGCGTCTGTAGTTGGATGCTGGCCCCATTGTTACCAAATGGCATCGGGTATTTGCAATGTGTTCCAAAGCTGCCAGGGTAAATTCGCTTGTTGCGCAATTTTGATAAAGGTCGATTCTTGTGCGGTGCTGGATAACAAAAACCTAATTCCAAAAAAGTATAAAGGATCCATGACACAGAAACTTATAACCATGTAGTTTAGTAAAGAATTAGTGCTAGACACATTAGCCCATCAACAGTGTATAACAATTTTGGGTCAATATATAGAACTGGGGCGTAATAGTAGTATAAGAATATTCCTAACCAAGCGTGAAAATGAGCTTATACCTAAGCTTAAGCCTAAGCAAAGAATTTGTCTAAAGCTTAAGCTTACTCTATTACAGTCCCGCAGAAAAATGTTCTGCCCCTGAACTTTACAATGGCAGTCTCAAAATAATGAGCGACAATTTGTTAACAGACATGGACGTCCGTTTTATTTTAATTTTGTTTTAAAGTTTTGTCAGCTAAAATTGTGATAAACATAATTCTCTAGGGACAAAATATAGTATTTAAGAGCTTCTGCAATCTTAGAATTTGAATTATTTGTTTGACAGCAGTCACAAAATGCTGTCACTTCAGCCCATTTCTGTGGGTTTTCTCGGAAATATTTTCGCCGAATTGGAGATGCACAATGGTCAATCTGAAGTGTAAAAAGTTGTCACCAAAAACACAGTTGTCATGGAAAAATCCAAAATAACTACTCGTTTAAACAATTTTAGGCAATACTGCGGAATTTGGATACCGCGACCTTGCGCGAAAGGAACGAAGTTTGATCCGAGACTTCAAGTTTGCGTTCACGACGGTAAGAATCTTACACGGGCCGAGTCATCTCACACTTTAGTGATCGCAGCATTGACTTCCTTAAGGGAAATCCGGTTAATATTAACTGCTGTGTTATAAGTTTTGCTCTAGATACTTTCTAAAAGCTTGAACTAAACACGAATTAATCTTAAGCTAATCGAACAGTGTTAAGCTAACAACCGAGATTAACTAAACTAAATGGTAGATTACGCATAAATTTCAGTTGTATGAGTAATTTGAAATACTCTGTACACGAGCGTTGTATTTTTTCTATGCAGTTTATAATCGATTTTATACCGGGTTGAAAATAATCTGTAATGAATGATTTGATTGCGATGAGTTTTACCAGTGAATTCAGGCATGAGATATTAATGTTTCACTTGATTACCATCTTTAGAACGGTACGCTGGACCAGTAAATATCTGTTCACCTCAAACGGTTCCTATTGGTCAATGCAATATCGATCATCAGTGTCCCGGACAGGCAGCGTGTCATGTTGGCCAAAACACGTGTTGTCAACCTTTGCACGTCAAAAAATCAACAAATTAAAAAAAATACAATTGTCTTGTAATTTTGCTCAAAATTCCAAAGTAACCCAATAATATCGGATCAGATATTAACACAGTGGCTGGATTGCATTGACACCAATAAAACAGACCGCTCACTTAAGTCGATTCTTGCGTTAAGTCAGAAAATAGACTTCGGTGTTTAAAATCAAACACATCTGCGAAATGTGTATTTCTCAGTCAAATCGCTTATCTCACTGCATAGTCAGTACCAGATACTCTAAAACAGTGCGCAGATGTGTTGTCTTAATACTGAAAACAGCTGACTTTAGTTAACGTTACAAAACTTATCTTAAAATGCAGAGTTTTACGTTAAAATCGAACTTAATAAGTTATATCTCAGCAGCCCATCCAGTAACTGAGATTGGTAGAATGATTTTGGTGAAGTATTCATTATCACTCTCGAACGTGTGTTATTGTTAAATTTTAAATGCGATACAATTCACAGCCGCAATTCTTGTAGAAAACATTTGTAGAAAAAATATCTATTCGTCAGATTTGTAAACTCGCAACGAAAAAATGAACTGTGAATTTTGCGTTGGCTTGGTTCCCAAAACTCTACTTAACTGCAACTTGGTACTTAAGTACGTGCTAAGGAATTACTTAACCATTTTGTCGTAGGCTGGTGGCTTGCGGGCAATTGATTAAAAGAACTGTTGAGGCGTGATAAACTTGGTTTAAGTAAAATTGTAGACTCATTGAGTGTACTTAATATAAAGCGAAACTATTATTTTCTTGTTATGGCAATAGCTTACATAGGCATTTGTTTGTTTTTGCTGCAAAAGTTAAGTAATAACTTAAGTATAACTTAAGTAAATACATAAGCAATGTTTCAAAAACCCAGCCATTAACTATTAAATATTTCCACAATATTCCATCAAGAAAGCTTAATATTTAGTTTTAAGACAATACATTTTTACACTATCAAGCGCTAAATCACTTATTAATTAGAAAACAACTTTTTATGGAACTTAAGTCTCTGCTATTTTCTCAGAATGGCGGCGCTGCGATTCTGAAAATGATTTGGTTATTTTTGCGCAACGAAAAAACTAATTTTCTTGCATTATTTATTATTTTTTACACTATGACGTATCATGACATTTACTGGTTGTATTTACTGTATTTGCAGCTTAAACAGAATCATGGTTTTTAGACATCTTCGTCGCGCGTAGCCAAATTTCGCCCCCCCCCCCTAGAAAATTTTCAACCTTGTCTGTAAAGTCAATGAAATCCCTTGTATGACCTCTCTAAAAATTTTAGCTCCCTATAGAAAGATTAGCTGACCACAAGCCTGCACATATTAATAAATATCATTGTTCAAATGTAATTTTCCAGCTGCAAATATTTTTAAACACCAGTTCAATAAGATAAAAAGGTTTCTTTTATTCAGCTTGCAAATGTATGTAGCTGTTATTACAATGCTGTTATTCTTCATTTGTAGTAAAATGATAAAAGTTTAACCCCTTCTCACATTGAGTTGCCTATAGGCAACTCAGCGCAGTGGATATACGTTAAATAATATATCGGACAGTGTTTAACAATTGCAACACAATATATAGTACTAAATCACCACAAGACGTGAGAGCCTCCTCGGGCTCGAGCGTCAAGGTCCTATAGCAGAGTGGTGATGATATACGCCTCCCACTCCAGTCACTGGAGTTCGAATCCTTGCATAAAAGTAGGTCTCAAGGGAAATACAAAATATTCATGTGATAAAGGGTTAAAGTTTGAATTTATTCACAATTCATTCTTCGCGGCCCAAAAACCATAATGCGTAACTGATGCTTCAGTTACTAGCTTTAATGTCGTAACTTTTCTGTACGAGGGATTTTCAATTTAATGCTAGATATTTACGTCAATTTTTTCCAACCAAACCTACGTGGTATACAACCTAGCGATATATCGATGCCATCAATTTCCCGGATAGTTTAAGGAAAATAGGCGAATTGCGGTCCACAAGCGTAAATATATTCTCGCTCAGTGCAATCAATACTCGCTCGTAATGCGGGATTCACGTTAACCGGGGCAGGCGGGTCACGGATTGTCCCATGTTTATTCGACGTCAACGTTTAAATTCGGGCTCTTATATCGGGTCAACAGGCAAAACTCGAATGTCATATGACATTAATTTAAAAACCACCGGTCTCAAATGTTGAACGTGTACAAGAGCCGGTATGTCACGTGATACTGTGAGACGTTTAGGCGAATATCATATGATATTCCAAAATTTCAACGAATATTGTGTGATATTCAGCGAGACAGTGTAATCTTTGGGTACTAATGAATGAATGGAAAGCTGGATGGTACAGGCACAAACGTGTTTTAAATACCAAATACACGCCAGCAAATCGTTCCCGACTCCAAACCGCTTAGAATCACAGCTTCAGAATTCATAAATTCAAATTTCAAATTCTAGTATCATATGGTATTCAATAGGACAATTTGGGTATGTTACCTCTCGGATGCATTGTTTGAAAATATATCATATGATGTTCGCAGACAATACCTCGAATGTATACGATATTGAAGAATAAAAGGTGACCCACACACATGACAACAGTAGACAAATACGAATTTTTTAATAGGATATGGGGTTCAAAAAGCACACAAAATGTTACCCAATAGTCTAATAGGGACAAAATGTGTCCCAAGCTACCCCTTTTTATAACGTGAATCCCGCGTAAAAAACCTGTCTTGCAGTTCATGTATTAAAAATCCGCGATTGACGGTTACTGTTCATTTTACTGACAGTAGCCGTCAATTGAAACTTTAAAATGTTAAATTTTTTAAAAAATAGCAGCACTACTTGCTATAACTCGTATGGCTAAAGCAAACATCAATTGATAATGTAAAATTCCACAGGCCGTACTCAAAATTAATGTGGACCATGCATAATAGCTATCAGATTTTGCAACCTATTATTATATAATGGACAAATTTTTACATCGCGTGCGCATTATTACTGAGATTAAGTTCGTAAAACATTTAAACAAATTGAAATTTGAGTTATTCGGCAATATTTTTTGTTGCTCACTTAAGCGTTAATATTTTTTAATTTGTCTCTTCAAATTATAAATAGCAGTGATGTATTCCATTTTACATGTGGACAATTACACTTAATTTTACTAAAATGAATATTCGTTTTGTGGTCTCCTTGGTGAAACTCTAAGTCCGGAAACATATTGTTTACTTTTGCTTATTTGCATTTATTGAATGAGATTCAAACGTAGTGTTTGCAAAAAGCAAAAGAATAAATTTGTTGTATTTGATTCACAGAATTGTTGCTTCGTATAAAGAATTGGTCAAAATATTTCACTTTAAATAAAAGCTAAAGCAAATACCATGCATTCTGGTTTATGGTATAATGTTGGCACTCATTTTAAGCTAATACTAATGTTCTCGCACAGCACTGTTACTAATTCCAGTCAGTAATTGACTTTCTAACAAATAAACCGCAGCAACTGTGGATCTATTGACTTTACTCATAGAATTAAATTGATTTTTTTCTATAAGCAAATGACATATTGCAAACTGATTATGAATCTAACGAATTCGTCGTTATAAAATCATGGACTCGTTAAAAAGAAAGCATTTTATCACCAGTTAGCGATTTGTATTTAATCAGCTGGGTGT
This sequence comes from Enoplolaimus lenunculus, assembly GCA_030248215.1. NCBI lineage: Eukaryota > Metazoa > Nematoda > Enoplea > Enoplida > Thoracostomopsidae > Enoplolaimus > Enoplolaimus lenunculus. The sequence continues at coordinate 193,478 of JASANG010001452.1, read as the reverse complement.
TGAATTTTAAACATTTGTCTGCACTGTCCTTTTAAATATTCTGCTTTTTATTGTTGTGGTCAAGTTGAAAAATGCGTCTGAAATTGAACCAGAAGGTTTTAAACGTTCGATCTGCTTTACTATAAAACGTTGTCTTATGCATCGTTAACATTTGCCTTGCTAAGTCCGAAGCCTTTAAAAGACCCCTGCATTGAAAAACAAAATTTGTCAGCAACGGTGTGTTTGTTACATGAAAATATAGTTGCTGGCAATGCCTGCTTTAAACAGTACAAACGACAGCTATATATTAATAAGATGGATTTTTAAAAAGCACAATACTGTATTGTCGGTGCGAACTTGCATACCACGTTGTAAGATAATGTGAACGATGTATATATTTTTATTTGAGGGTTATGTAATGTTAGTTCATTTTTTATAATAAATGTTTTCTCAAAAATTTGTAATATCTTGTATATATCTTGTGAACATAAATTTTGTGAAATTACAACAAATGAACAAATAGCCCAAGAGACAAGACCAATAACAAACTGTTAAACAAATCAACAAGGAGACAAGCAAATAAACACACAAAAAACAAGCAAACAAAACATATAAACGAATATAAATATCTATCATTACTCAACTAATAAAACAAAGAATAAGCTAACCACCGAACCGACAAACGCCAATCGTACGAACAAACAAAAGAACAAACAAACAACCGACCACCAACCAAAGAAAACAAACAAACAAACAAACAGACAAACAAATAAGTTGTTAAATTTTAATCAATTCTGAAATTTGCCAACGGGCTACTGCAGCGGTTTATTGAATCCCGGGTGATAAACCACTTGACTGCATCAATATTTCGCAAAACAAATTTTACAGAATTCATAACTGTTCTGTATACACACAAGAGTTGGCTGTTTTGAGGTGCGATAAATCAAATTTGTGAGTGTTTATGAATACGTCACATTAATAGGCTTAGTTTGAAAATATGGGCAGTTGTTCAACATACCTGTAGCGCGTTTGTGTCTCATAGATACCGGCGGTTGTAGCGCTGTGGCTTCGTCTAATTCAGTTTTGGGCGAAATTTTTGTTACATCGCTCAACTTTCCGACTGTTGTCGTTTTGTTGCCAACCGCTTCCCAAAGTTGTTGATACGCTAATTGCTAAAATTTACAAAAGTTATTAAAAATTAAACATCCTACCGTCTTTCACGTATATAGTTCGTTGCTTGCCTTTTTACGCCACAGTCTCATGTATTTTGACTTAGGGGTTGTGCTGTATACTTTGTGTCCCCATTTGGCTGGGTGGAAACGCAATTTCAATTCCTGTTTAGAATTTCGATTCAAAGTATGTACTTATTTTGTATACGATTCTAAGTTAACATGTTCGTAATCTAACGTATAAACTTGAATAGAATCTGAGCTTCGACACATTTATAGACCATTATTCACTGGAGCAAGGTTGATAAAAGTGAACTTATTAAACGATTCTTTAGTCAAATGAAAGTTTTTGAACTCGAACATTACCAACGCAGCCAACTGAGGATTTTGTCCAACTTTGTTCGCTTTGTATGGATTCAAGTTGCATATAGTCACAGCAGGGAACGGAACACTGCCGTGGTTTAACTGAAAAGCAAATGGCATATTCATCAATCTTCACTATGCTTTGTCATAGCCTGAGAAGGCCTGTTATTCCGTTACGGACTGTTATTTTTTTAACTCACCCTCTGCCGCCCCTCATTACTGATATATATCCGGTACTGCAATTATCCCTTGAATTAAACGTTTATTTGTGTTGTATCAAAAGCTTGAGCGATAATGCAAAATTATACTTCGGGGACCATACCTCTTGTTACCCCCTCTTATTCGGGTCGCTACAGTATACAACTTAATACAGTAAAAAGTGGGTTTCATAACTTTTGCCAGCCCCTTCCTCGTCATCATTTTCTGGGATCCACCGGTGCTCACAAATCGGAAATACTCAAATAAAACAAAATGAAACACTTTACCCGAACAATAACAAACGTTGGGTACGACAAAAACAGTTGAATGATGGTGAATAAATAATACAATGACGCTGCTGATAATACCATAAACAACCCCGTGTAAAATGCACGAGTTTTCCGTGACACTCTTGGATTGAAGGCAAGGCACAGTCCGTGCGCTGACAAACTTTCCGTGATTGCCATTGTCTGTTTGTTTGTTTGTTTGTTTGTTTGTCTGTTTGTTTGTTTGTTTGTTTCTTTGTTCGGTTGGTGGTCGGTTGTTCGTTTGTTCTTTTGTTTGTTCGTACGATTGGCGTTTGTCGGTTCGGTGGTTAGCTTATTCTTTGTTTTATTAGTTGAGTAATGATAGATATTTATATTCGTTTATATGTTTTGTTTGCTTGTTTTTTGTGTGTTTATTTGCTTGTCTCCTTGTTGATTTGTTTAACAGTTTGTTATTGGTCTTGCCTCTTGGGCTATTTGTTCATTTGTTGTAATTTCACAAAATTTATGTTCACAAGATATATACAAGATATTACAAATTTTTGAGAAAACATTTATTATAAAAAATGAACTAACATTACATAACCCTCAAATAAAAATATATACATCGTTCACATTATCTTACAACGTGGTATGCAAGTTCGCACCGACAATACAGTATTGTGGTTTTTAAAAATCCATCTTTAATATATAGCTGTCGTTGGTACTGTTTAAATCAGGCATCGCCAGCAACTATATTTTCATGTAACAAACACACCGTTGCTGACAAATTTTGTTTTTCAATGCAGGGGTCTTTTAAAGGCTTCGGACTTAGCAAGGCAAATGTTAACGATGCATAAGACAACGTTTTATAGTAAAGCAGATCGAACGTTTAAAACCTTCTGGTTCAATTTCAGACACATTTTTCAACTTGACCACAACAATAAAAAGCAGAATATTTAAAAGGACAGTGCAGACAAATGTTTAAAATTCAACACCCAGCTGATTAAATACAAATCGCTAACTGGTGATAAAATGCTTTCTTTTTAACGAGTCCATGATTTTATAACGACGAATTCGTTAGATTCATAATCAGTTTGCAATATGTCATTTGCTTATAGAAAAAAATCAATTTAATTCTATGAGTAAAGTCAATAGATCCACAGTTGCTGCGGTTTATTTGTTAGAAAGTCAATTACTGACTGGAATTAGTAACAGTGCTGTGCGAGAACATTAGTATTAGCTTAAAATGAGTGCCAACATTATACCATAAACCAGAATGCATGGTATTTGCTTTAGCTTTTATTTAAAGTAAAATATTTTGACCAATTCTCTATACGAAGCAACAATTCTGTGAATCAAATACAAAAAATGTATTCTTTTGAATTTTACAAACACTACGTTTGAAGCTCATTCAATAAATGCAAATAAGCAAAAGTAAACAATAGGTTTCGGGACTTCGAGTTTCACCAAGGAGACCACAAAACGAATATTCATTTTAGTAAAATTAAGTGTAATTGTCCACATGAAAAATGGAATACATCACTGCTATTTATAATTTGAAGAGACAAATTAAAAAATATTAACGCTTAAGTGAGCAACAAAAAAATATTGCCAAATAACTCAAATTTTAATTTGTTTAAATGTTTTACGAACTTAATCTCAGTAATAATGCGCACGCGATGTAAAAATTTGTCCATTATATAATAATAGGTTGCAAAATCTGATAGCTATTATGCATGTTCCACATTAATTTTGAGTACGGCCTGTGGAATTTTACATTATCAATTGATGTTTGCTTTAGCCATACGAGTTATAGCAAGTAGTGCTGCTATTTTTTAAAAAATTTAACATTTTAAAGTTTCAATTGACGGCTACTGTCAGTAAAATGAACAGTAACCGTCAATCGCGGATTTTTAATACATGAACTGCAAGACAGGTTTTTTATGCGGGATTCACGTTATAAAAAGGGGTAGCTTGGGACACATTTTGTCCCTATTAGACTATTGGGTAACATTTTGTGTGCTTTTTGAACCCCATATCCTATTAAAAAATTCGTATTTGTCTACTGTTGTCATGTGTGTGGGTCACCTTTTATTCTTCAATATCGTATGACATTCGAGGTATTGTCTGCGAACATCATATGATATATTTTCAAACAATGCATCCGAGAGGTAACATACCCAAATTGTCCTATTGAATACCATATGATACTAGAATTTGAAATTTGAATTTATGAATTCTGAAGCTGTGATTCTAAGCGGTTTGGAGTCGGGAACGATTTGCTGGCGTGTATTTGGTATTTAAAACACGTTTGTGCCTGTACCATCCAGCTTTCCATTCATTCATTAGTACTCAAAGATTACACTGTCTCGCTGAATATCACACAATATTCGTTGAAATTTTGGAATATCATATGATATTCGCCTAAACGTCTCACAGTATCACGTGACATACCGGCTCTTGTACACGTTCAACATTTGAGACCGGTGGTTTTTAAATTAATGTCATATGACATTCGAGTTTTGCCTGTTGACCCGATATAAGAGCCCGAATTTAAACGTTGACGTCGAATAAACATGGGACAATCCGTGACCCGCCTGCCCCGGTTAACGTGAATCCCGCATTACGAGCGAGTATTGATTGCACTGAGCGAGAATATATTTACGCTTGTGGACCGGAATTCGCCTATTTTCCTTAAACTATCCGGGAAATTGATGGCGTCGATATATCGCTAGGTTGTATACCACGTAGGTTTGGTTGGAAAAAATTGACGTAAATATCTAGCATTAAATTGAAAATCCCTCGTACAGAAAAGTTACGACATTAAAGCTAGTAACTGAAGCATCAGTTACGCATTATGGTTTTTGGGCCGCGAAGAATGAATTGTGAATAAATTCAAACTTTAACCCTTTATCACATGAATATTTTGTATTTCCCTTGAGACCTACTTTTATGCAAGGATTCGAACTCCAGTGACTGGAGTGGGAGGCGTATATCATCACCACTCTGCTATAGGACCTTGACGCTCGAGCCCGAGGAGGCTCTCACGTCTTGTGGTGATTTAGTACTATGTATTGTGTTGCAATTGTTAAACACTGTCCGATATATATTATTTAACGTATATCCACTGCGCTGAGTTGCCTATAGGCAACTCAATGTGAGAAGGGGTTAAACTTTTATCATTTTACTACAAATGAAGAATAACAGCATTGTAATAACAGCTACATACATTTGCAAGCTGAATAAAAGAAACCTTTTTATCTTATTGAACTGGTGTTTAAAAATATTTGCAGCTGGAAAATTACATTTGAACAATGATATTTATTAATATGTGCAGGCTTGTGGTCAGCTAACCTTTCTATAGGGAGCTAAAATTTTTAGAGAGGTCATACAAGGGATTTCATTGACTTTACAGACAAGGTTGAAAATTTTCTAGGGGGGGGGGGGGGCAAAATTTGGCTACGCGCGACGAAGATGTCTAAAAACCATGATTCTGTTTAAGCTGCAAATACAGTAAATACAACCAGTAAATGTCATGATACGTCATAGTGTAAAAAATAATAAATAATGCAAGGAAATTAGTTTTTTCGTTGCGTAAAAATAACCAAATCATTTTCAGAATCGCAGCGCCACCATTCTGAGAAAATAGCAGAGACTTAAGTTCCATAAAAAGTTGTTTTCTAATTAATAAGTGATTTAGCGCTTGATAGTGTAAAAATGTATTGTCTTAAAACTAAATATTAAGCTTTCTTGATGGAATATTGTGGAAATATTTAATAGTTAATGGCTGGGTTTTTGAAACATTGCTTATGTATTTACTTAAGTAATACTTAAGTTATTACTTAACTTTTGCAGCAAAAACAAACAAATGCCTATGTAAGCTATTGCCATAACAAGAAAATAATAGTTTCGCTTTATATTAAGTACACTCAATGAGTCTACAATTTTACTTAAACCAAGTTTATCACGCCTCAACAGTTAAAAAGTAATTCCTTAGCACGTACTTAAGTACCAAGTTGCAGTTAAGTAGAGTTTTGGGAACCAAGCCAACGCAAAATTCACAGTTCATTTTTTCGTTGCGAGTTTACAAATCTGACGAATAGATATTTTTTCTACAAATGTTTTCTACAAGAATTGCGGCTGTGAATTGTATCGCATTTAAAATTTAACAATAACACACGTTCGAGAGTGATAATGAATACTTCACCAAAATCATTCTACCAATCTCAGTTACTGGATGGGCTGCTGAGATATAACTTATTAAGTTCGATTTTAACGTAAAACTCTGCATTTTAAGATAAGTTTTGTAACGTTAACTAAAGTCAGCTGTTTTCAGTATTAAGACAACACATCTGCGCACTGTTTTAGAGTATCTGGTACTGACTATGCAGTGAGATAAGCGATTTGACTGAGAAATACACATTTCGCAGATGTGTTTGATTTTAAACACCGAAGTCTATTTTCTGACTTAACGCAAGAATCGACTTAAGTGAGCGGTCTGTTTTATTGGTGTCAATGCAATCCAGCCACTGTGTTAATATCTGATCCGATATTATTGGGTTACTTTGGAATTTTGAGCAAAATTACAAGACAATTGTATTTTTTTTAATTTGTTGATTTTTTGACGTGCAAAGGTTGACAACACGTGTTTTGGCCAACATGACACGCTGCCTGTCCGGGACACTGATGATCGATATTGCATTGACCAATAGGAACCGTTTGAGGTGAACAGATATTTACTGGTCCAGCGTACCGTTCTAAAGATGGTAATCAAGTGAAACATTAATATCTCATGCCTGAATTCACTGGTAAAACTCATCGCAATCAAATCATTCATTACAGATTATTTTCAACCCGGTATAAAATCGATTATAAACTGCATATAAAAATTACAACGCTCGTGTACAGAGTATTTCAAATTACTCATACAACTGAAATTTATGCGTAATCTACCATTTAGTTTAGTTAATCTCGGTTGTTAGCTTAACACTGTTCGATTAGCTTAAGATTAATTCGTGTTTAGTTCAAGCTTTTAGAAAGTATCTAGAGCAAAACTTATAACACAGCAGTTAATATTAACCGGATTTCCCTTAAGGAAGTCAATGCTGCGATCACTAAAGTGTGAGATGACTCGGCCCGTGTAAGATTCTTACCGTCGTGAACGCAAACTTGAAGTCTCGGATCAAACTTCGTTCCTTTCGCGCAAGGTCGCGGTATCCAAATTCCGCAGTATTGCCTAAAATTGTTTAAGCGAGTAGTTATTTTGGATTTTTCCAATAAAATACAGAATTAAAGTATAACTGTCAACCTAACTGTGTTTTTGGTGACAACTTTTTACACTTCAGATTGACCATTGTGCATCTCCAATTCGGCGAAAATATTTCCGAGAAAACCCACAGAAATGGGCTGAAGTGACAGCATTTTGTGACTGCTGTCAAACAAATAATTCAAATTCTAAGATTGCAGAAGCTCTTAAATACTATATTTTGTCCCTAGAGAATTATGTTTATCACAATTTTAGCTGACAAAACTTTAAAACAAAATTAAAATAAAACGGACGTCCATGTCTGTTAACAAATTGTCGCTCATTATTTTGAGACTGCCATTGTAAAGTTCAGGGGCAGAACATTTTTCTGCGGGACTGTAATAGAGTAAGCTTAAGCTTTAGACAAATTCTTTGCTTAGGCTTAAGCTTAGGTATAAGCTCATTTTCACGCTTGGTTAGGAATATTCTTATACTACTATTACGCCCCAGTTCTATATATTGACCCAAAATTGTTATACACTGTTGATGGGCTAATGTGTCTAGCACTAATTCTTTACTAAACTACATGGTTATAAGTTTCTGTGTCATGGATCCTTTATACTTTTTTGGAATTAGGTTTTTGTTATCCAGCACCGCACAAGAATCGACCTTTATCAAAATTGCGCAACAAGCGAATTTACCCTGGCAGCTTTGGAACACATTGCAAATACCCGATGCCATTTGGTAACAATGGGGCCAGCATCCAACTACAGACGCCACCTCGTTGTCCCCCGATAGATTTGTCAGCTTAAACAATAACAAAATACTAATTATTTGGCAAAATATTGCAATTAAATATATACTTGTACATGTATCAGTTTAGTTTTCGAGCAAAATAGTATTACTATAGGAAATGAACGGCATTTCTATTAGCAGCAGTTGGTTGACAATCAAAAAAATCCTGAGCGTTTGCAAATGTTTTAACTTGGCCAAAATGCTTTGGTATGATAGATTCGTTTAACGTAAACCTGAGTTATGCATTACTTATAGAATATACGTCATGTTGCTAAATCTGGATGCAACTTATTTTTTGACGAAAAATATTTGGGTTGCAGTATAAAAGTTCTAATTTATAGAATTTACTATGTTTTGTGTAAATACAATGCGATGCTAAATGTATTATATTGCCCTAGAAGTAAAATCGGCCCAAGAGCTGTATCACACTTATCTGCCTTAGGACTGTTATAACATTTATATATCGTGCCTAGGGAAATAGGTGAAAACATTCTTTTAAAGATCAAAATTTTGTTAATACACAGTGTTGAGGCCGAGTTATATCGCCTTGGTTGATGATAATTTTTGATGTGCGCAAATAATATATAGATGCTTACCAAGCGGGCATGGACGTGGAATGACTGGCTGAAAACAAATGTTAAAACCTTTATTTACATCAGTGATTTATTGCTTTTATATACAACTTCTTGCTATAAATCTACTAAAAATGAATATCGTTTCAATAATGTATTCTTTTTTTATCCCGTTATCCTTAAAAGCGGCGCCGTAAAGCAGTTATATTTAAAACCACGTAAAAAAATGTTCTGAGGCAGTACGATAATATTTAAGTATATTTTTAAAAACGAGAAATCCGCCAAATGAATTCAGCCAAGCATTTCAGTTTATTCCGAGTGTTTTCCCACAAAATTTTCGGAATCGAAATTCGGCTTTGTGAAATTGTGGATCTTGGTTGTTAACCAATATGTTCAATGTATTATATATCAGAATAATAGACATGTATTTGACAGGGGCGCCAGAGAGCAGAAGCCTAGCAATTAATTTCATGTACAGCTGTTTTTTCATCATAAAAGCTAGTAGGCCCAGGCTCGAAGCCAGCTCACCTTGCTAGGTTACGATCAAAAACTTTCAAGAGGGGCATTCACGGGTTTAATGACTAACAACAAGGTTGAAAAGTTTCTAGGGCGGCCTAAAATTTTAAAAGGGGCTGAGCTCCACCTGGCCCCCCCTTGGCTACGGGTCCGAGTCCGCCATATGTAACTAGTATTAAAAGAATGCTTAATTCCTATTAACAAGTGCCGGTTTTTGTAGCAATAAATCTTCAGCTACTACTTGCACATGCACAATTTCTTTAAATACCTATTCACAAATCTTGCATGAAATCCTCGCTGCAAAAACTTCCACATGTCATTTAGTAATGCCTCAGCCATTGCGTTGCTTTATAAAATAGCTTACTTTTGGACAATATGGTTGATTCGGTGGGCATACAATGGGTCTAGGCTGAAAATAATTGAAATGTTACGGAAAAATAATTCCTATTCACAATCCTGGTACATGAGGGATACATTGTCCTTCAGTAGCCTGTTGGGCTCAACACTTTACGATGAAAGCTATTCATCTCGAGTTTACAATGTGAAATTCCAAGACTGGTTCTGGTTCAACGTTTCAAAGTTGAGAATTTAGATTTCTGCTGCAGTAGAAATGTTATTAACATTTCGGCGTATTGTTGAATAATCTGTTTAGTGCTAAAATGCCTGTTCGTATTTAGTGGTAAGATGCCCCTGTTTGCATGTCGTGGTGAAAACTGCTACACATGGCACGTTGCGAGAACCAAAATGTTCTGCGTCATGTCGCTCGAAATCCCTGATATATTCATGCGGATGCAAAATTGCAATTTCAGTCGATTTGCAGACCAATAGGCGGATAATAAAGAAGATCAGCCTTGCTCCAGAAAATTTTTGCTTCAGTTAAAAGGTTTTAGAACATCATTTTAGTTCCACTCTTACACAGCATAATTGTATAGAAAAATTTTTGCAAACAACAGTAAAACTTAGAGAAAATATTTATTTTGTCATGGTTATACCACCTTGTACACTATTATTATATTACAACAAATTTTAATTAAATTCTTTTAGACTGCATTTTTTGCACAAGTATGAGAACCGTTTAGTATGGAGGGTAGTGGGACAATATACCACCTTACAAATAATAGAATACTTATCTTTGTGGAGGTGAATTTTTCCTTTTGAGAAGATTGAAAACGTACCAGTTTTAGCAATTCGTGCAAGTCGTAGGTAGATCGCTATGTACTTTTTCTTAAAGTTTTTTTGGCCGGCATTCAAATATGTTAACCTGGCAACGGGCATCTGACAACAAACTGTACCTCACAGGGCGGATGAGCACAAAGCGGTCCAGGCAACGGCGGAAGTAATGGAGGACCTCCTCCAGGATGTGGTCCAAATTCAGGCTGAAACAGAAGCGGAAATGAATTAAATACATTAAGAACCGAAAAAATCCCATAATTATAGCCAAAATTGAAAATGACATGACTTTTCAAAAAAACTACAAAGTCGCACACTTCTCACAGAGCCAGCAGCATAAATTTTGACAAAGTGGATTCTAATTTGACTCCAGTGGTATTAAAGAACCTCGATTTAAACTCTTCATGTTTCTGGGTATTCGATAAAATAGTATTCGGATTAGGCTTATGCTTAGGTTTTAGACTAAAAACAAATAACTTTGTCAGTTCGAGGCGCCAATTTGTTTTTTGTCGGATTTAAAATTTTCTTGTATGAACATTCGCTACAACGTATAAAAACTAATTTCAAGAGAAGTTTCGAATAGCAGTCTCATGGATGGGAGGCGACATCAACCAATGCTCATTTATGGGAGCTTGACGCTTGAGCCCGTGTTGCCTGTGACGTACTGTGGAGATTTTTTTAACTGTTCGCATTGTGTATTGTGTGTTCTTTTACGTATATACACATTGCTCTAAGGTGCTTACAACAGTCTACTCTATGTGAGAAATGGATACCTAAAATCACTTATTCAATTCCTGGAGTTTAAACACATCGTTTAGGTAAGGAAATTTAGAATCTACTCAGTGTGCGTCTAAGGTTTTTTCAAAAGCATGTGTTTGACAAAGCGATAGTAAAGTTGACGCGTAAATTGAGCTATTTTGAGTCAAATTTAACTTAAATATAAAACTGAGTTGTACCAATGGTTAGGTCCTGCACCGAGAAACGACTGAAAGATTGGTTTTTACAAATTAATTGGCCACCCGTTAACAATGGCTCAAAAATGTTGACACTTTCAATTTTCGAAATAAAATACAGAAAAGGTGGACCGGGCGTTTTAAACTCTACTTTTGCTACATCCTGCTATATGACTTCTATAGTCTGCCTGATATAACTGTACGCGGTTTTGTATTTTATACCCGTTGTTTGACAGCCCAAAACACCTAACAAGCGGGGTCGAATTAACTTAGTTCAAAGACCTTATGATGGCACAGCCTTCTATGCGCAGGACTATAATGCTGATACAACTTGTTGCTACTTTGTTAACCCGGCCCTATTTCTAAAAAGTAAAGTTAAATTTGACTCAAAATTCACAAACCTTGAAAGCCCAAAAAGAAAGGATAGACAGAAGAATTTGAAAACCTTATGCCCCGCTCACAAACACCAAGTTTTGCAGCGAGATCTTGAAGCTTTAATTTGGACATGAATGTTTTTGAAAACTAGCGAGTACCAATTGGGCTACAAGGCCTCGCTGCAAATACACGCGCCTGTGAACGTGAAATATACCATGCTAAATACATCGCGAAAAATCCCTATAACGTTTTACAACCATTTGAAAAACACCGTTGCCCTTTATAACAAAAACTCGAAAAAAACTTGAGTGAAATTTTTAACAAAAAACTGTAATAAAGCCATTGAACAGCAACCATATTTGCGTAGAAAATCAACAAAATGTCATCAAATTTGCCATTAGCCAATCAAATGCGAAACAGGACTGAAAAATAATTGTTAAAAATTCAGTTTTTCCTTATTATATAACGATTAATGTTTGTTTTGGGGAAAATTTCGTTTGTTTTTCCATTATTTACACTACGGCCTGGGGTCTGATTGAAAAGTTCTCTTTCGAAAAACTTGGGTGCCAATCTCTTTGAAAGCAAAGTTCTGAACAAAAATGATAAAAGTTTTTAAATTTAAATACTGCAACCAAACTGTTGAACTTTGTGTTCTCCGATTGTTGCAATTATATACATACCGGTGGCAGTTGTGGTCCAACAGTTAAGGCCGGACCAAGTCCGCCAAAATGAGGGCCTCCACCGCTGTGTGGAATGACAAAATAATCTTCGAAACCGCCGCCGCTTCCAAAACTGTGATCGAGAGTATTCTAAAATTAGTTAAATTTTTAAATTCTACAAAAAGTGTCTTTGCCAAGAGAAAATGTACGTGATGCTAAGAATGTTCCATACACATGCACATATACCACAGTAGTAACAGGCACATAGTCAGCACTTTCAGGAGCATACAAGGGTAAGGGTGACCGAAAATTTTTCAAGGGGAGCTGAGCCCCTTGCCCCCTCCAGGGCTACGGACCCGAATAGTAAGTTGTTCCAACGATGACTGGTTCGATTCTGGTGTGGCTATAAGCTACGGTTAACTTCCGGCTGCAAATTAAGCATATTTATTTACAGCATTAACGTTGCAAGCAGCTGGAAAGTATTGTTTCAGAAACCACAGCATTGCGTTAAGACAGACATTTTTCAGCATAATTATTAACTCTTAAACGGCGTAAATCTTTTTAATTTCATATGAAATTCAATTTCACGTTGGCAGTTGAACTGGGGTCTCGACGCTCGAACCTGGTGAACATTTTGTACAGCGGATACACGTAATAGAATGATTATGGGGCGCGTTGCGTATTATGTGACATGCAGAGTTTAACGCAGTATTAGACTAAACTCCATATAGTTCTCTCACGTCTTGTAGTGATTTCGTTATGTACATACGTGTAGGTGTTATTGCAATAGTATACTCGATGCGAGAACGAGTTTAAAGTTTAGAAGAGTAACTTGAATTCGGTTTACTTCCAGGCCGACATCCAACGAGTGAATAGGAGGCGGTGGCGGCGGCTGAGAAACTTTCTTCACAAATTCAAAATCAACACCGCTTTGTTTCGTCCCGGGAAGAACAAACGTATCATCAAATCCTGTTTCATGCACAAATGTGCGAAACTAGAAATGAAATATTAATACCACAAACGGAACATTGTTTCAACCATAAACTGTTGCCCCAATGTAAATGCTCAAACAAGGTTTTATACGTGTTATCATAGAGTAGATCAGAGGGCACCATTATATTTCCGGTAAAAAACGGGACAGAACTATCAAATTTTAAACCAAAAAGGTTTTCTTTAATTACAAATTTGTTTTAAGCCGAGATAAGTGTTCAAACGGCGCTGTAAATGCCAGACACTCTACAACTATCCGTACTTAAAAACAAAAGTTTGTATGAAAAACTTTTTGGAGATTCAACAAAGTTTCGCATAAAACACCTTATAGTCAAAGTAGATTTATTTACTCTGCTTGGGTGTGCCCCGTAAAAGTAAAGAATAAGGGATTTTGCTATTGAAATAGACTGTAGTTAGTAATATATACCAAAGACTATATATGCTGCTACGAATACATCGCTGAAAATACTCTCAAATGGCTATATACCTTCTATGACCGGTTAGCGATTATATATGCTAATACACGAAATGCCGACTCCACTTACTTCTTTATGGGAAATTTCGGACGGTTTTAAAAACCGTTCGTTGAAAAAGCATGGTAAATTTTCAAAAAATGGATTAAGAAATAGTCCGTCATATACTCAACTGGCTATGGGATCTACGCTCATTTGAGAATACAAGTATAGGTACGCTCTGATATATTCTTAAACTTTTGAAATATCGTAATTGTTAGGATAAATGTTTTTGTAAATTAGTAAATCAAATTTAGTCTGCCTTTAATTTTACTATGATCCACGTAATTGTCAAAATCAATTGAAAAACAACACTGACCACATTACAGTTCCCGCAATGAGGGTCACTACAAAACTTTAAAACGCCATTGTAATAAATTCAAAGTTAAGGTTAAATTGGTAATTTTACATGACAATTTTTGCCACGACACGGCTGTCCATTTGAGTTGACAGTCAATACAGAAGGCAGATCTTTGTTGTGTTCAGATATTTGAACAATTTTAGGCCCAGTATATTTGTCGTTTGCCCGAGAATGTTGTTGTGGTTGCTTTTTAGCGACAATAAGCGCGTTTTGATGAGGCATATTGTCTTCGCTGCTATGTTTGTAGCCTGATTCAAGAATCACCTTACGATTGTAGGCAAACGATTTCTACAAAGTTAACAACGACGGTTAATAAATGATGATGTTTGACAATTAAAAATAGCGTTACGAAGAATAAATTGGCAGTTTAAATGATGATGTTTGACAATTAAAAATAGCGTTACGAAGAATAAATTGGCAGTTAGTGTCCGTATTCTCGAATATGTGTAGAACAGTTGGTAGTAAACCATGCAATTTTTGAACGAAACGAGTTGTGAGCGCTTCAAAAAAATTAACTCATTTATTTTACTGAATAAATATCATCAACAGCGTGGAATTCTGATTCACGGCTTTAACTGTTCGCTTGTTTTAAAGCCGATTAGTTTGATTGCAAACAACAGCTACACACAGTTGAAAATACGGTTGTAGAAGTGAAAGCTGACGGAATAAAATAGTGATATAAGAATACACCAGTATGTAACGGGCGGCTAGAAGCAAGAGGTCGGAATAGAGTAGAAGGCGAACAAGGTAATATTTTTAATCCCCTCAAGCTTTTGATTTACTTGGCACGGGGGCGTCGGACAATTATTTTGTCCAGGTTGAACCGGAATAGGAACAGGAACTGGCTGTTGAGGTCTGATAACTGGCTGGACAATGTTGTTTCCAAATGATGAAGACGGCAGTTGCACTGGTATCGGGATCGGAAATCGGCCGAAATGGCTTTGCTGAAACTTAACAGTTTTGAAATCCTGTTCGTCGCAAGAAATTTTGAACGTAGTCAATTTTTAGAAAAATTCAAGTATTTTTTGTTCCAAATCGCTCATAAAACATTTTTGCTCAAAAGGTTTGCGGGTACCCTTTAACGCAAGTTTATTTGCAGCTTCCAACAAATTTTGACACAAGACGTTGGTAAATTTTAAATTTCTATTTTCTGTTTGCAGCTATAATGTATTTCGTGGCAGTTGTTTCATAGCGAAACTATTTCAGATTTCCTAATTTTCCACTGCGAATGATAATTTACACAAAAACTTGCCGCTTTTGCTAGATTTATTGGCATACTGCGCGTCGGTATGGCATTGTTTCCGTTTAAAGGATATTCTAGCTTATATGTAAGACCCGTTTCGCTCGCGGTCATCCAGCTGCTTAGTTAAAAAAGTTTGAAGTTCTAACCAATCTTGTAGTAAACTAAAACGAAAGCATTGATCAGTGATAAGATTTTCAAATAAAACATACCTTTCCTCCAAAAGGTGGAATAAATGCAGCTTGGAGTTCCTAAAAATAGACGCACGTTCATAAAATAATTGCAATAATGTGTACAAAAAAGCTTTTTGCTTGTAGTTCTTTACATTACAGTTAATCTATTTTAAACTTAGGCTTCAATTACGATAGAATCCGTTTATATCCGTTAACAACATTGCGAGTCTAGGAAGTTTACTGCTATTTTTACCCTAACACGTAAAGCAAACTTTGACTATGTTTGCTTTATCGTCGTTTCCTGAAATTTGAAATTTAAGTAGCTGTCTTTGTTATGAACATGGAATAATTTTGTGAACAACCTTAACATTGTAGTTGTAATTAATACATTTTAATATCAAAATTTTAGTAACCGTCTATATGTAAACTGGTTAATGTATAGATCAGAGCCGTATTAACAGTTAAAGCAAAGCCAGACCTAAGTCTAAGCGTAAAAGATAAGTATACCTATTAACCTAAAGCCTAATCCTCCAAATCTATACATAGGCATTCAAAACAGCAACGTCAGCTGTTATAAGTTCGATTGCTTATGATTTTGTTTTCTAGTAAAACATTGATTTTTAATAGTGGCTGTTCTCTACTAATTTCAAAATAGCATTTTTTTGATAAATAATTTTGTTGAAATCATTGTCCAACGGCTACTGCTTGTGGTTTTATAATAGATAGTTATAGTGTCATTTGAAAATTTTGAAAACATAGCAAAAGGCAAACGTCAATTGTCAGGACGCTTTGCGACAGGGTTTTACACGTGATATTACACATTTGAAAATACGGTTAATACCGGAATTATTAATTTACCGTTGGAGCACAATAATTAGGCCACGTGGCACAAAAGCTTCGTTGTTGACGTCGAACAGCTTTTGCTGACCGACACAATCGATGTTCCGGTGAAAACCATCGACCTGGTTTACATTTCATTTTTGTCCAAACGCCAATATCTGCCCTAAAAATTAAAATAATTACGGAAAACAATGACATAAATTAATTTGGATTTGGATTTCAGAGTATAAACTCGTTTAGGCTGAGGCTTAGGCTTAGACATAGGCGCGGTTTTTCTCAAGTCGCACCGTAAACCTACGTTTAGGCTTTGGAAAATTATAAACGTTAGTATGGGATGGAGATTTTTGCATGCTATCAAATTAAACGTTAAACATGACAACTAAAAAGTACTCGACGTATTGTCGTATTGCTAAGTCCAAGCCTCGGCTAATTTTATTAATGAAGTCGACATGATGGGTGGCGGAGTTTTTGCGGGGGGGGGGGGGGGTAACCCGAAACTATACATTGTGCAGCGTATGTAAAAATAGTTTGAATAAAATTCTCGATGTGCATCTAATTAAAACAATTGATCAGGCGAAAACTAAATCTTTTTCCGTCATGAAATGAATACTCAAGAGTTTTTAAACCAATGCTAAATTTTGCTAAAAATATTTCATGCGACGACATTATGATTTGTTCAAATATGTTATATTGTCATCCTAAACGTTGGCAATAGTATTTGTACATTAAAAATTAAAATATAATAAAACTTTAATAGTTACTAGGGGTTTGTTAAAATAAGTTTTAAACAACAACTGCATGTACTTCTGAAAATAGGAACCTGTCGTTTGAAAACTTACGAAAAATATCAATAAGCAAGCGTAGAATTTCCACATCGCGTACACAAATTAATGTAAACCACGCATTATGTGTTCAAGGGCACCGTGCGGTGAGTTTATTATGACACCACGGCTAACTTGGTAACTTTTACCACACACAATTGAAGTATGCAATCATTGAATCTATCTGTATGGGGACAAACTTTTCAATGTTTGTGTTTTTGTTTACATTTCTAAAACTAGAAATTAACATTTATGGAACAGTAATTCATGGTATGCAATTCAGGTAACTTCAGTACGCTGCCCACTCATTGTTTCTGTTTCTGTTTACATTCCTAACACTAGTAATTGACATTTATGGAACCTAATTAAAGCTATGTAATTCAAGTAATTTCATTGCGCTGCCCACTTCACCTTAAACTTACCATGGCCAATTGGCTTTATCTTCAGTCGGCTGAAGGCACATGTAATTCAAGTAATTTCATTGCGCTGCCCACTTCACCTTAAACTTACCATGGCCAATTGGCTTTATCTTCAGTCGGCTGAAGGCACAAATAAAACAAATGAGGTTCGTCTCCAGGAACAGGAAATTTATGAATATTACAAATGTCTCCTTCAAACGCAGCGTTTTTAATCAATTTTGACGTCAATTCAGAAGACTTCAACTTATTTTCACTTAAATCGCGAATTCGCTGTTTTGATTGGATGATGTTTCGTTGAACTGGCAATGATTCTAGTTGAAATTTACTAGGAGCAATATGTGATTCTGTCGTTCGAAAATGCATTTGAGGGAGAGGATGACGTTCGCGGTTGAATGCTGCTCCTGACCGAGAAGATTCTTCGTTGTTGTTGTTGTTGTTGTTGTTGTTGTTGTTCGTGTTGTCGTTGTTGTCGTTGTTGTTATTATTATTGCCGTGCTGCATTGCAATACCATTGACTGAAAGATTATTAGATACTAGATTACAACTTTAATTTAATGCTGCACCATATAGTGGTCTTCATGAAAATTTTGCTACCGTTGCGGAGGGGTGGAGCTCATGCCGCGCAGAATACTAGATGAGCTGGCAGGGGTGGGGGCTCCCTCCAAATTCCAGGGTGGGGGTCTCAAACTCGCGAGCGAAGCGAGCGAGAAGCCAGACGCATTTTAAAACTTAAGCGGTTTTTGTTTCAACCGATTAGGGAGGGGCCCCATGCCCAAGCTATTGACAATAGCTTATGTCAGCATACATATTTGTTTAGGGGGTCACCACTCTCTAGGCAAAATCCATAATATCATGCGTGCACCTGGCAACTTTCAGCAGGGTGGAAGACAGATTCTCAAACGATTTTGGTTTCAGTAAACAGAACAGTATATAGTTAACAATCGCTTACATTCAAGTTCTGATCTCACCAATTCCAGTGCAGAAATGAAACCGATAAGTACAACATGGAAGAACGCAGCCATAATAGCCTCAGTGTTTGCGAACAATTTTACGCAGTAGTAATAAATCTAAAACGAAAACACAAAAATGATACATCTCGCTTTATCTAAAATTTACTACTAAGTTTTAAACAATTTTAGTTTCCTGCTGGCACTTAAGCTATAAATTTGACAATATTCAAACCGTCTACACTATTCCTACAAGCCTAATCTTTAGCGTTAGCCTAATTTATTTTCTGGTTCATTATGTGTTAGTGGAATTTAATGCGAAAAATAAACACATGTTCTTTGGTTAAAAATTTTGTTTCGAAAATGTTCGCCTTGTTGCGTTATTTCTGTAACAGACGCGCAGTCAGGATTTCAGCACGTTCAGATAAAAAAAAATTTATTCATTGCTTTCGTTACCGACTATCCGAATATTGCCTGACTTGTCTACATTTTGAAAAACATTTCTTAATTTTCAGACTTAATTCTTAAATTATCGAAGACGTTTAATTTTATACAATTCAAACAGAACGTTAAGTGTTCATTGAGAAAGAGAAATATCGGTAAACCGCTAATCACTAGAAGGACCTCAAAACTTAGTAATTCTTTTTTGACTAGTACACGCTGACTAAAAACCAGAACAATCAATTGCGTGTGTACCACGTACCACCGAAATGAAATAGTTATCGAACCATTCGAAAGCCTACTAAACTGAAACTCCAATGCTTAAATTGTGCTTGGTAATTTTAAACGAACAATTTTAAATATAATTGCCAAAATTCAAGATTCCTATTTACTGTAGGTCTGTTGTTTCAAACAATGGTTACCACTGTTGTTTACTGCAACACACATTTGAGAATACACGCAACTAAAATTCAACCTTTTTCAACATCACCCGATAGATAATGTTGAAACGAAGCGTGTGATCATAGCTTACAGCTAAACACAACACAAAATTGTTTTATTTATTATACTTACAAATAGATCAGATTTTAAAATATTCAAAGAAAAATTTAAATTCAATAATCGTAAGATTTTCACGGTTGTACTTTTATCGCAAAAAATTACATATAATTAAACTGAATTAACTCTAATCTCACGCAAACGTTTTCGTTTTGATTATCAAACTTTTGTTTTGGAAACCAATTGTTTTTCATTGTTTTAGTAATAAATATATATTTTTGGCAGTTTTAGCTGGTAATCACGCACCACGAAGCTGCCTTTACTGATTCTCAAACTCGACTATTTTTTAAATACTAAAAATGCGCTAAAAATAGCCCTAATTAATATAATTTTTACTTAACAATAAATATTGTGCAGAACATTCAAGCTGAAAAGAATGAATAAATGGCGATTGTAAGCCAGTGAAAATTTTGAGTATTTTTATAGTTCATTATATATAATTTGCAAAAATTGCAGGCTTAACAGATTCGAGGTATGTTATTTTAATCATTTAAGATTTCAAATTGTGCTGAATGTGCAAAAAAATTTTCGGACTCGTGTTAGATTCGAGCCGTACTTAGCTATTTTAATAATAAACACATGGTAAGCGTCAGATGAACAATTTTACATGACTGATATGGAAAATATATTTCAAGACCAGTAGCCAGCTACATTGCAAGCGGTAGTTAAAATTTTTCACGAGAGGCATATAAGGGTTTGCAATGATTACATGCAAGGCTTAAAATTTTCTTGGCCACGGGCCCGTACATTGCCTATGTCTCTGTAAAGCTGACAATCGTTCTCTATAGCAATGAGAGGTCAGACCACTTATAATTTCCACCGGCCTGGCTGTCTCAGACTGCACCTATATAATGTTGAACTTGTATAAAAGTGCAAGTTTTATGCAAACATCTGTGAAGCTGTGCAATGTCGCAATTTAAATCCTACAAGTGTTTTGTAGCAAAACTACTTTTTCAGCTGATTCTCAAATTAAAAAACACTAAAAACAAACTCAGTGAAAAAGGTACTATTTCACGTTGTTGTGAAGTGATCACAGGTTAAAAATGTACACAATACAGTCGACAATGTAGAGCAACAACAAATGTCAAACTCCTACAAGTCCTGTGGAGCTAAGAATTTTGCGATGGTAAATAATGTTCTGAAGCTCGCTATGTGTTTTCTAGTAGATTAGTTGGAAACTATGCCGCAATTGACATATTCGGCGTAAACTAATAGTAAATTTTGAAGTATCAAAACGTTTGTTGAAGTTTAACCTTATGATTTTTTTAAATATCGGAAATATAATCCAAATTTGCCTTATTCTTGTTTAGAGTGATCATATATACTTACATCATAACAATCAAATCTTCAATCAACGCGTCAAGAGAGAAATGTTACACCAAGTTGCTCATGAACAACTTCATGAGATTTTGGTTAAAACACTACACAACAGTATTAAGCGTACTTATGCAAATATCTACGTAATTTACGCTGGTTTTCAGTTATTCTTCTACGACTAAGAAAAACTGAAGATTCACAATAACTTAAATAGACAATGGCTGGGTTTCTAAAATCTTAAGTATTTTCTTAAACTATAAAAGTAATAGTTTTGATTTATATTTAGTAGGCACCACGAGTCTACAATTTCAGTTGAACCAAGGTTTGCATACCTGAACGGTTAGTTTGTAATCTTTCAGATTTAGTCAGTGGCTTAGGTATTTACTTAACTTAAGTACGCGTTTAAAACAACAAAATGGCTAAATAAAATTACTTAGCACGTACTTAAAGTACCAAGTAATACTTAAGTAGGGTTTCAGAAATTCAGCCAGTATATGCAATTTTTAGTGAATTTATAGAATTTCACAACAGAAAAACTATTCTAGAAATTGAAAATTGCTGGATCTGCCCTGAGACGCGTAATGGTAAAGACTAGGCTGTATAGACTTTATAGTAAGCTTACTTTTAAATTTTAAATTGATTTCTGAATCACAAAAAAAACTTAACCTTGCATAGGTCAAATATTTCGATAAATTTGTTCCACCCAGTCTGGTCAGCATTACTTTCAAAAGGACTCGATTTTAACTGATCGTATTAAAGACTAGACGCGTACTCAAAAATTGTGAAATAAAAGTTGCAAAATTCAAGCTTAATCGCAATGTGTATGTATAAAGGTAAAAATCAGGGCCCGTATTTTCAAACAGAAATACCACACGTCAAAAGATAGGGATACATTTTCAAACTGACGAAGTTCAGAATTATGGGACGTTAAAACAAACACTCAAGAACGACAAATGAAATGCAATAAATTGTGCTAAATTTCGAACCTCCCACTAACTGGTTAAAATGTTTGACAGGCGTTGAACAAATTCGAGAAACGGTCTCAGACTTAGTCAAGTTTTTGAAACTTAGCCAAGTGTCATTTATGTTAAAGTTAATGTCCTAGCCAGTATTTGTCAAAAATGGTCCGATTAAGATAATTTTTGCATATTTGAGCTTTTCATAACCTTCCTTGAACATTTCAGACTCAGAGGGCCGTAGCAGCCACCCCATACCCCCATTTGTGTGCCCCCACGCCTATAGCGGCCTTCACGCTAACCGGTTGAAACAAAAACTGCTGAAGTTTTAAAACGCGTCTGGTTTCTCGCTTGTTTCGCTCGCGAGTTTCGAAACCTCACACTGGTGTTTGGAGGGTGCCCCCGACCTATGTCTGCTCTGGCACTGCACACCCAACTTTGTATATAATTTTAAACACTAGCTGCTTGATGCCCTAAAATGTCGCCCCTGAAGCTAAACAATTAGTTAAAAGATTTTGAAATTTACACACTATTCAGCCTGCGCTCATTGAGAATTGTTGGATGATGTCAAATTTTCAACAATTGGGCAGGCACTAAAACAGTTATTTAACTATTAAACCATAAGTTTGATCAAGAACCAAAATTTAGATATGGCTCTGGCTGAAATGATTATTAATTGTCATAAAAAGCTCAAATATACAATAAATTTCCAAATCAAATCGTTTCACGCAAATGCTACTGAGGTATTTGATAAAAATTTTTAATTCAGCGAAAATAAATGATTTTTCGGAACGAGACGCAAGGTCGATTGCGTTTTCTTCTCTCCGCTGGAAATACGGCAGAACAACTCTGCTCTCCATGAGCTATACACTTCTATAAAGGAATAACACCCCGGTCACTTGTCCGCTCGCATAGCTGCAGCCCTGCTTGATATTAACTACAACAAAGCAATGTGTATTTTAACATATCCATTGAACAACTTCAAGTATTAAAATACCACTAAGAAATGTGTGTGTTCTAAATTTTGTCAACGAAAACGTTTGCTTTGGGTAGGTACAGCAGTATTTCCGTTGTAAACGTTTCACGACTGAATTAAAGTCTTGAGTTTAAATCCAAGAAAAGTAAAAATCGTGTTTCACGCCAAATGGAGTATCGACAAATTGCAGACCCGATGGGAGTCAACACAGAAAGCAAACGAACAAAGTATTGGCACTGTTGCAGTAGAATTGGCAGATTACTAGCGGTTATTCAGTAATCGAGCATCAACCTGACAACCAGGATTGGATTGAGGGCGGACCACCGACCCTCCCCTGCCATTCTCGATAAACTTCTGTTCACACAAACTCGTTTTCAATCTGTGTTGTCAGCAAACATTGACAAAAATAGTTGTTGAATAAGCGACGCCGTAAAAAATATAGAATCACACGACAGATTCTCTACAGAATTTGAAAAGCAGCTGAAATGGCAGAGTAAAAACTGTAAAATTCAGCCTGTGACGCAGACGTGTATGAGGCGTGACGTTTACATAAAGCAAGCGTACTGCTAACCGCATAGTAGCGCGCAGCCGTGGGGGTTATGGGGCGGCGGCCCCTCTCATTTTTCAAGTCAAAAATTTTGCATAACATGGAAGCGGATAATTAATAGAAAAATAGTACGGTAGCCGGAATTTATAATAAATTTCTATTTGGATTCTCGTTCGTTTCGTTTTGCAACGTTTCTTCTACCATTATATATTGCGCCACAGCACATTTCGTAAACGGGGTTTCCTCATTTTTGAATCATCTGCTGCGACTGTTAATCCATATACTTTTATAACGACTATGGCACATCGCGTGGATTTTGACAGAGTTAAAACATTTCTTTATAAAGTTTGGAATACGCAACTTTCTCCTGAACGTTCATGATCAAACGACTACACAATTGAACGCTATGAAATTTTCCAAAATATATAATTGGTTTTGTGCGGCCATATGTTTTCAACTTTAGAAGTTTATCAGTGACCACGGACATGCGCAACACATTTGAGATTATATTATCTCCGATAGTGGGCTTTTACAAGCTTAAAATACATTGGAAGCATTCTGGTAAAAGCGACGCAAACCTGAACTGTACACCGATATAAACAGAGTGCAACTGGAATTTGTGTTACGGCTTCGGCAATTTGCCGGGCATCAAGTTATATCCGTCCCAGTTTCCGGTAAACATCGTTGACCGCTTCAGACTCCAGTATTTGGAAACAACAGGACTTTTGTTTCTATGCTGATAGATATTTGTAAATCACTTAGTCTATTTATAGTTTTCAATACGCTGCAATTGTTTGAATTGAAAGAAAATCAATAAAATACATTCCTATTAAAATTTCAAGTGCATCCGACATTTTTATGTCGATTTTCAAATTATCTGAGCGAATATGTTGCTTACTTTGGTTATGCTGTCAAAAAATAAAACATTTAAATCTTTGCATTTTTGGTTTCCGTTTGCGCTTTGAAATTTTGATATTTGTCCGTATCCGGTATTAGTGTTCCGGCACGTTTTAAAAACCATTTGTTTTTTAAAAAAGTTAACCTTGTTGACCGGTTATTTTGAACCAGACGAATTTGATCAATCTATATTTAAAATTATATATATTTTACGTAGCGACAGATATTTTTACTATTCGGATCGATACAAAATCAGACAGTTTTCAAATTCCTGGTTTAGTTTCGTTTCAATCGGTTCAATAACGTAGCAGCAAACAATTGCCAGTTAAGTTGAAAATCAATTGAATAGGCGGGCAACGTGGTCTAGTGATCAGGGTTTGTGTTTTAGGAAAACACTATTTGATCCCTATTATAGTGTGTCTTATAAACTAACAATCAAAAAGACTACAGAATGTTCTCTATCGTTGCAGTAGGTTTACAACTGATTTCTCAAACTAAAGATAAACTTTAAGGCACTATTTACAGGTACCAGCGACCAGAATCCGAAAATATTTTACCACCGTTGTGTCATACAAACTGGATGCAAAGTGTTTTCAAACATATCATCACTAAACAGGGGGGAGAACACGGAGTATTTCAGTTTTGTAGGCATAAGATTTTTGCGACCGACCGTTGCTAGTGATTAATTTACTTTTGACTGCTGCAGGGCTGAAATCTAATTGAAAGGCCAACGAACGTGCTGAATTTGGTTTATTTCTTCAGGAATTTTAATTCTCTCTGACCGTAACCTCCCCAGCGCATAGATGCATCTGAGTTTATAATCCGAAACAATTTTCTAATTCGCTTGCTTGCAACATATTATTCTATTGTCTTTCTAAAGTTTGAATAATTATTTTGTCACAAAAACGCAAAATTTTGTGCCCCGCGTTGGCAGAATTTATGCTCTAGATTTCCAAGCCAATGAGGTTTAATATTCTTTGAGATTTTGTAGCTCGAACCTAAACATTGTTTTAACATCTAAAATTACACAGCAATGCTGATAGTTTTTGAACATTTGACTACTTTAATGATCCACTTAAGGCAGTGGCTGAGACTGACTTTGGTATTTGAACACTGAAAAGTTTTTGTAATCGGTAGACAAAGAGGCGACTTTTAATAAAAGCGTTGCTCTAAATTCTTTAACAGAGCATAGCGGTTGAATTGAAATCTGAAATAAAATGCGTTAGCTAAGTAATTATTGTGCAAAGAATTAATATTTTTACATTTTTTTAATAAATTTGTGTCAATTTTGATCGTAATGTTTTTACAAGCGTTTCTCGAAAATTCTGCATTACTAGTGAGTTTAGTGCAAAAACCCAAGCGTCCAAAATTAGTTGTAGCAATGATCGTTGTTTTGAGTGTTTGTAAGTTCAGTGCTGAATAAATTTTGCTGAACCTAAAGTTTTTTGGCTCGAATGTTGCTACAAAATGTGACTGTGCAATTTTTAGTCGATTAATAAGTCTTTGGTCGCTCAAGTGTTATTGTTTGATGAACTATTTCAAAATCATATTTGATGCAAGAAAACATGTGTATTTAAGCAAAGGTTGCTCAGACAAATGTAATTTCAATTTAGTTTTCTGAAATGTTGCTTTATTTGAGACTAATCTTATAGAATTTTGATTGCTGGCTCAACAGATATAGTAAGTGTAGGGCTCCGCAAAGGGCAACGGCGTGCATGGCATTCGCTTAGCTGCCCCAGACAGATGACGCAGTTAGAAAGCAGGTGTGTCCAAAGTTCGTCTCACAATTTCATAATAAATATGGAGCGAAGCGGAAGCATATCGTTTTAACAAAGGGAGATAAACAATGTTTATTGTTTTAACCATTTGTTTATGTTACCTTATTTTTAAGCGTAATTTAAACTCAGCTGTATATCATTAATAAATTTTAGCTACAAAACAGCTTATTTTTCCAATCAACCTATAACTGTCAAAATATAAATTTTGTATTTTACGAAAAGTCCTTATTTGTTGGACTTCGGATATTTGCTCAAAATGTCTCATCTACACCTTGTTTCTGTATTGTTATCGTCTCTGGTACTATCAGTGTTTGGTAGTCTCGATTTTAATAGTACGTGCACTCTCTACTTGGTAGTTCAATATTTTGTAATAAAGCTAGCATCAAAAACCTATTGATTATTGCAAAATTATCGCAAAAATCTTTCCGCATGATTTTGAGTATCTAAGCGCATCCTTTTACTACGGTGTTGTTTTTTCGCAACTTTTCATGCACTACACATTGAGATGGATGTCCAAAATGTATGTTTTGCAATTGCCGTGGTGACCCGAATAAGAGGGGGTAATAAGAAGGGAGGATACACATTTCAACTCCCAGTCAATAAGAGTCCGTATCCCTAAAGAGTCCGTAAGCGGATAGAGTTCCTAAACCCTAATTAGAATTCATAAATGTCAATTATATCTAATTGTAGTGCATAAATGACTCCAGGACCAAATAAAGTAGAGTTCGAAACTTTAAAACGTACTTAAATTTTGAAATTACATTCCTAAGTATAACCTTGTATTGTCGCTCAAGCTATTGGCACAAGGCAAATAAACGTTTAATTCAACGGACAGTGGCAACACCGGATATAATATCAGTAACGAAGGGCGGCAGAGGGCAAGTTAAAACTAAATAACAATCGATAACCGAATAACCGGGGGGTGGCACCCTCTCTAGAGGCCAAATAAATATCAGTTCCACTCCCCTCTTATTCGGGTCGCTACCCTAAATATAGGATTTCGGATATCAAAACATAAAACTTTAGCTTTGATTGGTTAATTTTTGGGTAACGTAAGAGAACGTTAAAAACAGACGAGTGGCATTTTTAGTGCTTAATATTAAACTTGCTGTACAAGTAGATAGGCGCAATAAAGCATCTTTTAACAAAAACATTTAAAATGCAGTCTTTAGAGATCTGTTTGTTTTGGCCTCGTTCAGAGCCCCGTATGGCGTATGGTACAGGTTTCGATAACGATTAATTATGTTGATACAACTAAATAAAAGTTATGCTCAAATAAATTGTCACTAGCTTATTTGACCAATCCAAGCGGTATGCTTCGATTTATTTGGACGTGAGCATATTTCACAAAATCTCATGAGTATGGCATGCAGGTGCGAGACGAAGACCACCAAAGCTAGAAACGCACCATCCACCACTCCAAAAGGTTACCTCGCCTGGTGTACTATGATATTAGATTGTCCGTCTCTAAACATTTGACACGTTATCTGTTGTTATATTTCCACTTCATAATTTCAGGTATCAAAAGCAATTTTGGCGACAATTTATTTCAGTCAAACGGCGTTCATGAATCAACACAGTTTGTTTCAAATTCAGCTTTCGAAGGTCAAATCTGTAGCATTGACAAGTTTCCTGTCGCAGGGGACGAACCGCATTTGTTTTATATGTGTAAAGTGCCCGTTAATGATTTTGCCGTTTGGCCTTGGTAAGTGTGTTTACACTACACAATATTACGACAGAGTCCATGTGTCGGCGAAAATATGCTCGATTTGAAAATGTGTGATTCCCTGTTTGTGTTGATCTTAGGACGTTCCTACCACAGTCACGGGCAGTTTTATCAAATCAAGTAGCCAGAATAATTTTTATTATAAGTCAAAAGTAGCCGAAGGTAAGCGGCGCTGAAACTTTTAGACTTATAAATGCTAAATGCCCAAATTTTAGGTTTTCAATTGATGGCTGAAGAAGACGAGTCGTTTGTGTTTTGAAATTGTTGTCAGTGTTTTAAGCGTATCTAATAAATATGTCAATTTTACGAAAATATGAACAGACACTATGCGTAGAATTTTTTAACTTGTGCAGTATACCCAACATAATTTTCAACAAAATGGGTAGATCGACTCAAAATCCGACATATAATACATTGATTTTGAGCTGTGCGCAAATTATCGTTAAGTTTTGTGTTCAATTTACTGGAAGTGTTTACTATTCAGCCAAAAAACTAAAGCGAATTGTTTCTGAGTTTATTCAAGAGTCGATAATGACTCTTTTTACAAGAGTGTGCAACTGGGTGCATTCTGTGTAGAAAAGAACGTACCCAGCACATGCTGCGTTTTTGGCTTTCACCCCCCTTATTTAGAGGCAGTTCAACCTGTGCGAACCTTGGCACTTTACGTATCCGGCTTCAAAAAAAGCCCCGCTTATTGTTTAATTCAGATATATTGCATGTGACAGCGTCCTCCTCTAAATATTGGGGGTCGCTCAAAAACGCAACGCCCGGTGGTACATTGTGTATCATGCGGAAATCCAAGCGTGGCATACTCTTGTATCGTGCACTCGGGCCCATAGCCAAGGGGGGGGGCAGGGGGGCTCAGCCCCCCTGGAAAACTTTGGTCCCCCTACAGAGTTTTCAACCTTGCTTGTAACTCATTTAAATCCCTTGAATGCCCCCCCCTGAAAATTTTTTAGTAACCATTAGCAAGGTGAGCTGGCTACGGGCCTGCATGCACTCTTGGTTTAAGCAAGAGTGGATGATCACTCTTTATAACAAGAGTGTGCAACTGGTTACATTCTGTGTATTAAAGAATGTACCCGGCACGCGTTGCGTTTTTGGCCCACCCCCTTATTTGGGGGGGGGATCGTTGAACCAATATTTTGAATTTTAGCTAAAGTCGCTCCGATTATGTTTTAACTCCTTTGTTTACTATGTCGATTAAGTGGTGACTACCCTCCCCCAAATCAGGGAGGGTCGAGCAAAAATGCAACGCGTGCTGGTACACTTTGTGCCATGCACAGCCCAAGTAGTTGCACACTCTTCTGCAAGGTGGACATCATCCACTCTTGGTTTAAGTAAGATAATTTTATAAAAAATAAAATTAAATAAATTTACAAATTTGAAGGAAACAAATTGGAGTTTGGACAAAAATGCGATGCAAATACGGCAAATGGTTTTCGCCAGAATCAAGGATGTGCAGGCATGTGAGCAGCGTTAGACGTATGCAACAATCGTATTGCGCAACATATCCAATGCAGTGTCAGCCCATTCAACAGAGTTATGTTGTAAGTATTTATATGGCATAAGACAACTTGGTGAGCGTGGTATACAGGATATATTGTTATTCCGTTTCCAAGATTTCAAGACAATTTAGAGATTCCACATTTAAACTCTTAGCCAAAGTCTCAAACCTTGCCTACTGTAGTGGCCCGAATAAGAGGGTGATACTGATATTTATTTGGTCTCTCCAGTGGGTCCCCGTGTTTCGGTTACGGACTGTTATTTATTTTTCACTCGCCCTTCGTTACTAATATATTCGATATTGCAACTAGCCGTCGAGTTAAACGTTTATTTGTCTTGTATTAAAACCATCAGCGGTAATGCAAGATTATACTTAAAATGTACTTTCAAAAGTACCAAGTATGCTTTAAAGTTTCGAACTCAACAATATTTGGTGTTGAACTCAACAATATTTGGTGTTGAACTCATTTACGTACTACAATTTGGGATAAGTGACATTTCTTTACTCTAATTTGGGTTTATGGTGTCTATCCGCTGACGGACTCTTACTAGTGATACGGTTTTCTGTTTTTCGGACTCAAAATGAAGCCACCTCTTATTACCCCCTCTTATTCGGATCAATACAGTATATTAAAAACGTATATTGCACCATTCCAAAGTTGACATAGCATCTCTAAATATTGAACTATCCGATGGAGAACTTTAAAATTTGGCCAATATTTGGCATTTGGTTATCCTACTTTTGGTGCGATCTTGAGCTGTCGGGGTTTGCTTATTTGAAAACCTAATGTAAGTAAACCGGTAATAGGTAAAGGCACAGATTTGAGGAGAAGGGCCAAAGCGTGAAAAAAATGTGTTCGCACAAATTTTAACTGGTTTCAGCAGCCAATTGAAACTGCTTGTCCACAGCCGCCATGTCAAGTGAGTTTTGTTGCTTTAATTTTTTTTTGATGTTACGTTTTTATCAACATTTGCTGTTAAAGACAGTTTTTATCTTTTGAGATATGTGAAAATAATATCGCAGATAGTCCAAATCGTGTTAAAATATAAAACATTCCTCAAGTTAACTTTGAAGCCATTTAACTTTTTTCTGGCAGAATATAAACAATTTGAAACAAGTGCATGCGTTTATATAGTGAAATGAAATCTGTTTAACCATGAGCTACAAGAGTAGCAATTGAAAGAGATTTTCCTAGAGAAACGAACAACAAGCCAGATGCGTGTTTATTTTTTTATACAATTTTACTGTATGAAATTTTACATTGAAGTGCAAACGTTTTTAAAAACGTTAAAAATAATTAGAGTTCCAACGGAAGTGGAACAATGTAGAAAAACTGGCGAGCGAAGCGAGTTAGAAACCAAATGCAATTTTAGTAATAAAGGCTGATCTTTAGTTTTGCGTTGCACTCGTGGGTAGAGATGTGTCGATCCTAGGAGATTTTTGTTTTCCTAAATTATATCAAAACATAATGAAAAAATGTACTAAATTTTCACCAAACTTAATTTTAGCATTATACGAACACAGCTAACGCTAAGTGCTACGTATTGAAAAAATTGGTAGCAATATTTCAAAATTAAAAATTCGCAGGACACCTTATCATTTTATCACAAAATCTTTCCTAGCATTGTAGTACGCCCTCACACATTCCAAGTTAATGTCGGGTTATGGCTATTGTAAACTTGCAGGTCATAGCAGAACTCGTTCTTGTATGAATTTATGCAATTTCAACTGAAATCTAGTGTCAACTTTTCAGTCAAACCTGTGACGACCGATTAAATGATGAAAATGAAATTATCGTTTTGACCCGAACAGCTTAACGTTTGAGTTCGAGAGGTCTTGCACGTCTTGTTGAGTACTAAGCATTGTATGTACTTAACCCTTTAACTCATAGAGTATACTATGAGCAACTAAATACAAATAATAAATGAGCAACACAGACACTGTGAGCAGTGTTTAACAATTCTAACACATATGTGTAGTGCAAAATCTCTACAAGACGTGAGAGCCCCCTGGGGCTCGAGCGTCAAGCTCCTATAGCTGAATGGTCATCGTAAACGCCTCCCACACGAGAGACTGGGGATCGAATTTTACCTTAAAATTACACCTTATATGAAATTGAAAATATTCATGTGAAAAAGGGTTAATGGAAAAAATTCTCAGTTATTATCTATGACCCTTTAACTCATAGAGTAGGTATACTATGAACAACTAAATACAAATAATAAATGACAACACAGACACTGTGAGCAGTGTTTAACAATTCTAACACATATGTGTAGTGCAAAATCTCTACAAGACGTGAGAGCCCCCTCGGGCTCGAGCGTCAAGCACCTATAGCTGAGTGGTCATCGTAAACGCCTCCCGCACGAGAGACTGGGGATCGAATCTTACTTTAACAGTGCATCTCATATGAAATTGAAAACATTCATGTTAGAAAGGGTTAATAAGGTAGCACATCACAAAGAGACAATATTCTCGACCAAAAATTATTCCAAGTAGAGAAATAATTCTACTACACAACGCTACGCCTCACACCATGAGTGTATACAGCTGAACACGTATTGGAGCGTGCCAAATATTTTCAAGCGGGACCTACAACGCTTTCGCACACAAATGGCGTTTATGGGTGGAACTTTTCTACGGGGGATGTGAGCTCCATTAATACTTATCTGACCAGTTTTGTTTAATTTTAGACTTACGTTGAACCAGTACCTGTTGCGCAGCCAATTTCGTGCCCAACGCCACCATGCCAGGTTACATTTAGCCATATATTTAATTTTGATTGTAGTTAAGCAGTATTCAACACTATTTAAGTAAATATAAATATCATTTATTGTTTTTTGTTCAAAATCCACACTTGCGACAGACAGACAGATGGATTAATGGTATAAAAAACGCAGTTAGTGTAGCTCAGATATCACCACATAACGTTAAATATAGTTTTATTGGCTTGTTCAACTCATGAGTATGAACTGCTCTCTCAAAGCTTAAACTAACTTGATTTAAGCTTAAGCTAATCCACCAGTATTAAACTGACGTTCCGGATCAACTAAGCTTACAAGTAGGTTTACGTTTCAACTCATTTAAAATCTTACATATTTTCAGTTTAAGCTAAACTTAATGAACTCTTAGTCTTAGATACACGACTGCACTTGTTACTTAAACTAAAAATAAGATTAGTTAAACTCGTGTTAAACATAAAAACACTTGAATTTACGTAAAAATTAAAATTCCAGTTTAGTTAGTCTGTCCAGACATTTAAGTTTTACTTAACTGATTTTCAAGTTTAATTAAACTACAATTCAAGTTTAAGTTGTTAGACAGTGTCATTTAAATAGCTGCACCACATACATTTGTATATATATATGCCGTGTATGTAGACAGGTGGGCTAATGGGGATTTAAATTGGTTGTACAAAGCTTACAACTCCATTCTCGTTCACTCCACCTAAACGGCATGCAAGTGACAAAGTTAGCATTCTAAACTTATTATATAGCTCCTACTGTGCCAATGCCGCTGCTAAAGATTATGCTATCCAACAGATAAGTGGTATTAAACATATTTACCGGTACCAGTGCTTTTTCAGTTCCATGAACACTAATTTTGTTTGAAAAATACAGTGTGTTTTCTGGTGTTTTAGCCGGCGTGTATTCAACCTCCCTGCCAACCACAATGTTTGCCAGAAGAACCTCAATGTCCTCAGCCAGTTGTCGCGAGGCCTTGTCCACAAGGTTCAGTTTCTAACGATTATACTTATAACCAAGACATGCGTTCCTGACGGGGTTTTATTGGTCCAAGGCTGTAAAATTGTGATTTATAAAGAAATCGTGTAAAAATACATCGAAATTTGGGCCCATGTAAAGATCACGGGTGGAACGTTTTTCTGTGGCACTAGAACAGAATAATTTTAAGCTTTAGTCTAATTTTTTGCTTGGCTTAGGCTTAGGCTTAGGCTTAGGTTTATGCTCACTCTTACGCTTACGCTTAGGCTTAGGCTTAGGAATATGCTTATAATGCGGTTCCGCCCCTGTTCTTTACATTGGCCGAAATTTAAAACGTAACAGCATCTTTCAAAACACTTTTTGTAAGCGGATAAACGCTAAAATGAATAGGTATCTTACCTAAACGCTATAAAGTAAACTATTAGGGTTTCTGGAAACGCTATTTTTTCATTAATATTTTGCAAATTTTGACACAAATCATACGTGTTGGTAACTAAATAATCTAATAAAAAATCTGGTTTTTAAACACTGTATTAATGACTTTACCAAACTCACCTTGAAAGTCAATTACCAATATATCATTCTGCGTAGTAAATATTTTCGTTTGAGTGCAAACACCAAACATATGCCCAACACTCAATAACCATTTATAGAATATACGACACAGTTTGTCGCCCGACAATATGTCGGCAACAGTCATAAAGCCTATGAATTAATCTAAGCGTAATCCTAAGTGTAGTCCTTAATGAGCTACGAATACAAATTGTAGAGTTGCTGAGCGACGAGTTGTCTAGCGACGAATTAGCCGTGATACCCCAATTAAATGATGGTATTTTGGTTTGATTTGTTGTGTAAAATTTCAGCTGGAGGTGGTCGTTGCAGTTGGATGTTGGCACCATTGAAGCCTGCAGGACGGGGATTTATGCAGTGTGTTCCAACACTCCCAGGGTAAGTATGTTTGTTTTTTACTATAACAAAAACTATAGAAATCTCACAAGGACAATTGACTGGCACCTTTGGTGGGTGTGTTGTGGTTTTTTTGGTGTTTGGTTTTTTTTTGTTTGGGGGGGTTTTTTTTTTTTTGGTGGATTTTGATTTTTTTTGTTTGAGTTTGTGTTCAGCTCGCACATCAAGCCTTTAACAAGCGGCGCTACTAAGCGGCTTCAATCTTGAAAATTTGAGCTCAAATTCCTGGATCTAAAATGAATTTGAAATATTCTTTCGAATAGGAGTACAAATTGAGTTGTCTAGTAATAGTCACTAGCAGCACAGATCGTGTATTTATTTTAGTCAGTACTGTGGAAAATGGATACGACGCCCGTGTGCTCCCGGAACAAAGTTTGATGGTCGGTTACAAGTCTGCGTCCACGACGAACGTAAGTTTTTCAGTATTTGGTTAGCAAAAATTGGAGGGCTGTAGCCAAATGGAATCCGGCTAGTGGTGGCTCAGCACCCCAATGACAAAATATATTTATTCAAAACGATGCGTATTTAACAGGACCGCATTCATGACAAAGGTATAATGGGGATTCTTCCAAAAGTTAGTGGAAGGATAATAGAAAAAGAAATGTTTTTTGGCAGGCTTAAGAAGAACCTATTCGCTTCCAGAGGTTGCAGTATTTTTCTCACTCGTTATGCTTGCTCGCAAATATCTTTGCTTTCGTTCGCGACCTTCTTTCCTTGTTTCGCGATTGAAAATGTCGTGCCTCCGCTAGACTTTTCTGGATCCGCTATTGGAAATAAATGCTGAAAGTATAACGGAAGAATACTGCAGTATTATCTGTCACCGCTGCAGGCTACGAATGCCATTATCCTTAACACGTTATAGTCATAACTTATCAAGTAAAATTTCCGTTTCACAAAATTTGTTAAATTTGTTTCAACTGAGTTCTGTAATTTAAGACAAGCCTGTTGTTACAGATTGAATGAGTTTATGGTAAAACATTGCTATAAGTGATCTGGCAACTCCGTTGCCAGAATTATAGTTTGAAAAAGTGTTTTTGAAATTTTAAGGTGGCGGAAGTGTTGGCTGTGCAGCTCCTCAAATTCCAATTGGACCGTGTAATGTTCAACAACAATGTCCGGGTCAGGCTGTATGTCAACCGCAAGCAAATGTTTGTTGTCAACAAAGTTACTTCAAATAATTTGTTGCTCGCATGCGTAGTATTTTGTTTGTTTATCTGAAACTTTACCGGTCATAGATGCCACCAAAAATGAATAGTGGATCTGCCTAAAATAAAGTTACAGCTTTTACTTTGAAGGTAAAAAAATGCAAAGCTAAAAGAAATTTAGCTGTTGAGTTTACCTTGCGTCGGGCAACTCCGCTCCGCCGTGACCGCCCAGTTGAAGCGTCACGTCCCGATTCAATGTCTGCTTGCTATACATATTTGTTGCCCAGATAAAGATGTGACCCGAAGGCAATTAAACCAAAATAGGCTATATACAGGGTTTATATAACAAAAAATTTTTCCAGTTATCAACCCTAGGGCTGATATAATATGTTATGTTTCACATAATTCAGACGGAAAAACTGTTTTTGATAAAAACTTTAAGCTGTGCGACCTGCCGGCCTTCAACAACAAGTGGTCATGAGTCTTTTCGCAAAAAACTATCATAATCAGTTTTAAGATGTTTTGAAAGTATGCACTATTCAAATTAACTTAAATTTAGCATAATTTTTTGAAAAAAATAAATCATTTGACAACAGGCGCT
Organism: Enoplolaimus lenunculus; assembly: GCA_030248215.1. NCBI lineage: Eukaryota > Metazoa > Nematoda > Enoplea > Enoplida > Thoracostomopsidae > Enoplolaimus > Enoplolaimus lenunculus. Next base: position 157,796 of record JASANG010001452.1, on the reverse strand, counting down.
AACCTTCAAGGGCTGGCAAAATTGTGATTATTTTTTGTTGAGATTCATAGTAAAATATTGAGTGTTTTGTGTTGATTTTGCTACGAAAATAATTATCTGGATGTATTATAAAATAGTGCTAAAATGACCGTCATTTATAATTTTGCGCAACCTTTGCATCGTTGATAGATTTGTTTCACCTACCCGTCTACAGAATCAAAACAAAACTTAACTGATGTGAGTTCAGAATCCAGAGTTGTTGCATATGTCAAATTTGGCTGAAATTTTATATCTCAAAAATCAAACAAAACCCTGATTTTACAAAAGTGAATAACACTAAGTTAGAAGGCTTAATTTCATATTTTATATGTTATTCATCATTGGTGTAGTGATTGTACAAAGTTGAACTTAGCTGAAATTTCACTGAAAACGTGTAATTTTGTTCAATTTGAATTTCTAAGCTGGAGTTCGAAACCTAATTTTTTTATCAGTCATCAATTTGAAGGGTTTTAGTTTGTCTGCTAAAAACTTGCGTGACTGAAAAAGTACGTGAGTTGTTGTGGACTCAATTACGATAGTCTCAACTGTAATTTTAGTCTACAAAACTCTACACAAATGTTAAATTCGGCTGAAAGAGTTTATGTTGAAAACTCATCCACATAAGTTGATTCTGCAACCATTAATAAATCCCCAGACGTAATTTTCTATTACGTGTTCAGCTTTGATCTGCAAATAACTAATAAAGAGTTATTGGGGAACAAAGTTGGACTCGACTGCAATTTTACTGAATATATTTGGTCATTTTTTTGTTATGACCTACGATTTGAAACCTATTTTTTTCTATCAGTCGATACAACTCTGAAAGGCATTTTAGTTGATATAAGCGAATTTTGCATCACTTATGAAATAAATGAGTGGTTCCTAGTTGACCATCGTTAAGCTCAATCACTGAAAAATTTTACTTTTTGGTCGAAACTTTCTGGAAACGTATTTTTACAATAGATTGACTCTTTAAATGAGAATTTTGACGATGTATCCAATTATTCGTAGCTAAAAATTGCGCAAGTTATTGTTGATCAAGGTTGGTCTTTTACTTAAGGCAAAATTCAGCGGACAAGAACTCGCTTACTTGTAATTTACGTAATATTTGCGTATGGCATCAGAATGCACATTTGAGGCCTATTAATCGTCGTATAAATTTGGTTTGTAAAATTTACAGTTGTGTCCACTGTGCAGAATTCAGTCGACTTTAACTCGCGTAATTTTTAGTAAGGCATAGACTAAGGATCTGGCTTAAGCTTCGGCTTAGACGTAGATTTCGATTTAGGCACATGCTTAAGCTTGGGTTGAGGCTCAGGCTTAATACGCTTAGAATGTTGTCTGAATATTCAGGCTTAATAGGCTTAGGCGCAGGCTTAGGCTTTAAACAGACAATTGTTATGCGGACCACTAGGCCTAGACAGGCACGCGTGTAGGCTTAGGCCAGATGCTGTCCCGGCCAACCCTATGAAAACATAATTTTGAAACTGTCCCGACTGACGTAGCAAAAGCATAGGCTCAAAGTTTTCTTACGGTTCTAGACAAAACATAGGTGCCGGACCATTGCCGTTACTCTCCGAGTCTGTTAACTTCCTGTGGTAAACGGAACACAATTCAGAGTAACATTTGACATGCATTCCGCGGCGCAGCTAAGATTTTACTTCGGGAAGATAACACCACTTTTTACCTCCAGGACCTAGAACGTCCGTCTAAATGCAATTTTAAAGGTGCTTTGTTTCTTGTCTATTCATAAATGTCAGAGATATACCTCCTCTATGCCTCCCCTTGTATGTGTCCCTGATGCATTCTTCACTAGCCCCCTTTCGCGTTAATTGCTTTGTGCCCTGCGATTCAGATTGTCCAGCACAAGTTTAACGTATGATATCTGAGCCAAAATAACTGCCGGATAGGCCATAAAGTATATTAAAAACAAACTTCTCAAGATATATTACATGCTGTCACTCGACGAAATTGGAACCATCGTTCAATTCCAGTTTATATAAATTGTTGTCGGTGCCCCAGAGATGAGGCTACGCCTCGTGAACCCCACCACGTCACTTCCCTAAAATCCGATGAGACACACAAATAAATGTTTAAGGCTCTGTGTTGGTAAACCATCGGTTTCATCCTGTTATTCACTGAGGCCCTAGCATCGTTAGCAGAGACCAACGCAAGAGAACAATATTAATCCAATTGTTTCAAGTCGAACATGTTTTACGTCGAACATATTTTGTTTACTTATAGATGGTTCCAGCCTTCCCCCCAGAGAGCGGAAAGGTGCCCCCAAGAAAGTTCGAACATTTCCACGGCGCCATCTTGCATGGCTCTGAACGCTGTGGATAAATTGTTCAAAACTACACTGTAGTTACCCGAATAAGAGGGGGTCTTGAACTATTGTCTTAACTCCAGCACAAAACTTTGCAGAATGGTGTGGCAGCGGAGACAGTAAGACATCCGGGACAGCAGGTCTGCTGCAACAGAAGTTGCAGGACAGCCGAGTGGAAAAAAGTTCCGACAGCACATCATGACAGCCACAACTGCAGGACAGCCGGTTTTGATGGTATGTAGACAATTTATTCAGATTCTTCGCACCCAAAACCCATTATTGCTGACCGTACCCAAAACCCATTATTGCTGACCGTACCCAAAACCTTCGCTAAACCCTAATAATTATTGACATAATTTAAAAAGTCCTAATTTTGTTTTGTCAATTAAGCTAATATGAAATTATCTATTAGCTAACTATTCAATTATCGGTTTTGGAGGTTTGTAAACAATTTATTCAAATTCCTCGAAAATAAAAACCCTTTACTACAGACGGACAGACGGACAGACGGACAGACGGACGGACGGACATTCAACTTTCGACCCCAGAGTACAAAATATAAAACGCTTCGCGAGACTCAGCTTTTTCGCTTCGCTCAATAAAATCTTTGGCTTAGGTTTAGGCCAATTCATTCGTTGGATCACTCAACTTGAGTACGCCCGAGTGGAACGAGTTCTTTTCCTGCGGTTTGGGCACTGCTGGCCTCGGCACTGTCGGTTCCATAAGAGATCTATAAAACCTGGCTGCAATTGCATTTAAACCTAGGCATTCAGGCGCTAGCCGCTAAAGCCTTAGACGTATAGATCAAAGAAGGACAGGTCATTAATAAATGTGGGGCTTTGTAAATTGCCGCACAAAGTATTAAGCTACACTGTCCATCTTATTTATCACTAAGAGAAATCGTGAAATCAGCATTTCATTTTTTGAACAATTATAAATTCATTTCTTTGTGCTTGATTACCGCTCGCATGACCGCTTTAATATCATATTAATTATTTCGCTTAAATCAGTTATCCAACCATAACTAAACGTATAATATACATACATACATACATATATATATATATATATACAATTGGCGTACCTAACTTAAACCAAAATCAAGGATATACGCCCATGGTAATGGTATAGGTATTATATTATTTAGTGAAATAATATATAATGTTTATCATGATAATAATGAATAGTTGAATAAATTTCAAACCGAATTGCTCTGATCACAATGTTCAACTGTTGCTGTGTTTGTCATTAGCTTAATGGAAAGCTTGGATACGACTGCTTGCCTTAGATATTTGACAAGAGCGTAGTCAAGGGCTGTTTCAGGAGTCGCGGTTTTTTATATATTTGACAAGGAATTTGAACACACTTCTTGATACTTTGACGCAAAACACTTCTGATTTTTCATAGAACGTAACCAACCCATTTCTGTAATCCTGGATACGCCCATGGTACAAAACTAAGGACGACCATAAAAGTGTAGTTTGAATTTGTTATTGCTATTAACATAAAGGTTGCCAAAATTCGAAGGATATACCTTGAGCAAACGATATCTGGTGAGCATATTGAACAAGAAACATTTTCGCCTGATAACTCAGTGCAAACTTAGTTACAAAACGGAAACGAATGTTGGTCAAATAATGAAAACGGAAAACAGATATAGAAGTATAAAAGTTTCAGAAGGTTTTATTTTTCTGCCGCTATAATTTATGCCTTCCGTTATTCGTTTGGCTTTCTAAAACGTTTAAGAAAAAATGGTTAATTCACGGAAATTTTTGAGATTTTGGATAAATTTCGTTCGATTTCAAACCTTTACAGCATATCTGTAATGAAAAATTGCGAGATATATACACTGTTTATTACAAATTTTTAAGCTTAAAACTAACTGAATTTACGTTTCGATAACAGTAACCGAAACGAACATCGATTTTTACCGGAAACGAACACGGAAACGGATATCCGGTCGTTCCCTACGCACAAAATAAATTGTATTGTATTCAAAAAATATTGCCTGAAATTTACAACAATTATGCTTTGATACGGACTCCAGACATATATGTCATGAATTCAAGACTTCATTTCTTATAATTTTCAGAAATATTGGTCTAAACTTTTACACACTTAAATGTCTTAAATTTCCGACTTTGCTTTACGAGCGATTAAGAAAAATATTTCTGAAATAAAGGATCGAAACCGACTCCAAAATTGTGGTCTAAAGCTCAACCCAATACCCTAATTTTACAACCTGAGATACGTCCAAGACGTAAACTAGGTTTTAAGGGAGCCTGAGCGTAATCCAAAATATCTTTGAAATTCGATTATTTATATACGCTTTTAAGAATATAAACGGAGCAACTTTTTTTACATACATAAAAATCAGAAAATTCATTTTTGAATAAAAGACAACTATTTCTTTGAAAGAACGAAATTTTTGTCTTATATATTGGCAATAGCAATTTAGTGTTTTTTTGTGGTGGTTTTTTTTTTGTGTGGGGGGGGGCGGCGGCGGGGGGGGTTTTTTTGGGGGGGTTTTTTTTTTTTTTTTGGGGTTTTTTGCCGGGGGCTTTGGCGTTTTGGGCCCTGAAGCGATCAGCATTATGATTGATATGTTCGGCCGCGGAAATTTGCGGGTATGATTGGTAGCAAACTTAGAGGAGCATGCGGCCGAAATAACAAGGTTATAAGCGGGGCTAAAACTTTTCCAGGAGGTTAATTTTTTTCTACAGAAAGGGAGGTGAGGGCTACGCCCCGTGGGCCGTTCTGGTTACAACCCTGCTTTGACTTAGCGTATCAGAAGATTAAAATTTGGTCTACTATTATAATTCTAATTATAACAGTTGATTCGCGCAATTAATATAGGTTTAGGGCTTAGTTCGACTAAGCGATTCCAAAAATATAAAAATTGACTATATTTTACTACGAAGAAATTTTTTAATTTTTAAGTTTTCATGAGGTAGGATTCTGGACCGAAAAGTGAAAAAATGTTGTACATTGTCTACAAGATGGCTTCGGTATTTCCTTTGAAAAATTAACATAATGTCTTTTCTGCGTCTTGAAACAATTGGCAGATAATTCTAAACTATGCGGAGAATTTCGCCAAAAACCGTAACTAAGTCTTGACGTTTATAAAGGTAGTAACGCTGGCTAAAACCTGTGCCACTCATCCTTGGCGGGTTCCGTTATGATCTGTTGCAGATGATGTTTACTACTGTACTTGTAAAATTAGACTAAAATTCCTCCGCAACTATAGATCAATCCTTCTAAACTGCAACCAAAGAATACAAAATTTTGTTCCAAAATGAAAAACCTAGTCTTAGGGCCATCATACACGGTTGCTAATAACCAATCTATTGTAGAACCAAAGCCCAAGTCCATAAATGAAAGATCACAAAACAATAACCAAAGGCACAAGGCAGAAAAACACCATAACTTGGTCGGTAAGAAACTAAACCCACAAGTTAAACTTGCCAGAAAACACATATTCTGCAAAATCAATATCGATATTAAATTCTTAAATTTGTGAGACTTTATTCTATACAACAACGTCGCAATTTTTTTTGAAAACAAGTTAGAAGATCCCAACTGCTCCTGAGCCCGCCTGAGTTTTTCGACGACTTTATTGGAAAGTAGCTATATAAGTATAGCTATTTCTTGCAATAAATACTTATTTGCACACTATTTAGCTAGTATGTTGTTTTTGCATGTTATTCTTAACACATGTGTAAAAAATGACATGTTGTTTTGGCATTGTGTTTTTTCTCGGGCCAAAATTACAATTTACCGAGCAAACCTGCATTTCCCGCTTAACTCTTAATTTTCCAGCTGACATTTGAATTTTTGTGCCAAGATTTGAATTTTTCAGCCAAATTTTTCAACTTTCCGCCGGTGACTTTCGCGCCACAATTTAAATATTTCGCGCTAAAATTTGAATTTCACACCAAAATTTAAATTTCTCGCCAAAACATGAATTTCCAGCCAAACATTGAATTTTCCGCCAAATTTAAAATTTTTCGCAAACCTTTAAATTTTCCCGCCAAAACTTGATTTTTTGCCAAAATTAGCATTTCCACCAAAAATTTAAATTTCCCGCCAAAATGTAAATATCCTGCCAAAATTTAAATTTTCGCTCCAACATTTGAATTTTCTGCCAAAATGCAACTTTGAATATTATTTTTACAGAGTGTTCGTAAACTACCTAGCTAATAACGTGCTTTTTGACATTTGCGAGCGCAGTATACCATGAATGGTGCATAATTTATATTAGAAACGATCAGTCACAACAAAAGTTCCACCAGGCGTGTATCAAAACGTGGTAGATCGGGGGAATCAAAAGTTTTATAAAGGAAGTAAGGATACCATATGGCATTTTACTCGGGAGTACAAATATCATACAGCATTTTTACTGGCGAATTTTCTGGTGAGTAAAACTACGTACTTATGAGTAAACTGCAAATATTGTAACCAAGTATATACCTATTAAAAATACATGACCCTCCAAAACAAGTATAACCTTTAACACAGTTCAAAATGACTAGCACTGAACTAGAAAACTGTTACAATCTAGAACAAGCTATTGTAGTTGCGCGTTTTGTTCATTTTTACCTTTGGCAAAATTTAGCTTTCGGAAGTAAACACATTTTTTTAGTTCCCTGCTGAATTTTGAATGACTGCTTTTATATCAACCGCTTAGCGCCAAACAATAGCAAACTAAACCGTCCCAGATAATTACTTTATATTTTAGATATTTAGCGTATTTTTGTACGGTCACGCACTTCTCGTTATAATCAGTGTTCCGTTCGGCATTCACAGATTTTAGGTAATAGAAGAAAAATGGTTTTTTCATGAGTTACGTATAGTTTGTAAATATCTTATGATTTTTAACGGTCTCAATGTCTGTTTGTATAAAACCAGTAACTAGTACTGATGGACGTTGACTAAATTCCAGAACATGGCTCCAGTTATATAACCTTTGTAACAACAAACTGTTGGTTGACTATTTATGAACCTGTGGATTTAAAAATTACCAAGCGACTGATTTCGAAAAATTAAAAAAAATTACGCAAAAGTCAAGAAGATACCAAGCGCGTTTTACAGAATCTGAATGTCATTTCACAGCATTCATTGAATTGAATGCTGATAACTTGCAGCATCGGTATACAGTGGGATGAATCCGGAGGCAATTCAAGATTTAGTGTTTATTTAGAGCATTTGAGGGTTGTTCGTATTGAGCACTTAAGCAGATGTGACATTAAACATGTACTCTCACTCGGCCAACATTTCATTCGGCTATCAGGGAAGTAATTTCGTTGCAATTTGGATTAAGTAAGAATCAATGCAATGCCGAATTTTTAAAGAAACAACCAAAAAAGCACTTACAGATTTTTTAATCTCCAGCTGGGTTACAAATTTTTGTTTACATTTTAAAACTTTTGTGTATACTCAGAAAGTTAACTAACTACTGTTTGCCGAATGAGAGTAAAATGCTACATTAATGTAACAAGTTTTCGTTAACGAACAGAGCATGTAAACTGTTTTATGAAATTTGGTATTTTGAAATTTGAATAAGTTTGAAAATTCATAAATTGTTACACCGGTGATCTACTTTGAGAGGCACATCGTTTTTTGCGGATCTCCAATAGAGTAAAGCTTCAGCTATGGACTTTTTTTTACATAGGCTTAGGCTTGAAAATACGCTTGTTACGCTCCTCAAGGTAACATTGGCCCATTGCTCAAACAAAATGTGTAACAGTGTTACTCATTTTCAACGAAAACTGTATTAATTGATATCGCTTTATTTAGTATGACACGAATGCTATCTTTGTCGTCCATTGTGTTTTGAACAGTTTATGCTGTCAGGTGGTATGAAGCTATAGGATAATTAGCACCAAATAATATAAAGTGACAACAAAAAGTATGGGCAAACTCTGGCATAGTTTGCATATTTAAAAGCAATCGTCAAATGAGGGCCGGATTCAACAAATTTGAAAGGGGTCGCAAAACCGGGCAATGCCCTTCTCCCACTTTTTTGAAGTCCAATTTTGCTAAAGCAGATGTATAATTTTACGTAATGCGTATAGCTTCTCGCTCGATTCGCTCGTGCAATTTTCTTTACAATGCTCCTGTTATTGTTTCATTACTTCTTTGTTCGAGGTTTTGGAAAAATGTTCAAATACACAATTTGTCCAAGTGTTAAAACGGTTTTAGGGTTTCAGCTTGCTGCTGGTTAGGGCACTAAAACGGCGTTTGGTTTCTCGCTGGCTTGGAACTATAAGGTTTTCTTCTAAGAAAGCGCTAAATCCGCCAGTCACAGCTGATCGGTCGTGCCCAGCGTTCCATGACAATAGAAGCTTTTATTTCGATTCTATGATTTATATTCATTTTTAAAATTTGAATGTAATAGTATGTTAATTAAAACAACATTTCATACTGACAATCAGCGATATAACGACCACTGAGAAGAAATGACAAATTTGATTTTATATAAAAATACTTATGTTGAACACATCAATATCATATCGTTTTTCATCTTTATACCTAAACCACATGATTAAATGGAAAAGCCCGTTTGGTTTTAAGTAGATTTTGGTAAATCTATATTTTTTAAAAATAAATTATTAATTATGTTTTCATCCGGCTGTCTTTCGCTTAAATCTCGCTGTCTTTTTGAGATATATTATACATCAATGAGATTGGTTTTTTACTAGAATTGATGAACATGATATTACGGGTTATTGTTACCTATGAAAGGCTGGGAATTGTTTGCACCATAAACAATTGTGGGTTAATTAGTGTTCTGTCAAAGTATTAAGTAGCAAATTTGGTTAAATGTTTACTGCTTAAATTTCGTTATGATTTCCAAATTCTGAAGTGCTTAAATTGTTGAGGATACCCCTCTTGTTTCTCATGTCTCGTATGCTATACATATCCATGCAAAATTACTACTTGTATATACGTTTAATTGCTAAAGACGGAATTGGAAACTGTTAAGCCTACTCTATTAAGCTTAATCAAAAACTATAGTCTTAAAGCTAATCTTACACTTTTGCAGTTCCATCAAAAAATGGGACGGTCCTGGTTGTGACAAGGGCAGACGTATCTATAGGGGTACGCCTGGCGTCAATGTTGCTTTTACGAGTGGCTGAACCTGACATTTGTTAATTGGGAGAGAGCAAGATAGGATAGTGGGAAAACTGAGAAGACAAATGCAATTTTATCGCTGAAAAACAAAATCTTTATTTTAATCCCTGTTGGCACCTTGGCCATGGTGGCCCCGTTTCATCCGCCAGTGCCGAAGGCAATTAACAGAGTAGAATTGGGCTTTAAATTAATTTTTAAGTACTGGCTTACTGTAGTGACCCGAATAAGAGGAGGGGACTGATATTTATTTGGATTCTCCAGAGGGAACCTCCCCTTGCTATTCGGTTAAGAACTGTTCTTGATTTTTAAACATCGCTCCGCCACCTCGTTACTGATATATATCCGGTACTGCAACTATCCGTTGAATTAAATGTTTATTTGTCTTGCGTCAATAGCTTGAGCGATCATACAAGGTTATACTTAACTTTCAAAATTTAAGTACGCCTTAAAGATCCGAACTCAATTGCATGCGCTCGTGTGACATTCTTTCTATTCCTTACTTCCACTTACTCCTCTATTGTGTTCAGGTATTATCTAGGTTAGAGTCCAACTTTAAAATGATAAGTGTGAGCGGGAAACTGGAAAAAAAATGAGAAAAAGGATATGTATATAATATAATAATAAAATGTATACATGAAACTAAGATAAAGAGAAAGAATGTATTAATAATAATTAACATATTTTATAAGGAGTTTAAAAATATTATGCAAAAAAAGTGTTAATCAAATAGTGTTCAAAATATAATTTATTAATTAGATTTAGAGTTGTTGAATGCTGAGATATGATTTATATAATTTCTTGAAACAAAGAGAAACGAAAATGATAAAAACTCACTTAAATTTTACTCATTAAAAATATATAATTCGCACCCTCTTTTTCCACAGAGCAGCAACGACCGTATTCTGAACATCATAACTAAATAGAGGACAGCGCCTGACTCGAAATCCTAAAAATCTACAAACGTCAAAAAAAATATTAGATATAGTGGTGTCAGAATTTAAAATATTTCGTATTGTGCTTTTTTTTAAGTTTCCGTATGGATGGTTATCTTTATCTTAAAAATAATATCTCTTTTTCTTGTATTTTTTCTGTTTATTTGGTCCTGGAGTCATTTATGCACTACAATTAGGAATAACTGACCTTCATGGACTCTAATTAGTAGTTAGGGACTCTATCCGTTTACGGACTCTTATTAGGGATACGGACTCCTATTGATTGGGACAAAAATATGGACCCCCTCTTATTACCCCACACCCTCTTATTCCGGTCACTACAGTACTTTTGTTTTACTTTATAGCCAAAAGCATGTTTGATTACTAATAAAATTTATATATATATATACAGTAAAATAACGCAAGAATTATCTAATCTAGCGCTACGTTGCAAAAACCATGTCTCGTGATCTCTGCATATCCCAATCGGCTACTGCACGAAAATCATTTTGCGAGCCAATTTCACCGGAACTGCTCGGACGCGAAACCAATTTGCTTCCTTTGGTTTCGTGTTCGATTACACAAGGGACAGAACCAACAGCACAAACGATAACATCGAAGAAACCGAAACCAGGGACAGCCATACCAACAAAAACGACAACAACAACAACGACGACGACGACAACAACAACAAGAAGAATAAGAACAAAAACACCACCAACACCACCACAACCACTACCATCAGCAACAGCAACAATAGCAGCAGAAACAACAGCATCATTATCATCAACACCAACAGCTGCAACAAATAAGGCAACAACAATAACAACATCTACAGTTGCGTCTAATAAAACAACGACAACCTCAGCAAAAAATCGTATCTCAAACACAATCAAAGCCGGTGCACGCGTAATCTTTCGCAGTCGAACATATTCCGCAGAATGTGCAACATATGGAAACTTTGGAAGTTTCGCACATTGTTCGTTTGAAGAATGCCGTCAGCACGAAATCGTTGTTCCGTCAGTTAGCGAGTCCAATCGAAACAGCAGATACGTGTTGAAATCAAAAAGTAAGTTGGTTTGTGGCATTTTTGATACCATTTTTGCATTGTGCCAATGAAGCATTTATGAAATATTGTAAGTCTGCGGTGCTGCCTTGGAATCCTTTGCGAACTGTAACCTGCAACAGTTCCTTTTTGTCCTGAATATTGTAGTGCCCCGAATAAGAGTGAGGTCCCCATTTTGAGTCTCATTGAGCGAAGCGTTTTATGTTTTGTACTTGGGGGTCGAAAGGTGGATGTCCGTCCGTCCGTCTGTCCGTCAGTCCGTCCGAAACAAATCTCAGGAACGGCTGAACCGATTTTGATAAACTTTTTTGTTTGAAAGTCAATTATCCTGGGGTGTTAACCTCGCATTGGGGTTTTAAAATTTTAAGCCGTTTACTAGCTACAGGCTAATTTGCATAATTAATTAAGCCTAAATTAGGACTTTTCACAATATTTCACTAATATTACAGTTAGGCGCAATCTAATTTTAGCAATAATGGGTTTTTGGGTGCGAGAAATCTGCGTAGACTGTTTACAAATCTCCAAAACCGATAATAGAGCAATTAGCTAACAGATAATTTGCATATTAGCATAGTTTATAAGCCTAAATTAGGACTTTTTACAAATTTCACTAATTATTAAGGTTAAATGCAATATAATTTCAGCACTAAAGGGTTTTTAGGCGCGAGGAATTTGAATAAATAGTTTACAAACATCCAAAACCGATAATTGAATAGTTAGCCAATATCTAATTTGTATATTAGCTTAATTGACAAGACAAAATTAGGACTTTTTAAATTATTTCAAAAATTATTAGGGCGGCTGAAGGGTTTGTGGGTGCGAGGAATCTGAGGAAATTGCTTACAAACCTCCAAAACCGACAAATGAATAGTTAGCAAACAACTAATTTGCATATTACGTTAATTGCTTACGTGTGTTCGAGCTTCGCTCAATAAATGTAGTCCCTCTACGACTGGTCAATAGGAGTCCGTATCTTCGTAAGCGGATAGCCAGGACCAAATAAAGGTGAGTTCGAAACATTAAAGAGTACTTAAGTTTTGAAAGTTATTCCTAAAGTACAACCTTGCATTATCGCTCAAGCTTTTGATACAAGACAAATAAACGTTTAATTCAACGGATAGTTGCAAAACCGGATATATAACAGTAACGAAGGGTGGCGGAGGGCGGGTTGAAAATAAATAACAGTCCGTAATCGAATAACTAGGGGGTACCCTCTGGAGACGCCAAATATATATCAGCCAACCCCTCTTATTCGGGTTACTACAGTACCTTTTTATATGATTTTGAAGTTCAAACGGTGACTGTTGGACGAGGTTGGCAGGTAAAACTTTAAATTGTTTTGTTGCACTGATTTCTATTTTTTACAATGTACAAGTGAAACATTCGAGGAATAGGTGGAAAATAAAGTTTTATTGCATTTTTATTGCAATGAACCAGCGGAACAAGCATGAAATACTGGGCCAATGTTACTTTAAATACTGAAAATTTTGACATACAAACGCGCTGCTGTATCACATGGGCTGCAAATAACTGGAAGTTTTTGAATTTGTTCGCGGGTAACGTACAGAACAAACAGTATCCGCTATTGTAATAGAGACAAAACGTCTCCACACTGACCTGTTATAACGTGAACTTTGACTTCGTACAAGTATCGCAAACTTAATAATGTAGTATTTTCGTTTTTCTATGACGTGTATAGTTACCCCTGTGATGGTGTATATGGTATGATTCATGCTAAAAAGGTGATGCTTTCCACAATTATCGCTAACTCTGTTTTGGCTTTAGTTGAGCAATTGCGCTCCGATATCCAGAACCAATATCTTTACAATATATGTATGTATATATCATATATATGAGATACAAATATTATTACAGTATATATTTACCTGTTTCCGATTAGTTTTCAATGAAGCATACTTCTTTTATACTAATGTGATATTCTAGCTTAACAATATTTCTTCGTACAAGTACGTACCCATGGTGCTTGCTGTATTGTATTTTATCATAGTTGATATCTGGAGCGAAACCATAGAGGGGTCACGGTGGCCGCACTTCCAATTGGTATTGAAATGTAATTTCACAAATAAATAATATTACACTGCCTCGTAATCAGAAATTGTAGGTAGATCGGCAAGTAGGGCTAAGGTTAAAATTTTCGTACCACTGAATTACATCATCCCTGTAAAACATTTAGACTTGAGGGGGGGGGGGCGCTGATGTATGTAACATCCGACCCGGTGTCTCAGATCCCCCCGTAATTGACACCCTGAACCAGCTACGCCCGTGATATTATATAATATAACTAAAAAAATAGTGTCATTATCTGTCTATGTTAATGGTCATGTAGCACGTTTTTAGGTTGGCAAAAATTAAGTATTCTAAAGTGACAAAAATCAGTAAAATATGTTATTAAGCCAGTCTGTTATGAAAGTCACGCTATATTCGCTGTTTGCTAATAAAGTGTTCACATTTGACTTGTTTTAAATTAACAAACATTGACTGGGTTTCTGAAATCTTAATTAAGTATCTACTGGTATTATGCTTCAGGAAAATAGTTTGTGTACTAATCAAATGTTCGCATTTGACTTGTTAAAAGCTCAAAAGTATTTGCTGGGTTTCTAAAATCTTAGTTATCTACTTATACCTACGTATGCTTTTGAAAACGATAAATTGGTTATTGCTGGAGTTAACAGTAATTCAAATACTGACACAGCGGCGGAAAGTGCAATTTTAATAAACAAGACTTCGCGAAGTATGTCGTAGCAGCAAGGTTTCAGAGCCGGCCATTGTCTGCTAAGCTTAACGATCGCAATTTCTATTAAAGTTTTAAGTGCACCAACTGATATTAAAACCTTTGTGTGTAGTTATTGGTTCGGTTGGAAGCCTACGTGTTTTCCGGGAGCGGTCAAAATATTGTGCGGTAATTTCTTCAGCTCTTGCAAACTTTCCCGACACATTTATGGGTCAATCAATTTTAATTTGAGGGCCGTAATGGTAGTATAAGCATATTCCTCTATTAAAACTCTCAACACCAATGCTAATGTTTAAACCGAAGTATTCGTTTTTCTACTCTAAGCATTATTCTAAGCTTAATCAAAACCGTAAATTGGAAGGGAAAGTGTACAAGTACCAAATCTTCTATAACAGAAGTTGGGTGTTACCAAACCTTTGGAGAAGTCTTAGCAGAGCTCGGCCTGTAGCTACCCCAACATGTGAGATGGGGCCAAAAGAGGGATCACGCGGGACTCCACACAGTTTTCAATCATGGCGGTATTATTTGTTGCTGGGTGGGCTAAGGTTCCATGCGCACTCCTTTAGTTGCATGACGAAAGCAAAGTAATTTGAGCGGGTCAAAAGTTAAAATTTGTTAGGGTAAGTATTACGGTGACGCTATATTCGTCGGATGAGTTTGCAGGCCCGGCTCTACTAAGAATTCTCCAAAGGTTTGGCATTAACACCCAAAATCTGTCGTAGAAGATATGGCGACGGACGTCAGCAAAAAGATTGCGCAGCTCTAACCGGTATATCATAAAAAATTTCCCCAATGATTTAAAAATCGTCCATAAATTACATAATCACAGACTAAAATGAACGCATTGAGACAACTTAGTTTATAATTTAATTTTGCAAGAGATTTCGAAACCCAAAGGCGTCGTATTGTTCTGAGCAAAATATTACTGTTTATAACACAACTTACACAGCATCATGAGCATGCCCAGTGTCGGAGCAGGCAGGTGTGGGGGCTACCCAAGCGAGCGAGAACCCAGATGCATTTAAAAACTTAAGCGGTTTTTTGTTTCATCCGGTTAGGATGGGGCCCCCCAAAGCAACTTTGGAGGGTGTAGTAGTAGTAGTAATGACCCCGGGGTTATTACTACTTGTACTGTTATGGATAGTGTTTTATTTCATTAATAAACTATAAACTATAATGAAGGCAGTAACAAGTTTTCGGCTTGAGCATCATATTTTGAGCTTACAGTAAACATATTTTACGAGAAAAACAGCTTTATTATGGGAATATTAGATATTTTGTATTCAATAGAATTAGTACCTATACCACGTATTGAACTTGCAAAGAAAAAGCACATAATGCAAATTGTATGTGCTGCAAAATAAACTCTTCCGCTCCATTAATATCTTAACAACAAATAAAATCATTTAAAGCGTTGCAAATATTAATATTATATTTAAAATTGTTTTTATTTCGCACAGTTGCCTACATTAGGTCGACATTAGCTGAATGACCAAGATTCTGAAGCTTTTTATTTACAGTGTCAAAGGCACTAAAGCCGTCAAAAGTTACCTAGTGTACACATAATATTGTGGAAGTTGCTTAACAAATATTTGAGTATGTAAGTACCGAGAATGCAATTAATGGGCATGTAAGTGGAAGCGAGGTTGGTGGGTACCGAGTTTATGAACCTTTCTTAATATATTTGGGAAAACAACCGAATGCCATCCTGAAATTAATTTGGACCCCTGGCAAGTTGAGCTGGTTGTGAGTTTGATGCATTTTAAAGAGAATGAATGATTTTATAGAAAGATAATCGAGACAATATATTAGGCGATTTTATAGGCTGTTTTTTAATTTGTACGGTTTAAACGTCATAATTGCAAAACAATGCGCAATTACTAAAGAGAATTAATATTTTACGGTATTTGGTTCCTAAATTTGTCTCAAAAGTATCTCGGATCTTGTTTACTTTCCCCCAAATTGAAGATTGAAGATTAAGGGTTACGCTTTAGGCTAAGATTTAGGTAAGCGTTTTCCGAAACCAAAACCTATTCCAAATCCCGAATTAAGGCTAAGGCTGTGAGGGAGAGTGTACAAAAGCCACTGTTCTATTGGCTAAATAGGAACAAGTTATGTTTAATATATCAATTGCAGAGATCTGCTAGATGATATATACACCTGTAATTCCTCTGGAGTTTGCAACGAATTAATTATAAATGGGTATATACGAACTAAAAACTCTAAGAGTTTTCAACTGATGTGCCTAACTTGTATACAATTTATCCCAAATATTTTGGCACTCCTCATGATTAGTAGATTGTGATAAACCTGAAACCTTGTTTTTCCCATTTATTATGGCTTGCTACAACTGCGTGTTGCTGTAGGTGTTTGGTTATATTAATTGAAAAACTACATATTATGTTGCTCGCAATTAAAACGAACCGCCATCTGTTGCGTTTTACCACGGTCAAATTTTGCATTTACTTGAAATTAATCTTTACAGTATTAGCATATTGAAATTTGATTCAACTTATTATCGGACGTTTGAAGCTGTCTACATGGTCACCACAAAAACAGCCTTTTCGAATATACATGTCAGGGTGTAAACGGATGGTAAAAATAACTGGAACGAAAACGGAAAATGGATATTGAAGTATAAACGTTTGAATGATGTTTTATTTTTCTGTCAACACAATTGAAGCGCTCAAAGCTTCGCTGAGCTTTCTATAATTTTAAACGAAAAATAGCGGATGCGGATGAATCTTTTGGAAGAAAACGGTCTGCACGACCCCTGTACGAAGTTTTGCACCAATTTACGGACCACACCGCGAATTGGACGTCGGCCCTATTGTGTTCAAGCCAAGCATGTTACCACTAAAAATGTGGTCGGTGCAACTTCATATTTCGGTATATGTGAACATGTATGGTAATCTTTTTCCTTTACATACACTTTTACAGCGCACATATACCGACAGCATTGAAAATTTTAAGATTTTGGACGAGTTTCGTAATTTTTATTTCAATTCAAACAATGGCAGCATATCCGTAGCGAAAACTTACGAGGTATACACGTGCTTCAAACTAATTTTGAACGTAAAAATAACAGAATTTCCGTTATTTAACGGAAACGAACAGCCATTTTTTAGTGAAAACGGATATCTGGTTACACTCTCATATATGTTTAAAAAATCTATTGGCAAAGTTACTTTGGGAGAAGTAACAGCAGTATATGCATACTCTTAAACCTAATTGTACGCCTAAAAGCCTCAGCATAACGACAAGTCCAAAACTCGCCTAAGCCTAAGCAACAAACTAGCCTAAAGCGTGAGCTGACACTTTTATAGTCGCGCGAAACCAGGTTCACCATCAAAGTAACACGGACCAATCTATTGCATTTGTTCGGGTAATAAACCAATTATGCTTGTTCTATTACTTAGCTATGCCATATTTATATGAAAATTCCCGTTTTTACGTATTTAAAGGTTGTGATGTCAGGACAGATCAAACAATACATGTATCAAAAACAAACGTTTCACAATAATATGTAGTAAATACAAACCTATTATACTTTTAAACAGTTCAAATATAAAGTAGTGTCCCTTCCAGCAATTGATCTGACTGTTCTGACACAATTGCGTCAATACTACACGCATTGAGCGCTCAAATTATTGGATATTTCATGTCGCAACCCAGTTTGCAACACAGCTCGTATAGTTAATAACCGTGCAACAATAGCCGTGCAGTTTAGGTATCACATTTTGGCACACTTGAAGTATAAGAGCGAAGGTTAAAGTATAAGCAACATAATCCTTTATAAGTTTTGTTAAAATTTTAGACCATAAAATTGAAGATAAACTCTTGCCGCAGGTCCTATTTTCATTTCTCCGATGAATCACAAACTAAGCTTTTAGGCTTTAAATGAAGAACTTGGATATTATTAGGGGAAACCGGAAATTTCTGGATTCTTGTACACTTCCACAAATTTACAGTTGTAGGCTTAGGAAAAGATTGTTCAATTAACGGTTACAGAAGAGTGTAGTAACCTTTTTCCGTAACAGCGTTTCACATCTAAAACGCCCTGATGCTTTCTTAAAAATAAAGATAGCATTTCTGCTTACTTGTTGAACCGACTTTTTTGAAAATCGTACATTATTTGCCCGTTTAATTCACTTCAATGCTACTAATTCATAAAATGGAAAACAATAATAATACTAATCCTATCATAATCACAGGTAAAATTGCGCCATTTTACACCCTTAATCATTGACTGTCTATAAATACAGAGGTGCGATTGAAATGATTTGTACATTCAAATACAATGAAAGTAACAATACGTTGAAGTATTCAAAGAAAATTTTTCAAAAAGCCAGTTCGTAGGATAAATTAGTATTTCACTAAATAAAAATCTTTGAAACAAGCGGAGAGAGTCAATATTACATAGAAAGATTGAATATTAAACATGGGAGTGTCAAAATTATACATAATATTCACAGGGGGAGTTACTTTTCAGGGGAGATAATATTATATGCTGCACCCGGTTCCATACCAATTCAAATTTTTCGAACTGCCATGCCAATGTTTACTTCAATATGACAGTTTCTAAATAAATACCACATGACCCACGCGTTCTAATTTAACCGCCTCTGAAGGTTTAAATTTTCACTTATAAATTATTTGGGTTGTCAAGCGGAAACGTGTTGTTTTTGTTTCTAACCACAGTTTATAACATTTGATTTTCATTCATTAGAGTATAATATTTTATTGATAGATTTTCCATGAAACCTTATGTAGGCCGATTGGATTGAAGTTGACTGCCAGACTGTGAAAAAGCGAAACACGATAGTTTTTTTATAATAGTTAAACTGAACCTTACTATGCTATAAATAATCGGAAACGTTTACAAGGTTAATAGGAATAGGGTAATATATGTCTTCGAACAAAATTTTACAAGATACTAGAAAAAGGCACTTTTAGCAAGCTTAAGAATAATATTCTTGTTTTTAACGGTCAAAAAAATTAGCTGGCGAATAACGATAGAGCAGAAAAACCTGTACAAGAAGTTAACCCTTTATCATATGAATATTTTCTATTTCATCTGACACCTACTTTTATGCCAGGATTCGACCTTCAGTGACTGGAGCGGGGGGCGTTTACCATCACCACTAAGCTATAGGAGCTTAACGCTCGAGTCCGACGGGCATCTCTACGTCTTGTGGTAATTTAGTACTTTGTATACGTGTTGCAATTGTTAAACACTATGCGATATATATTATTTAAGGTATATACACTGCGCTGAGTTGCCTATAGTCAACTTTATCTGAGAAGCGGTTAAACCTTTTCGAAATGAATTTCTAAGTACACCTTCTGCTGTAATTGTGATTAATTTTTTCCTAAACCAGTTTTTAAACGGGTTTCATAAGATGGTTACTTCATTCGTTTCATATGAAAAGATCCGACTCGTATAAAATTTGTGTTTTTGGCACGGTACAGACGCGACACCCGTGCCGTACAACTAGTTAAAATAAGTTGCCTGGTGTATGCTTGATTTTGGGGATTCGAGTTAAATAGTTGAAAACACCAGTTAAAAGTGTAGACAAACGGTGCACATAAGGAAAGATGGATCAAGGAGACACTGTAGTGACCCGAATAAGAGGGGAGACTGATATTTACTTGGATTCTCCAGAGGAAACCTCCCTGTTATTCGCTTGCGGACTGTTATTTATTTTTAGCCCGCCATCCACCGCCCTTCGTTACTGATATATCCGGCATTGCAACTATCCATTGAATAAAATGTTTATTTGTTTTGTATCAAAAACTTGAGCGATAATGCAAGGTTATGCTTAGGAATGTACTTTCAAAACTTACGTGTGCTTTAAAGATTCTAACTCAACATTATTTTGTCCTGGAGTCATTTATGCACTACAATTAGATATAACTGACATTTATGGACTCTAATTAGGGTTTAGGGACTCTATCCGCTTACGGACTCTTATTACGGATACGGAATCCTATTGAATGGGACTCAAAAGTGGGGACCCCCTTTTATTTGCTCCTTTCGGGTCACTATAAAGAAAAGAAATTGTCTTCAAATTTCAATACTCCTATTTTCTTAAATTTTCAAGTCATTAATGCCTTGTATTTCAGACATAAGCCTTAAACAGCTCAGAAATTCTTGTCTGAAATGGTTATAACATAAATGTCTTATGTTCCAGAACTTGCTATTTATAATTTATAAGAAACAACTTTTTGTCTTCCAAGAAATAGTTATTCAAGAAATTATTTTCTGATTTTTACGTATGTAAAAAGTTGCTCCGTATTTATTCTTAAGAGAGTATATAAGTAATCGAATTTTAAAGATATTTCGGGTTGAGCTCAGGCTCCCACCAACCTAAGTTTACGTCTTGGAAGTATCTTAGGTTGTAAAATTAGTGCATTTGGTTTAGCTTAACTTCCAAATTTGAAAGTGACTTCTATAGCAAAGATTGTTTCTAAGACATATATGTCTAAAAAGTAGCAAAATAAGTTTTTTATTTCAGACATATTTGTCTTATATTTCACACATATTTGTCTTGTATATGTTTCAGAAACAACACACTCTTTATTAGACATTTAAGTGTTAAAAAACTCAGAGACAGATTTCTGAAAAAATTTCAAAACTGTCTTGCATTCAAGATATATATATCTGGAGTCTAGATTAACACAAAATTAATTGTCTTTGCAAACGAGTTGCGGTCAAATAACTGATTTGGCGCACTGCGAACGAATTGGGACGGCGACAAATCAGTTTACTTCTCGATAGCTCGTTAGCCAGACGTCTGATAGCGGAACAGTTAACGCTATGCCACTCAACTCCGGGAGCTGCGTCGAATGATGTGTAATTTTCTATCTTATTGACAGAAAAATGTTTTAGGTCCCGAGGTGCAAATCTTGGGTCCTTAAAAATAGAATTTTTCAAAAATTCAATTTTAATTTTGGCCGTCAAATGATCAGGGAAGGTCATGATATGCTTAAATATATAAAAATTTTCAAAATGCAGTCATTGTTGGGCAAACGTCGGCTGAGGGTGGATATTTTGGCATCGGTTATTTTTATACTTTCAGGCGTATTATCCGACAAAACAACAACCGCTATACAAATGCTTAGGCATTTTCAGGTCTCAACAGAATTAATTATGCAAAGATTCGTTTTTGAATTTTTATGCTAATTTATTGCGAATTAAATTAGTTTTTTCAACCTTTTGCGGGGTTGCACGAACTGGGAAGCGCAGGCCAGGTTCGGTAATCTTTTTAAATTTATTTCAGGCCATTTGAAAGTTACCGTAATACATACCACCACAAGCCTCTGTAACCCTTTGGGCGACATCGCACTTTAATTTCGACAGCGCCTTCAATAGCTATTATAGTAAGCGCCGGATTTGTGGAAGTCACCCGCTACGATTTAAAAATTAACAGAATATTTAGTAACGTTAGGCATGTCCCCCTAGTTTTGTTTTTGGCGTTGCATCGCCTATCAGAACATACCATTTGGAGACAGTCAGAATGGTAAAACAGGTATTTGCCACGGGACCTTAAAATGTGCTTTTAGACTGCGCTGGTTCACATCCGGTTTTGCTAATTCACTTACCATTTTTGTCCACATCCGGCCTGCTATTTTGCCTTTCGGTTCTGAGTGTTTGAGGGAAATATAAGCCGACTCATTTAAAAGACCACCAAAATCACTAGAAATCAAGCATTCAGTCATGACCAGTACAGAGTACGTAATTTTATCCTAATGGAGATATTTCGTTTTTGACTTTTCTTCTGGAGATTCTTTTAGGTATATTTTGTAGCTTGTAGTAGTGAAAATTTTACATAATTAGATCATGGTCATAGGAGCTATAAAATTGGGAAATTTATTACTTCGAAAATCAATGGGGGTGCGGTACGCCGACCCACTGAAGGAACCATTGGGGTCATCAGGTCAGAGGACTTTTTCAAAGTTTAAAATTATAATTTGATACAACGTTTAACACTACAATTGCTTTTTACTTCTCATTCGCGTCACTCTTGAGTTTTTCACTGTTAGATATATCGCGCTATTCCCGTAAAAAGTTTTGGATTCGCCACTGCCTTGGTACTATTGCCAAATAGGCACGTGCACAACCCTATATGTTAACGAAAGTCGAAAAATTTCGAAAAGAATAGGTACAGAAACGTAAAAATTTCATGCATTGGCAAAACCTTTCTAACTGGTTAACAAAATTATTGTGTCCAAGCGGATCCGTTCTTTATGCTCCGTCTTGGCTATGCGTGTCATGTTCTGGATTTATAGGTCGGCGAAATATTTTGCTCGGATTCAAACACGAACTGACAAGCACCTGAAGTTGCTCATCACACAATACAAAAGTATAGGACAAATCATATGCGAAAAATGTGCTGAACTTCGAACCACGCCATTTATTGGCTCAAAAGTTACGAGACCTATTACCAAATGGTGACAGGTATAACGCGCATTTGAAAATACAGGCCAGCGACATAGTATTATAGTGTAATAGCAACAACAGACCTCATTCACTATACCGCGAATAAGCCTTAAAGGCTAAAAGCCTTCAAAGCCTTACTATTATCGAATGCCGAGTCCTCGCGTATTGAGAGCACACTTATACTGATTATGACGCTCAGAGTAGGCGGTTTTTGGTTTGATAGCAGGCATATCACTGAGATGAATAGCTAAAGTTTTTGCACAATTGTTCTATCCACGTACATTTGGTCGAACCCGTAGTCAGAAGGGCTCAGGAGGGGTTTAGCTTGTCAAAAATAGTCTCTCCGATGCCCATCAGGCCACCTTTTGTCTCCATTTCCTGAGCATATTAGAGAAGTATGTGTCTAATTTGGGTATGATACGTGTAAAATCGCGTAATTTGGTACCTAACTGTTTGGATAATACGAAAAGCTGGTTTACTAATCTCAGACGTCAGGTTTCAAGGGAAACCTATAGCTAAAACTTATCTTTACTGTCAAAGGAAGTGATACCACTAATGTACCTTTGAAGCATAACAATCTTGTACACTGAAGGTACTGTAAGTGAACGTTTCAGCATTTTTTAGAGTACACAGCAGGATTGCAAGGTCTCCGGCGCAGCGCGGCCCACCAAAGTCCCCCGTATAAATCGCCGGCCCCTCATAATGTGCCAATGGATCAGGTGGATTAGGCCGTTGCATGGCAACGGCCGTCCTGCATTGGACAATATTAGGAGACCAATTTTTGTCGGTTTCCACGTTTGTTTACTGGAACAATAAGCTAAAAACTTCTTAGCGAAATTTTTTACGGTTCCTAGTTTTTCAATGTTTAAGTTAATTGTTTCAAACCGCATTGGTCATCGTTTAAACACTTCAAAATTACGAATCAGAGTACTTTCTTTAATACGTTGTACATAAAAACAATAAAGACTGCCATGTAATAGGACCGCTGAAGCCTCTGTGTTAAATTTTCCGTTTATCCAAAAACCGCATTCAGGCGTTATAGCAGATTATGTTTTCATTATTGTTCGCTTTGCTTGTGAGGTTTTACTCAAAATTCTGTGTACGCAGAAGATTTGATAAAAACTTTTTAACTTAGTTATCTAAATGCCCTATTCAAACACACATGCAAGTTTTTGCAGCAAAAAAATGGCGCGTGCAACTTGCGCGCGCAAGTTTGGTCACAAAGCAAATTTAAAGTTCTTGCAGCTGCAAATTATTCACTGGAATTCATGCCAGTTTGTTTAATCCGCATCTGTGAAACGCAGTCGCAGGTAGCCTGAATTTCTTGCGCCTGCTGTTTGATTTGTCAATCGGAATGTTTCTTTGAAAATACATGCAACGGCACAAATTTCGTGCAAGTTGCAGGTGCGAGTTTTTCGCTGCAAAAACTGACACATGTGAATGGGGCTTTACAAATTTTGATTTAAATTTCCTCATGCATAAAATAATAAAATGGACGTCCGCATTAGAGTTTCTGGGTCCCAATGTCCTATATCATCTATAACGCCTCCAAAACAACAGTTAAATGTGTCATGTTTTGATACGATATGCGCTATCGCCTACTTTTGCTCGAAGGAGCGGTACGACCTGCTCAATCGGTTGGACCATGCGAAGGGCGCGGATCGCAATGAATGATATACTGGGCAGGGCCATTCTGCAACTGCATCCAAGCCCCATGAACATCAGTAAATCACACCATACGCAGTACCATGTAGCACAGAATTTTGGGCTTTAGCAGATAATAAAAAAGTTCTCCACACAAGGAACTTTCCTGTAAGGATCAACAGAGTGATTCGTTTCCTAAAACAAAGTTGTTAGATAACTATGCGGCTCTCCTTTATGATTATAGGTAGTGTTTCATAATTCGAAACCTGCGTTGATAGCCCCGAACTTAAGTTGGAAAGTACCCATATCAAGAAACTATGCCCGTTTTTGACATGGTGAAGCGTTTTGGTGAAAAAGTCAGTGGTACAATGCCGGATTCCTTCAATTTGTGGTAAAAAAACAAGAGAATCAAGGCGATTTAGTGAGTTGTTTGGATGGCATGCAGTCTTGATACTGTTTTTTGAAATTAGTGACACTGCGACAGTTGTTTGTTTTTGCGAAAAAGTTTTAACCATTTCGCGATAATCTTTTCGTTGCTGGTTAATAAATGATTTATGAAGCAAAAATGTTTGCATGATTAATTGTAAGCTTTTTTTAAAGTCATTTCTGATGATACCAGAACCTTTTTGTGAGATTTTTTCGTTCGAATAATCTGGCTTATAACTGAGTTGGTTATCCATATTAGGCTACTCGCCATATTAGGCATACTGCCCCTGTAGCTAACAACAAACCAGTACAGAGTTCACGTTGTAATATTGACAGTGCAATCTAGATCAACGAATGCCAAACTACACTGTGAATATTTTGTAGATCCCTTTAGTGTCGCGGTTTTACAACGTCTTGCCAACTAGAACCGTCCGGACACCTGGGTCAAATTAAATTCGATCTACTACGATCATTCAAACTGTAAAACTATTAGCCTAAAACAGTTTGTTGAAGAACAAAGTGTCACGAGGTCGAGTTAAATGTAAAGCCTCCCTCGATCTGGAATACAAACTGATTTTGATTGGAAGATTGTACAGACCAAACCGCTGCTGGAATGCAAACTGTTTGTGATTAGTTGTTCAGGCTTGATTGCGTTCGAAACATCTGGCTTGCGCACCTCTGTAATCCTTCACCTTATCCTCATATGAACTTAGCATATCCTCATATGAACCTTGGTTAGCTTACAGTTTGCAAAAATGGTGAAGCCAAATAATTACTGTGCATGTCAGATTTCTCGAATATAATCAAACCTGAACAACCGATCAAAATTTTAGTCAGCAGTCCAGTAGCTGTTAGGGTTGCCCTGAAAAGTAATTGTCGTTTGGGACATCCCAGTTGCCAACTGGGGCAAATAGCTGTTTGGGGCACGACATATATACTGAATTTCGTTTCAGATGCTACTTATCGAAGCGTTAATAATTCATCTGACAGCTGTGCAAGTCCCAAACTCTTGACGTCACAAACCCACAGCGGTACATTAAACAAATACATGGCACGTGTTGGAAGCGGAATTGGCAACCAAAAACGATTATTTAAATCGGAAACCATTGTAAACGCGCCGGTTGAACGTAAACATTTTAATTTCGGTTCAATTTCCAATTCGAGTCCGTGGAAAACGACAATTCGAACGAATTTAAATCCGCGGCATGATTCAGCTAACGCCGAAATGCATAGAATCGAATCAAGTAAGCTATTTTTAACGATGGAGTAGTCCGTGCCGCAGCCAGAGGGTGGTTATAGGTCCGAATAACAAAAAACTTTGAACACACTGAAAAATTTTTTTTTCACCCCGCCTATAAATACAGTATAAAAACCCTGTCGCCGTACTCTTCTTGAAATTTTTTTGGTATACTACTGGCATATTGAACTGGCTGCGGGTCTTTGAGGTTGAAGACCGCAGCTGCGCAACTAGCAATTATAGTAGGAGGCGCAAGGAGCATTTCTAAGTGCTTCGGCAACATTCTTGTAACACGCAGAATTTTCGGGTTACAATGATCGCTGCAGATGGACAACTCCGCACGTCACCCATATAATTTTATATTTATGTATAATGTATATCTGTGCTCAGCTTTACTAGTTTACGCGTACACATTGTCTCAAGTCTAAAATCAAATATCCTGAACCTGACATATATGTTTCCTGTAATTAGGATGGTTGCTGAAATTTTCGGCTAAATTCAGCGAAACAATTGTGATGGAGCAGTTAAACTGCGGAATACTTTGGTCAAATAACAAAAACTTTCTATACGAATTGT
This sequence comes from Enoplolaimus lenunculus, assembly GCA_030248215.1. Taxonomy (NCBI): domain Eukaryota; kingdom Metazoa; phylum Nematoda; class Enoplea; order Enoplida; family Thoracostomopsidae; genus Enoplolaimus; species Enoplolaimus lenunculus. The sequence goes on along the minus strand of JASANG010001452.1, from coordinate 131,242 downwards.
TGTTTTATGTTTCGTGTTTGAAGGGCGTAGTCAGGAGATACTATTATGATAATCCTATATGAAAAATTTTTAGTGAACGAGCGTAGCCAGTGTCGAGAAAGACGTAAACGCACGTTTTGCTTAGACTCCAAAATTTCAAGAGGAACAAATATCTCGTCTTATCCACCTACCCACCTTGTATACGCCTCTATTATGTTTTTGCCATTTGCAAGATCAAGCTTATGGCAGGGATCAGTGGCGGATACAAGAGAAATGGGATACATCCTCTCTCGAAATTTTTGGAGATACAAACAAAAAGGCACTTTTTAGTGACACATTTTCGCGAACACAAAATTTTAGCAGGTTTAACTGTGAAGATTGCGACAGAGGAAATTTTTAATTTTGTTAAGCACCAGTGAAATCTTTGGCCCAACGTGAGCGTCTAGCTCTTGTAACTGGAAAGCAAAATATACACGCCAGTGAAAAATTTATATTTATTTTCTATTTTTTTGCTGTATTATTGGGAAATAATCTTAGTTGAAAATAGGTGTTCTTTGATCTTGCTGTATTTTACATTTGCCTCAATCACAGGAGCGAAATCTTCCTTCGATGATTACTTTTCTGTGAATTGCAAGATTTATATACCATACTAACTAAATCTATTTCATTTTTGTCGTCACTAATTGAACAAATGCTTTAAAAGATCTTCGCAAAGATTAGCAAATTTAGAAAAACGACCAAAATTTAATACTGCCGGAATTGCTAATTCCAGCAAAGATTGACTGGAAGCGGAAGTTGAAAAGATGCCGAAACCGGAATTCCGGTTGCACCCTGATATACATATATGTATCCATACTTAAGTTGTTTATAAAGCATACGTTTTGTTTTTTGTAGATAAGGCGGAGACTATAAAATGTGAATTTGTTATAATGAGCAAGCAAACTGATAAAATGTTAAGTAATTTTTCAATATTCAATGTTTAAGCAGTCAACGAATTTTTATGGTCGCAACAAAAGTTTCGCCGTTGCCTTCTTGTCGTAGTGTCCCGAAGCTGAAAATTTTTTCCCCATTTACATATATTCTTAAATACAAAGAACCTGTCTAACTAAACATTCCATCCTGGCTCAGGATCTGACCCGTAGACATAGTCGGTCCTGAGGAGGTCGGGGGTGTTTAAGACTAGAGATATTTCGCCCTCTCGAATGTTTTAGACTTGCTTGTGAATCATGTTAAATTCCCCCCCCATGGCCCTCGTCGATTTTCGGATTTCCAAAGCATATATATGTCATGTTTGCTACTAGCATGCTGAAGATTCAGTATTAATGTATTTGATTGGTTCCAATTTAGTGTTTAAATTTATGAATAAAAAAATTTCACAATCACACTGCGCAGTGTATATAAGTTGAAAATTAAACAGCCCACTATGTTTTTTACGTCATTCAGGCACGACTGGTACTGAAAATCTGAGCGACAATTTTGATATAAACTGTTCCATCACTGCTGACTAATTAAGAAAACAATTACATAGCCAAGATTTATTGGTTTTGTTGATGGGTCCAAATTCCAGCTGGCTAATCAGACAATTGTATGGTAGGTAGGCCGTATGACCGGCTTGTCTGCGAGCTCGACTCTTCTATTAAATACCCTACATACATTGAAGTAAAGTATCAAAGTGGGCATTCACAGCCGTAGAAAAGATTACGTTTTAGTGATCTGCAATCTTTCAAATAAAGTAAACGAAATATCCCGCTAAACATTGCTTTTATTTTTCGTAATTTTGCGAGAACGCTCTTTTTGTCTAGACCAAGACCGGATCTAGGGAATCTAGTACCGGATCCCTTCCACCGGAACCGCACAACCTTAAAAATTTGCATCGTGACGGTGCTTAAATTGTGACTGGCTTCCCGCTCGCCCTCTTTGTACAGCAGGTTGTCACGTCCGCTGAAGCTGTCATTATCGGAAGGACGTCGTCGGGAGGCGAGCTGTCCTCGGTCAACCTCGTATCATCCTCCCCACACCGCCGAGACGTCGTGGATCCGTCACTGATGTATACCGCTGCTGATTTGCATATGATGGCGAAATGAGCTTGATAAACTGGATCTATAAATTCATTCTTATTCAATAACATTTTGTTTCTATAATCTGCAATAATAAATTCTTTAATCCTCTAATGCTCAACATAATTATGTGTTCACTGTAGTGTTCAGCTTGGGTTTGGTGACATAAACATTAACAGCCACGGTCATGCCCCTCAACTGCGATATCGGAAGTCATTTTTAATATTAGAGATTCCACGTTAATTGGTATTTATTTACCCGCAAGTCATTTTCTAGATGTTAGTATACAGTCTGAGGTCAGCTTCCGGGTTCGGGTCAAGCAAAACAAGCTCCACCTCGATTCGGGGGTTGATATATATTTCTATTCAGTAACGAGGCTATCAACACCCGTTATTCCGCATGGGGCCCCGCCCCGACAGAGTCTTCATTCAATTGACTCAGCAAAATGTTTTGGTCACACTCGCTGAGTTGGGGAATCGTGCTTGCTTTTCCTGCTTTGTTTGAACAGCGTCGCAGACGAAAATTTTCTAAACCAATAATAATCGGAATATTTTTTCTGGAATAGCGCCTCGGCGATTGACAATATGGCGGGTATTTCGGTGAACATCAAAAGGCCCGATCGAGGGCATAGGGCATTAATGAACCATTTGGGCCGGCGCCTCATTGGATCTTATGGAAGCTCTGTGGCAAGCACGAGGGCTCACAAGACGTAGCCTCGGCCATGACCTGCTATCAGGATAGTACTACTTTGGACACCAGAAAATAATCCGCTAAGATTGGATCTACCGGCCTCGTTATGCCATCTGCAAGTTTACAATTTCGCTCCGTGTTGTCAACACTTTTTCACAATTTTAGTTTTATGTTTTTATGACTTTATTTTTACAACTGTAAAGTTTGTATATAATACAGTATGTTTGAGTATATGTGACTTGTACTACAGAGTCGCAATTCATTCATCGATTGATATTTTGAAAGCTCCGTCATTGTTATGCAATTTTCAGCAAACTCGTGGATTTTTTTGAAATGTTTTGTGTGTGTTTTTTTACATTATTTTATTTTTTGTTTGAATTTTGCCCTGTTTTATATGAATGCCGGCCGCCATAACTGTTATTATGGTCGGGATAATTTCAGGTCCGTAGCCAAACAACCTACCTTAGACGGGGGCTAAACATTGTTCATAAGGAGCAAACATGGGGTTTCGTTGACTTCACAAGCAAGGTTGAAATTTACAGAAATTGGGAGGGGGCAAAATTTTTCCAAGAAAAGCATACCAAAGAATATGTATGCACGGGTTTCATCGCAGACGGAATCTTTCCAAGTGTTAAAATTTGCTTGCGATTTTGTCGTCTTTCAAAAAACTATAATCTGTCCTATTTTATCGTTAAAAATATTGACGTTGAAACGGTCCAAGAGGTCTAGCGAACACAATTTGTAGGAGAAGTTAGTTGCACTCCCTTTCATCCTTGTTAAATAATTCTGTTTGCGTCGTTTCGTTTACCATTTGCTGCGAGTATTACGCGAAACGAACGGTCTATATGAACTATAAGGGCGTACACGTCAAGCGTAAGCCTATGTGCAAGGCTAAACCTAAATCCAAAGCGTAAACGTAAACATAAACCTAATCCTAATTTTAAGTCTCAACTTAAGCCAAAACATAGGCTCCAAGTCTCCCAGTTTCCTCTCCCTCACAGCCTCCCAAAAGGCAGATCCCTATAATTAACATTGGTCAAACAAACAAACGCATGCAATAATGGTAACGTTACCCTGGCAAAGTTCGCGCGGTGCATTCAGGGATTTCATATAATTTACAACCGGAGCCAGGATTGTGTGTGTTTTTTACATTATTTTATTTTTTGTTTGAATTTTGCCCTGTTTTATATGAATGCCGGCCACCATAACTGTTATTATGGTCGGGATAATTTCAGGTCCGTAGCCAAATAACCTACCTTAGACGGGGGCTAAACATTGTTCATAAGGAGCAAACATGGGGTTTCGTTGACTTCACAAGCAAGGTTGAAATTTACAGAAATTGGGAGGGGGCAAAATTTTTCCAAGAAAAGCATACCAAAGAATATGTATGCACGGGTTTTTTCGCAGACGGCATCTTTCCAAGTGTTAAAATTTGCTTGCGATTTTGTCGTCTTTCAAAAAACTATAATCTGTCCTATTTTATCGTTAAAAATATTGACGTTGAAACGGTCCAAGAGGTCTAGCGAACACAATTTGTAGGAGAAGTTAGTTGCACCCCCTTTCATCCTTGTTAAATAATTCTGCTTGCGTCGTTTCGTTTACCATTTGCTACGAGTATTACGCAAAACGAACGGTCTATATTAACTATAAGGGCGTACACGTCAAGCGTAAGCCTATATGCAAGGCTAAACCTAAATCCAAAGCGTAAAGGTAAACATAAACCTAATCCTAATTTTAAGTCTCAACTTAAGCCAAAACATTGGCTCCAAGTCTCCCAGTTTCCTCTCCCTCACAGCCTCCCAAAAGGCAGATCCCTATAATTAACATTGGTCAAACAAACAAACGCATGCAATAATGGTAACGTTACCCAGGCAAAGTTCACGCGGTGCATTCAGGGATTTCATATAATTTACAACCGGAGCCAGGAATCTTACATGGGTCGGGGGGGGGGTCGCGCGAAGATTTAAAAGAACATTGAGCACACATACCTTCCTTCGTTACACGACCATTGTGAACCAATTAAAACAACCATAATTTTACACACCATGTTTGAGGCACCAAGGTTTGAAAATAATTAAACATATAAACAAGCGTTCGCCATCTGTGCCGTATAAAAGTTACATGAGTTTAAAAACCGTTTTGTATATTTTATTCGATTCTATTCCATTAAAGCACTCAGTCACGTGTTAGCATAGTCTCAAGGACACTGGTGGATGCAGGATTTTCAGGCGGCCGGGCAGACCCACTTATTAATCCATCCCTTGCAAATGACTGTAAAAATTACAACTTTCGCTGACGACACAAATATTTTTACTTGTGTTATATTTGCTACGCCATAGTTTGTAGCGACTTTGGTTGAAAAGTGAGCCTCAAATGAACAATTTGCAAAACAGATTTTTCAGCGCGACATAGTTGGTTGACCAGTTAGGGTTGCGCTATACTTTTTTGACGTGCGGCGCCGTCTGTCACCCGCACGGTACCGTCTGGCGCCGTCCGTCACCCGTACAGCGCCATCCGTCACCCGTACAGCGCCATCCGTCGCCCGTACAGCGCCGTCCGTCACCCGTAGGGCGCCGCCCGTCGCCGTGCGGCACCGTCCGTCAGTTTGCGGTATCGTACGCAAATAACTCACATACGATAACGTATGGTGACGGCGGCGCTGTACGGGTGACAGACGGTGACGGCTGATGCCGCAAACACCCATGACGAACGGCGCCGTACGGGTGACGCACGGCGAGGAACGGCAACGTACGGGTAACGGAAGGCGCCGGACGTCAAGTATAGCGCAACCCTTAAACTTCTATTGCCATACCTTGCCAAAATTTTATATGAATGCACATTTTTTCTATATTTGAATTTTACATGGTTAACTATTACCACTATAGGAATTAAAAAAACTAATATGTTAAACAAGTTATTTGACTGAAAGCCAAACCTAGTCACCGCGAATTAACCTGTAAAAGTAACATGCCTATGAAACCTCGTATGCTTGAACAAAAATCTGAGCCAAATCCGAAGTCTAAGCGTAAAGGCTTCCAATTTCTAAAGAGTCTAGTCTTCCTGTCTGTAGTGGAATGTCCAGTATCATTGGGCCAAAAGTTATGTGCGTAAATCTATGGATTGTTTACGATCAAGACTCCAGATACAAAATATAACAAGCATGTCGAACAGTCTAAGATTTCATTTATTTTCATATTTTTAGGATTGAATTCAACGCAGACATGTGTATCAAATTGCTGTAATTCGTCGGTCAAAGTATGCACGCAGGCATCGCAATTCTGTAGCGAACATAAACACTGCGCAAACAATTGCAACTGTAACAATTGCAACTGTAATAATTGCAATAGCAACAGTAATTGCATTAACAATAAAAATGATGATCAATCGCACTACGCTAACATAAATGTGTATCGTAAACGATTAAATTACGCAAAAACCAAACCAACTAAAACAACATCAAACAGTGGTAGCAAGCTTGCAACCGAGCATTGTGTAAATTGCGCAACTAATTGCAACTGCAACACTGACTGGGATACAACTATTTGCAACTGCCACACTATCTGCAATTCAACTAATTGCAACTGCATTAGCAATCGCAATTTATGCAGTACCACAATTACAACAGATAACAGTAACACCAGTAGCAATGCGAACTGTGGTAATTGTGCAATTATTAACGCGCAAAACAAATCGAATTGTTGTTGGTTGACTGTTGTCGAAGATCAGTTAAAATCAACTCAAATTGAAATTGCTCGCAGCGCCGATTCAAAAGTTGCCGCACAAGATACTACTTCAAAGCGAAAGTTTGGCAGAAGAAGGTCTTCAGGAAAACGAAAATCATTCAGGTAAGCATCAATGGCGCATCAAATAACCCATTTCGCATATACAACATTTGTTACTTTGAGGTACGTACTGTTTTTCCCTGGGACTCCAAAAGAGCTTAAACATTACACTATTTTTGCTTATGTTTAAGCATACGCTAGGCTTATCCTTACGCTTGAGTTAAACAAGCATAAATGGCGCATCAAGAGCCCTTTTTCACATACACAACATTTGTTACTTTGAGGTACGTACTGTTTTTCCATGGGACTCCAAAAGAGCTTAAACATTACACTATTTTTGCTTATGTTTAAGCATACGCTTAGGCTTATCCTTACGCTTGGGTAAAACAAGCATAAATGGCGCATCAAGAGCTCTTTTTCACATACACAACATTTGTTACTTTGAGGTACGTACTCTTTTTCCCTGGGACTCCAAAAGAGCTTAAACATTACACTATTTTTGCTTATGTTTAAGCATACGCTTACGCTTATCCTTACGCTTGGGTAAAACAAGCATAAATGGCGCATCAAGAGCTCTTTTTCACATACACAACATTTGTTACTTTGAGGTACGTACTCTTTTTTCCCTTATGTTAAGGCACTCCAAAAGAGCTTAAACATTACACTATTTTTGCTTATGTTTAAGCATACGCTTAGGCTTATCCTTACGCTTGGGTAAAACAAGCATAAATGGCGCATCAAGAGCTCTTTTTCACATACACAACATTTGTTACTTTGAGGTACGTACTCTTTTTCCCTGGGACTCCAAAAGAGCTTAAACATTACACTATTTTTGCTTATGTTTAAGCATACGCTTAGGCTTATCCTTACGCTTGGGTAAAACAAGCATAAATGGCGCATCAAGAGCTCTTTTTCACATACACAACATTTGTTACTTTGAGGTACGTACTCTTTTTCCCTGGGACTCCAAAAGAGCTTAAACATTACACTATTTTTGCTTATGTTTAAGCATACGCTTAGGCTTATCCTTACGCTTGGGTAAAACAAGCATAAATGGCGCATCAAGAGCCCTTTTTCACATACACAACATTTGTTACCTTGAGGTACGTACTGTTTTTCCATGGGACTCCAAAAGAGCTTAAACATTACACTATTTTTGCTTATGTTTAAGCATACGCTTAGGCTTATCCTTACGCTTGGGTAAAACAAGCATAAATGGCGCATCAAGAGCTCTTTTTCACATACACAACATTTGTTACTTTGAGGAACGTACTGTTTTTAAAAAGGGACTTCAAAAGAGCTTAAACATTAGACTATTTTTGCTTATGTTTGAGCATACGCTTAAGCTTATTCTAACGCTTGGGGTTAAACTTACTATGCTCAGGCCTAGAAATATGCTACTACTGTTTTACTCCCCTTAAAGCAACATCATGCTGGTATAGTATGGCGAAGTAACTTCAAACTGTGCATGTGCAATTAGTACACACTGCGCACCGTTTAAAAATGGTTCCACGTTCACGCAGTTAACGAAATTTTGCAAGACGTCAGAGCCCAGTTCAGCACAAATATTCCCAGTCGAGCAGTGACTGCTGAAGACTTTACAGTAATATATAATTATTCTAATTCAAAACAAGTCCCGTTTTCGATATAATCTAGTTCCGCTTTGTGCCCTCGTCGTGGGCTTAAACATACGAATTTTTTTCTGTTTGTGGACCAAAATAGAAACGCATCTGTTGCGTTGTACGAAAAATTTAAAATAAGGCTGGAAGAACTACCGTATGCACCATACCTGTGTGTATCATAATTCTGCATTAGAGGTTGACTTATCGGTTTTTGGAGACACCTCGATTTTTATATGGTGAATGGCCCACGGTAATTATAGGAGCCTGTTCAGGTGGAGGCCGGGGTAGTGTAGGACTTGGAGACTGGGAAGCTTAGGGATTGGCTTAGGTTTATTTTGCGGTTTAGTCAACAGGCCCATATACGGCCCTGATGAGGTATGCGCAACCACAGAAACTAGAAAATTTAAATATTAAAAAAACTTTGAAAATTTGTAGTCTATTTTTAGAAACACAATTTTGCGCCCGTCGAAACTATAATTCAACGGATATTTAAGGGTTAAATATTGGTACTGAAGACTAGTTGCTGTAGAAAATACATGGTATCTAAAAACTGTGGGCGGAAAAGTTATGGGCTTGTATTTGTTTTTTATTTATGCTGTGTTAGTTCTTGTCAGGCTTGTTTGAGTTTCCTCAAAAGATCCTACGGCATTACGCCTTAATATCCAAATTTAACTACTCTGTCAATTCAAGTGTAAATTTACGGATTTGACCAAATTGAAATATTTCAATTGAACTGCCAAAATAAAAAACCGAAACTTCAAAAGATATGCAATGAACGAAACAGTTAACAAATTTCGCTTATACAAATAGGCTGGCTGATTGGCATTATGCGCTTACGAGTTTTCAGCGTCATGTTGCAAGTTGACTAGCTCGATTACACAGCTTACTAATGTTATTATGCAACTAACTAGAAGGGAGTAACCAGGGCGGGTTTAATGTGTCATAATTGTTCCTTTAGTATATTCAGCCAGATTTACAAGTCGAATTGACTACATGTCTGATACAAGATATACACTATCATGTTTACGCCAGGAAACATTTCATGGAAGTTGGCTAAGGTATAATACTGAGCTGAACATGCTTCAGGAGCTTGGACACTGAAACAAAAAAAGCTTCATTTACCCTATGGCCCGTTGTATACGTCTCTGTCGTGTACGCATGAAATTGTGGATTTTGCATGATTACTATTGCACATAACAGCGCACAAACACACCAGGCAAAATTAAAGAAAATATAGTTTTCTGAGCTTATGAATTTTTTGAATTGCACACTTATCGTGTTTATTAACGCAACATTCTTTGACATTTAAAATTTTTTTGATAGTTTAATTCCAGAGTTTAAAACATACCATGCATACATAAATTTCTGTCACATGGAACTTTAGAGTGTGAGCCATTATTTTGGAAACGACTGAAATTTTTCGTCCAATAACTGGTGAAACTTTTTGTCCAATCACAGGTGAAAATTTGTGTCCAATCATAAGTGAAAATATTTGTCCAATCGCATGTGAAAATTTTTGTCCAATCACATGTGACCTTTGAGATAGGTTCACTTGTTACAATGAATTATACCGTGAAATTCGTTAGAAAACTAGCTTAAGAATACAGGTCAGTGTTTTCGAAACGACACAAAATTTTTGTCCAATCACAGGTTACCTTCTAAATAGATTCACCTGAATGTCGCGAAATTCGTTAGAAAGCTAATTTTTGTCTTTCCTCCGGTAAGCAGACTGAATTTTTTTCATCTTAACGCCTTAATACTTGCGTTTGTGTCGCTCAAATATGTATATATAACACCTATTTCCAGTATAGATCATGCTAACATTTACAAACAGTTATCGCATTAACGTAAAAGATGCAGATTTGCCAAAAACCTGTGTTATCAGGGTCATAGTGGGGTAAGGAAACCTAGTGATCTAGGCCTGATTTATTTACACCTTCAAGTACGTTAACCTTAGAAATAATACGTTGTGCGGATCAATTAACGAAACAGAAACTACATTCTATTCCGTTATATTTATCTACCATGCTAAAAATCTTCACAATGGAATTTTAGCGTAAACTTCACAGGTAATAGTCTGGGTTACCAAGTGAAAGGCTAGGTGCTTTGCTAATCTGATATTCATTGAGTTTATTTTTTCAGTAATTTCTGTCACTTTCGTTGGGCTTAAGATAAGCGATTATTTATTTTCTCCGGTTAGAATGCGGGATTCTGCATTTTGAGTCGTTAACCTGTTTAACACATATGAGCAAAATGTTGCCAAATACCTCTTTCCGCAAGTTATCTCTAAAATAATAAAATACTGTAGTGATCCGAATAAAAGAGGTGGAACTGATATTTATTTTGTCTCTTTATAGAGGGTACCGCTCTACTATACGGGTACGGACTGTGATTTAATTATAATTCACTTCATGTTAGTTAGACCCAACACCCTTGTTCTTTTTATCTTTCTTTTGGGCAGATTGCTCCAAAGCATTTTTGATGATAGCCATGTCCGTTAATCTTTTTCTGCGTTTAATAAAGTCCATGCGGGTTATGTGAGTGTCTGTTACAAATTTAAGCAGTGTAGGCCATTCTTTGGTCTCTTTTATAACTCAAATTAAGACTCAAGGCCTCTATCCACTAACGGACTCTAATTACAGATACAGACTACTTTGGGATTTAAAATAGGGATCCTCTTATTACACCGCTCACTTATACTCGGCTCATTTCAGTAAATTTGAATATTTCATACGAAAAAAACTGTCGAATATTTGTTTCTGGTTAATCATAAATATCAGATTTGGTTGCCAAGTTTTGCAGCTGCACTTTACCTAAATAATTGAAAAGTAATCAATTTTTTGCAAGCTTTGAAAACCTGATATTTTTCTCAAAAAAGTATTTTTATTTATTCACATGAAACTTCTAGCTTAATGCCAACTGCAAGCTTCGTGACCGTGACGAAACGTTGCGGAAAACTGTAAGAGATCGGTTGATTTTAAGCTTTTTATCCAGAATGAGTTTCGCTTAAAGGCTAGGACTCTGATTTGTACCCTAAGGTTGTAGCCCTCAATGTATGTGTCTCGGAGTGCGAAGCCCGGACTTAACCTAAACTGTGGTCAACGGTGTAGGCATGAATCCGAAAAGGGAAGGTACGCTCCATAAAATTTCGAGGAAGGGTTTTCTTGTGTTGATAATTGAACCGTGTCTGAAAACCCTTGTATAATAATTTCAAAGAGAGTTGACAAACTGACAGATAAAGCTCTCTGGCTACGCCCTTGATTGTAGTTGCAAGAAAAGTAATCCAAAAACTAAAATTTTGTGCACTTTTTTAAATTTTTTTGTAGAAAAGTTACTTTATAAACTTCACTGCGATCCGCCCCCCGCTTCCCTTTTTAATACAGCGTTGAATATGCTGGCATTAAAACCCGTATCGGTTATATTTCGCAGTATGCAAAAAGTAGAAGTTGCATTTTCTTGCCTAAGAACAATAATTATAGACCTTTGCTGTGATTAAGAATGGTAGACGTTTCGCGTGGCACAAAATATTTCTGTGCACGTCACATTTTGTAATACACCCCACAATACCTTTGCATTGCCGAAATTGCATGTCGGGTTAGCGGTAATATTCAAGTGATATTAACTAGTCAACATGGTTGCAAGATTTATAACCGATGCCAGCATATTTCCCTCAAAACTATCGCAACACAGCTGTAAATTTTGGTATACAACAAGGAAAAACTAAGTCCGAGGGGGCCATTAATTAAATGTTCTATAACTCTATAACTTTGTGGTCAGCGAAAAAATTTTTAATTTGCAAAACGGGGCACCCAAGGGTCGGGGCCCCTAATTGGGGGTGTTTGGAGGGGTACTTCCGCCGGCACTGTTATATAAGCAGAGATGTTGTATACAATTTATAAATGCATTATAATGTGAATGCCCTACAGGAGTTTGACTAAAAATGGTAACGCACTCTGGGTTCATTGTGTCGTGCACAGAATGTATTCAACTGCATACTTTTGTCTAAAAAGCTGTTACGGCTATCACTGCTTGCGGGGTTCACGTTATAACTGGGGCAGCCGGAAATTCGTATACAAGCTGCCATATGTCTATGGTACAACTGGACGTTAATGCGAATATCATGATATTCCAAAATACTACCAACTATCACATGCTATTATGCTGGGCAATGTAATTTGTGCGCACTAACAAAATAGTAAAAAGTTAGAAGTAAGATAATAAACAATTTGGAATGCTGATTAAGCTTCTATGTTTTTGTTTCCGACGGAAATTTTCCCTAAATACATTTCTAAAGTACGAATAATTCAAATTTCAAAGTTTGGTATCATGTGGCATTCTACAGGACAGTCAGGATGGTTCAATACAACTTTACAGATATTTTCAAACATGTCACATGATACTGACGGACAATACAGTAAAAGTCACATCAGGATAGCATATTACTAAAATATTTTTAATTTGATAGCGGATTAACGTGCACACAAAATGTTACCTGCTGTTGCAAAACGTACAAACCGTGTTCTCGATGTCAGTCTAGGTAGGAACCGGGACTTCAGACCTTTCAACTAAGTAGCTGGAAAAACGGGTTATGGGTGGTTTCGAACTAGCGACCTTCTGCGTGTCAGGCAGACGCTGTTACCACTGCGCCACGCAGCCCACCTCTCCAGCTGCATTTTTCGTTGACTATATGTGTCGACCGTACAAAAACAATGTGCATTACATTTATTGCATATGCACCAGGACAAGCATGTCTCACATGCTTACACTCGATTGCCCCAGTTATACCGTGAACCCCGCATGCTTAATTACCATGATTATAATATATGCTTATTACCGAACAAGTTGGACATATTATATTTTTACAGTTAAAAACTGTTTGCTTTTACTGATGCCTACACAGTTACGGCACATATATGTAGTTGATTAAATATTAATGACCCATATTCGTGTTTATTACTGTTTTCTGCGATTGCCTTTTGACCTTTTGTTTCGTACCCATGTTTCTAAAACTTATTTTGAGTTCCAGATACCTTTTACAATAAAGGATGTGTTTTTGGCATTAATTTGTGTTATGCATAACGTTTAGGGAGTTGTTTTCCTCGGCCGATTTTTAGCATTCCAGTGGAAAATCTGAAACGAAACGAAGTTCTGCTCGAATGTTACTCAAAGTCACAATAAATGAGAATCTGTGTCTTCGATTCGGACCTCTGTTAAATTTTTGTAACATTTATTAACGGAAAACATATCGATTCATTAAAGTTTTTACTGTTTGTTTCGAGTACCGAATCACAGCTAAACAGATAGGCTGACAGGCAGCGACGCGGAAATAATCTTTGCTGGGGGTGGCGAATGGTGGTGCAACAGCTAAACCCGAACACTGTGAGTCCTTCGAAGTTTTAGTTTTAGTTGGTCTGGGTAAGAATTTGATGTTTGGTAAACACCTGAGTCAAGAAAAGACAGAGTATTTAAAAAAATCTTGCGACGAAGAATCCAGCGCATTGTTTCTTTAAATGTTCCAAATTCCAACACAGCTTAAGTCCGGGGGGAATTTTATGGGCGTCGGCGACTCCCGTATATTTCTCTAGGGGTGTCGAATGACAGCCACGACGCTCTTGAATCCGGATGCCTGGGCTCAAAGCTGTATCTATAAACATCATCAACCTTTATGTTCCGAATAATGATTCGGTAGAATTAAGAAATCATGCAGTTGAAAATTTTCGTCCCGCTCTAATATTTCGCGTACCATCTCTGCTACGTGTTAACATTTCCTTGCCGCATGACTGAGTAAGCTCAACAAATGCTTAAAGTCCGCCGTGTATGTAAGGCAATAAGGCTTATTGTCTTTTTGAAGTGTAGCTTTTACAACACAGCATATGCCTGTATGACTTTATGAGCTGGTTTTTTAATTATTTTCAAACAAATGGTTCAACATTCTCAGTGACATCTAGAATCAAAAATCTGATTTTAAAAGATTAAATCAAATCACGTGTGGTTTGCTCTTTGAGCAAACGTTGCACTCACAGTTGCGGATCCACAAATTTCTGGCAGCGGCTTGCAATATATAGTGAACGAAAGCTCGCAAGCGACGCTAGCCAGAAGCTAAACGCTAAATGACAATTGTCAAAACAACATTTTTGTTTGGTATCGATCCGTTAAAAGCCTGTTCGCTGGGTTGCCGGTCACAGTTTTCAAAAGTAAGCCAAATTGCCCAATGGTCAAATTTCAAATATAGAGCTCTGTCCGTTTCCCTAGCACACGTGGATTTATTTGGGGTTAAAGGTGCTCAAAAAGCATGTAATCCATCCTGGCATCTATTGAGGGTACACAACTATAATTAAACTTGTAATCATATTGAAAAACTTTAAGGTGTACAAAATTTCAACAATTACGTCCGTTCTTAATATTGGCAGTAAGCGTTTGCACGCATGTGACAATGGCTGGGTTTCTGAAATCTAACTGAAGTATGCTTACAAGTGTTGAGGAACAAGAGGCCATATGTGATCAGTCTTTCCTGTATCAGCGCCGAACTGAGGATAAATCCGATCTTGGCATTTTGATATAACCGCTCCTCTGTTGACTAGAAAATTTTAATGAATTCTTAGAACATTCGTGAAGTTTTGATTTTTCTTGAAAGGTCTGAGGTAAATGCCACCCCCCTCGACATGAAATCAGAAGTAACATTCATAAATTGTTTAGAGTTGAAAATGAACGGAACAAAACTTTTCAATCAGAACCAAAATTTTCTGAGTTGAAAAGCAGAGTCTTCACAGGGTTCCTTCGCTGCACGAAAGAGTGTAGTGCAGTAATTAACAGGTTTTAGTGACATCTAAAAACGACAGAAAATCAAGATTGAAACCATTCAACTATATAAATTAAAAGAATAGTTCTTGTAAATTTTAACCTTAAAATTAAACAAATTTGCATTTACACAAACTTGGCATGGCGAATATATGTAGCGGGAAAATTTTGATCCATGCGACCCGCAACGAATATTGTTAGACCCACAGCCATCGAAGACCTGTGCGAATATCTCAGATCCGTCTGTAGAGATATTCGTTGGTCACAGCCGTAATACATAGGATTTTGTTTAACGACAACGCGAGAACCCAGAACGATTATTTATAGTTTGTTTTCGAATTATTTTGTCTCCTCCAACATAATCTTATTAACATGAATACATTCATTTTATTAATCCCTTTGGGCTTCATCATGGTATTTTTTCTTTGATATGGCTACGCCCCTGCCTTCACGTGTGACATATGCTATTAATATTTAAATCAACAAGTTGGTATTTTTGATGAATATATGACTTTTTATATTCAAAAAGTTTTCAATTGTGATCACAGACGGATAACTAAAGGAAGCATAGCGCTTGCTCTGTAGCAAAGTTGTAAGCTGAGGTATGCACTGACTCTGTAAGGTCAATACGACTTCGTTGTCAGAGGAGGACCACGGGGGCTCAGCCCCTGTGGAAGAAGTTTGCGAGCTCCCTTGAATATTTTGAATCTTGCTTGTAAGTCGTTGTAAATCTTTGCATGCCCCTCCTGAAACATGTTGTAGCCCCCCAGCAAAGTGAGCTGGCTCCGGGCCTGTATTTTCATTTTTTTAATTTAATATGGCACGAATTTTTACAAATTAGTATATTTCTGAAAAGCTTGGGCGTCAGCTTCGGTGTCACATCGTCTGAAATATCTGGATCCGTCACTATGTACTACTGTGGTATGAAATCTGCACCCTTTTATGAATTTTGAGAGTGAAACAAAAATTTCGGTACCTTTCCAGGCTTTACAATTAAAGCCTCTATTAATTAAATATGGATCAATAGGCTGTATAATTCGCTGCCCTCGTTTTGCAAAAAAAGTGTTTCTTGGAAGTTATATCATTCCAAGCTGATGTACTGGCTTGTCCCAAGCATAGCTAGCTAGCATAAATATGCATTATCATTAATAATTTTCATTCAGAAAGTCCATTCATTATTATTATTATTATTACTATTATTATTATTATTATTATGTCACTCTCTACGGTTAGCAATGAATACAAGAGGATGGGGATAAGAAGGATATGTTTCATTCCGAAATTTTTAGAGACAAAAACACGTTTAGCTGGCTTAATAACCTTCTGGACTGTAACTCTAAAAATTTTCTTCTACATAATACCCTCTCAAATCAAAATCGTTGTCGCGACTTTGAAAGTTTTAAGCACGGTTTATGCTAAAATTATTGCACTTACTTATTTTTAGTGCTGATCAGCTTACGTAGTTCCAGTTTTGTGATTTCCTTGCGCGAAATCACCAGCCGTGAGTAATAAGCTTATGTAGGTTTTGAAACTGTTGTGTTACTGATCAGGAGGGCAGAAGAATTAGTGTTTAGCAGCCGCAGAAAAACTTTCACCTTTTCCTGTAAAAGTTTTGACCGAGCATGCAGCTTAGCCGCCATAGAATGCATGGCACTTTCCGACAAAAGCTTTTGTCGTGGTCGTAAATTTTATTGCAATATCCCCGCATGCCCTTTCATAAACAGTTTTAATTATGTGATCGAGGCGTTTTTGAGGCCCTCCGCGCCGTGTCTTTGTCCGTTCCCGGGTACGGACTTTAAGAGCCGTGTTTACCGCTTGCGAACCTTCCGGTCCGACAGGCAGCGCAAAACGGCCCAGCGTTTTAGTACACAAAGTCAACGTTTGACACTCCAGTGACACCAAAACAGTTAAGCTTTGGAGGAGTTTGAATGCAAAATCATACGTCTCGTGTCTCGCTTGCATCGCTCGCGAAACTTTCGTGTAGACACTTTTGGACCAGGTCAGCATTACTTAATTTTGTGAAAAACGAAGGTAATTTTAATCTAACGAGTCCACAGTCCGCAATGTTCTTTGCGGTCGCGGTAGGGACCCGGAGTAATCTTACGCACGACCTTTGGCTTTATCCTGATTTTAACGTTTCGGTAACTTTTATTCAGCTTTGTAATTGGTTTTGCGATGAGGTTCCGAGTTTTGTCTTTGATCGTCTTATAGATTTTATTTAAAATTGTCTCTGCTAGTTTTCAAAGCGGATTATTTGATTTGTTGATATATTTATGCTTAGTCTTGCGTATGTTTACAACTGTATGCCTCTATTTTTCTGAAGTTGTTCATTAGTATCCGCTTAATTGTATAAATTCAGAGCCATAAAGCAAATTGTACCTTTTCAAAATTTGGACTTTTTACCAAAATGTAGGAGTTGCGACAGGAAAAGAACTGCTAATTATGTTTAATAATCAACCATAATTCGAGTAACATTGCCTGGCAGGTAATCACGAACATGGACGTCAACCAGAATGTTATTTCGGTCGGACTCTCAGGGGCGTAATTGCAATTACGGAGTTTACCAGCGGGCGAGAAATTAGGTAAATCTATTAATTGGAAGCGGAAAAATATTTTATTTTGTCATTTCTTCAAGAATTTTTCTAAATTATGTCCTTTATGCACCCCTTCCTTAAATACGTTTGTAGTCATTAAAACTTTTTGCTTAATTAGTTTAGTTGTGCCATTAGGGTTTGGCCTGGTTTTGTATTTTCCGTGAATTACAAGCAAAAGCGTGGGCTGAATCTCAATTCGTGAGGGCATATACATCATAAACTAATGCCAAGTTCCTTGCGGATGAGCGTAATGAACAAGAAAACTTTTATTCACAAAGATACAACCTGTTAATCCAAAGTCGGTGTATTTTTCTTATTTGACCAAAAATTCCGCAAGAGAATGGCATTCTCCTTTATCATCCCTTAGTATATTCATGTGATTTGAACAGTTTGGCAAAAAATTATGTCGTTGTTGTTTTATTTTTTCCACTTCAAAAGTGTAACAAACCACGAAAACTTCGGGTTGAAAGGTTGGAAATGGGTACATTGCTAATTGCTCAACAAGTGCGTATAAAATGATGATGTAGTATGTTGTGTTTGCGTTGTTTATTATTAATATGTAGTTGTCGAAAAATAACAATAACAACAGAGTCTTTTGTATAAAAACCGTGGTATTTGCATACCTGAACTAGGGAACGATCGGATCCAAAATTTTGCATTTATCGGATCCGAATCCGGATCCGGATCTTAAAATTGAGATCCGGCCCGGATCCGAATCCGGATCCGCATCTTACTAGCTGGATAATTTTTCAATACCTAACGTATATAAAATAGAAAACGTTCAACTGATTCTTTCGCAAAATTAGTCAACAAAAGCATTAATGCTCACGCAGTGCTTATTAGAGTACGTACGCGTAGTTGAAATACATACACCAATTTTGGTATGTTTTTGTTTGTATATCAAATTTCGGATCCGGAGATCCGGTAGTTTATTTTACCGGATCTGGATTTTAAAAACTGCAGAGATCCGGCCCGGATCTGGATCTCGGATCCGGTCGATCCCTTATCTGAACGTTTTAAAATTCAGGGCCACAGTTCATGTAAAACTTTTGAGTAAATGGTCCAACTAAAACTCTACTGCAAAAGATGCCCATGATAATTATAGGGACCTGCCAACTAAGCGTACGCCTAAAAGCTTAAGCCTGAAACCTAAGCCTGACCAAGCGTCAACCTAAGGAATGCTCACAGTCTTTAAATCCACAACACAAGGCTCCCTATCTTTCAGTGAGCAAGTCCTTGTCATTAGCAAGGACCTTAAAATATATGTTAAAGCAAAACCTAAGACTACACTTCACAAAATATTCCAATTTTGCATTGTCTAAAGCGTAAGCGGACACTATGTGACCCCATTAGCTACCGTGCAAATCATTGATGCTTTGTTATTGTTTGTTGGTATTACAATAACAATATTTTGTTCTAATTTACGACACCGTATCTAAATATCACTTGAATCAATCCGCTTGAATCAATCCGAGAGCGGTTGTCACAGGACGGTCGGAGCCAGGGCGTAGCCATACGGGGAGCACGGGGTTCATATTCCCGTTCCCCTCCAATAACAGACAAATTTAATTTTGCCAACAACTGAACGCTAGTCGAGACAGATCAACTAGAAACAGAAGCCAATATGCTGAAGCTGAAGTATTTGACACGGTTCTTCCCAAAACCAAAATCCTGTCTAGATCCATGTACGGGGCTCTGCTTGAATATCACTATTTAGTAGGCCAATCAAATGCTTGCTTAAAATTATGTTTTCAGCTCGAAAGTACTTGTTTAAAGTCGTTTGAAAACACATACGCAAAAGGTTTATGAATCTGTTTGTGAAAACTTTTCAGTGTTCATGTTTAAACCGAAATGTTGACTACGTCCATGCTTACTGGTATTAAATCGTCAGTTTCTTCAAGCTTTTAAAATATAAATTTTACCGGAAATTGTGGTATTTTCGCTAAGAAAAGTTTATACTTCACTGTTGAAGTTTAGTCATTTTATAATACCTCTTCTACTAGCGCTCGCTTAGCACATGTTCGTCACACTCATAGTATTGTGTGGGCTTACCAAGTATTTCAGTCAGTTCGCGGTTTTGTTTTTAATTTTATTTATTCTATTGCCTTTGAAACGTGATAAAAACTTTATAGTCAATATCGTTCGATATACAACGGCATCGGTGTCCGTTGGAAATATAGAATAAACGTTCACTAAGAACTTTTAGGAATTCAATCGTAACATTTGTACCGCTAATTTTTGGCCCAACGGTCCGAATCCGAGGGATCACAATGTCAAGTGCCTGTCCTCCTTTGTGTATTATTGGCCTGTCACGGTACTCTTGACCTTTTAAATTTTTCAATAACCTACTTTTTTAAAGTCAGATTTTTTAATCTTACCGAGCGTAACGAAATTTATTTCTAAATAAAATGACTTTTTAAGCAGAAATTGAGACTCGCAAGATTGATTTAAGAAGTTCATCAACACTCCTTTTCAGCATCTGCTGTATAACCTTAAGCGTTATAGATATAAATATATAAACGCTAACTTTGCGTTAACCTCATACTGGTTCACGTTGTAACTGGGGCAGCTTGGAACACAATTAGTTAGAACAAAAAACCAGATGTGTGAGTGGGTGAAGAATATTATCCGCGTTGCGTTTTACGCGCGAAATTTTCATTTTTCTCCTGGAAATTTTATTTTTTACCCACAGGTGACCTTATTTTTCTTCTTCTATTGTTGCTGCCTTTCAAAGCGACACAAATATTTTTCGATTTAAGCGCACATTTCAGGAGTGTAATATATCTCGTAGCGGAAGCCGTAATTCAGCCTAATTCCGAATTGGACTAGTCCAAGGCGGAATTACGACTTGGGCTAGCCCACGGCGTAGTTTTTTCTGTGCTACAAGTGCACACCTATTGATTGGTTTCTACATTAATGCAATACTGAAATACAATTTAGCTGATGCAAATACCCTTTTCTGATTGGCTACAAGTTTTTCTGCATTATCTGGTTTCAACTTTCTTACGAAAATTTCAGGCGGGTAAAGATTCACAAACTTTTACCCATTTGCACGCGGGTATAGCCGCGCCAAAATTTTCTTACCCGTACGTGCGTTACTTGCGGGTACCCGCGGGTAACGTGTAGCTCTGCAAAAACCAATGGCTGGTAACGTTTTGTTTAGTTTGTTTGCACGTTAATCCACTATAAATTTCACAAAACTTTAGTTGTCTGCTGTTAAGATGTGATAGTTGCTTTTGTACTGCAGTATCATGTGATATTTCACATATTGCCTGTGGATAAATATCACTTTGACATGATGTGTTTCCAAGTGTCTGTATGCCTGGACGAAACATAGCCAAATTGTCCTGTTATATATCATACGATAGTGGAATTTGAATTTTTATATTTACTATTATAATTATGGAAAATTTCCGTTGAAAACAGAAACGTAGTTTCAAGCCCGTATCCAGCTCACCTTGCTGGGGGGCTAAAAAGTTTTCAGCAGAGGCATACAAGGGTTATCAATGACTTACAAGCAAGGTTGAGAATTTTCTAGTGGGGCCAAAAAATTTTCAGGAGAGATGAGCCCTTCCTGCCTTCCCCCTTGGTTACGTCCCGCGTGTTGCTAATTCAACGAAATTATTCAGTACTTTGGTATTTCCATTTTATTAGTGCGCGCCAATTACATTGTCCTGCGTAACATCTTACAATCGCATAAATCTCACATGGTGTCATTTAAACGTATAGCAGCTGTCTGTGTCTGGTGATTACTTGAGAACAGTGGTTTCTAAGCTAATATCTTGTGACATTCACATGTTGTCGACATACCCGCTGTTAAGATCACCAGAATTCGTGTTGATGTCAAATCACAACATGGACACAAAATGTTCCAAGCTGACCAAGTGATTGCGTGAACGCTGCTTTTAACGGGTGTCAAAAAGTTTTGACTGTTATGCCTACTAAGGAGGGGTTAAAATAGTATTAAAGTGGAGTTAACGAACGTACTTTTTAAAATTGTACAGACGGTAACAACCCAATACCCGTAAAAATCGATGGCAGTCACTCCAAAATTTTATGAAAGCTGCTTAGTGGCTCTCACGCGTTACAATTGATGCTGTAGACACAAAAAGAGAACTGAAAAATCAAAAACTAGGTGAAATGTAGCCAGGATTTCTTTTCGAAAGAGCGTATGCCTCAGCTAAAGGTTTTGCAAAGAAGGAAACGAGCAAGAACACATATATTAACCGCTAGAAGCCAAATGTTCCTAAACCTTTTCAAAGTAGCGATATGTATCTCTTCTTTAACTCCGGTAAGTAAATGCCGAGCTTCAAAAATTATCATCTATTAACCCTACCTACTCTGACATGGGTTACAGCTAGACAAGGGTTATAATTTAATTATGTTCAAATATTTTAAATGTCTCATAAAATGTTAAAATATCAAAACAAGCTGAAGCTAGAGTAGCAACATAAATCGCAACTGCTTAGCGTGTTTGCTGAACAAAATTATATATTCGAGCTCAGTAGTCGCAATTTCAGTGTAACACCTGTCAGGGTGTAAACGGATAGTAAATATAACGGAAACGGAAAGCGATCGAATTAACGGAAACGGAAAACGGATACTGAAGTATATGAATTTGAAAAATTTATTTTTCTACCAACACAATTGAGACGTCTATATGTTCACCAGGCTTTCTGAAGAAAAAATGGCGGATGCACCGAAATTTTTAAGATTATGGATGAATATCGTATTTTTTGATTCAGTTCGGACACTTGCAGCACATCTGTAATGAAAATTTGCAAGAAATTTACGTAATTTATAATCAATTTTAACGTAAAAATAAACGAATTTTTGGTATTTTTAGAACGGAAACGGATGCCGATTTTTACAGGAAACGTATATCCTGTTACACCTTGGCACCTATGAGTTGTAGCAGTACTGTTTTCAAACAGGCTATGTTAGCATTAGCTGCAAATCAAACGATGCTCAAAAAGCAAGCGGGTCAAATTTTAAAAATAATTCGAAAAAATTTTCAGCATATCGTGTTTAAAAAGGTTTACTTCAAGTTAAGCCTAAGCCTATTAAGTCTAAACGTTAACATTACATGCGTGGAAGATGTACAAAACAAAATTTAATAATACCACTGCTTCAACGCAAAGAAAAGTGTGCACGGCTGAAAATGATATGCTAAACGTGTGTCAATTTAATTTATTCTGTAGTGGTTCAAGCAAACTTGCCTCGCTTTCTTATCTGATTATCTTTAGCTGTCGTCCCACGTCGTTTTATAATTCTGGGTATATCTGGCTGTTGAGGGAATGAGTTAATATACGCACCTGAACACAGCTAGTGCTCTTGTTTTGAGTAAAAGAACGTTCAAATAGTTTACGAAACTCACGTCAGTTAGCCAAGTGGAGGCCAGCGGACTCACCTTGTGTTAAAACTTAGCACCACGAAAATTTTTTACAACAATTGTAGAAAAGTTTAAGCCCGCTTGTAGAAGTCGTATTTTTTTTCTCGCGTGCCTCCTAAAAAATTTTATGCTTCCCTTAGCATGTTCAAATCGCAACTGGCTTGTGCTTATTAAATTGAGCAATAATTTCAGGTAAATAAACATAAATAAAACGCACTGTTTTCAGGAGGTGATTGGCTGTGGTACTTAAGTAAGGCACATCCATATAGGTGTCACCGCTAGAGCGGACAGATACTGAAAAAGTTGGACAACATAGTATTCGATTGTCACGAGAGTCGTCGTACCCGACCCCATGCCAACATTGGTGCGGGGCCCTAGAGCTTTTTGGCCTCATGATATGAGCGCAAATCGTGATATGATTGTATAGATGCTTTCGTCGTTAAATTTTTCCTCGAAAAATCTTCACTGCTTGGCGGCAAATTCGCGTCGCTTTCTTATCAGTCGATGTAGCGTACACACGGCCAGTGATTTTTGTTTTATAAATACGTTCGGGCACCGATTTGTTCAATTCTAAACTGGGTTGTGTGTTTTCCGGCACTGTTAAGCTTTACTGGTTACACCATTAAAATTATGAATCCTGAACATTAATTATGGAAAGAACTTTACTGCTCGTTTTCTAACTTAAGTTGGGAACAGAGGTTTCACCTAATCGTTTCGACTACAAAAGTTATTGCGATATCAGTATAAGTTAACCGTTGACCTCTTAGAGTAAACTGTAAGCACTAATCATAATTTACGTTCGAACTGCAACTCGCTAAGAAGTATTTTGGGAAATTGGGATATTACTCAGGAAATTGGGAGGGACGTGTTCTTTACATGGGCCAGTGTGTGTATGTGACTTGCGGCTGTTTTTATATGCGTAAAAATGTATGAACTGTGCCAAACCTTAACATTTTCCACTTGTGCACCCGTAAACCAGAAATTTCTGGATCCACCACTGGATTTGTGGGCTCCGCTTAGGTACCCCAGCGGCTGACTTGGTTGGCGCGCACGTTTACTACGCGAACATAGTAAAATTGTTAAATGCAAACCGTAAGAGTTTTTGACAAATATATTTACACAAATTACCAAACTACAGTGTTTCCACTGGAAAAGTTTCTGGTGTACGCAAGTTTTATGGTTTATTCCGCATCATACAGACAGATTACCTAGTGAGCATAAAAGCTTCCTGTTGCGCAGTTTGGGGGACAACGTGCACTTATTAAGTCCACCGTGTACAAAGCATGCTTGTAGCCAGCTCACCTTGCTAAGAAACTTGAAAAAAGTTTCAGGAAGGGCATACAAGGGTACTCGATGGCATACAAGCAAGGATGAAAATTTTCTACGTGGTCAAAATTTTCCAAGAGGGCGGCTGAGCCTCGTTGGCGATCCTTTCGCTGTGGACCCGGTATATATAAAGTATAGTAGCCAACTTCTTTTTATTGAAGGCTTGTAAAATTTTATGGTAATATTTTGCCAAACCCCAAAAATGTATTTATTAAATATTAAACTTTATGCCGTAAGAATAAAAATAGTTGATGAAAATTTACTCTATGGTCACGCAAATTAAACGACTTTTGTAATGATACTAAATGTGCGGGGTTTTTCTTTTAGGTAAAAGCATTTTTACTTGTTGAGTTTGAAATTTTTCACGCTGGCGTGACATATAAAATACAAAACTAGACAGGTACGTCAGAAGCATTTCAAGAGAGGTGAGATGAGGCAGATGTCCACGGCACAGTAACAATGATGGGCGCTTGTACGCTTACCTCAAACATTTACGCTTATGCTCAGGCTTATATAATAGTTATGATTAGGTTTAGGAAATAATGCCTTAAAATTTCAACCTAGAGGTACAAAAAATTTGTCGCTCGCAGCGCTAGCTGAGGCGAATTATTGGTTTACACGCTTACATAGAAAATAAAACCACTGATCACTAATTGGTGATAACTCATGTACCATGCCCACCGCCAAATAGAGAGCTTTGAAATTGAATACATTTTTTATATCAGCAACTGCATCATTTCGTTGATTGTTTACTTATTACAAACTGGCGATAGGTGCTATACGCAGTTAAGACAGTACAACTTTGAAAAAATTCATACTTTATGTCATACGAAATTGTTTATGATTTTTGCCTTTTAGTCTGGCATAAAACTAAAGATCACGTTGGCGGATAACAAACTGTGGTATATATGTCGTAGGCCAATCGGCTATTCCGGCCAATGACTAATTGACCTAGGCCAATTTGCCATTTGAATCAATAGCACTTTGGCCTAAGCTAAACTACTATTGAACTTATATACCAATCAGGTTTCAATATTTGGTCAGGCGCAGTGCCGCTAACCAATCAGCGTTAATTTTACGTCACTGTTGTTTGGCTACAACAGCTCACAATTGCTTTTTGGCCTAGGCCAAACAGCAACTTGCTTAGATTTAGCAGATTGGCCTAGGCCAATTAATAATTGGCCTGAATACTAGATTGGCTTACGACGCATATATCATTGCTGTGCTTTAAGCGTTTATCTTTCATATTGATGAGAAATACTTTGTTTCGATTTTACCGGCAACCTTTTACGAATCTGTTTTAGGGCAAATGCGTAAAAACCAATCTCTAGGCAACCTAGGGTCGAAACAGAATCGACCGAACATTTTTTGTCCACTCAATGTAAACTAATATACGTTGTCCGGGTCCGTTAATGTAAGTCCGATACCTGGATTCCATAAATCCGCCCATAGTGTTGTATTACGATTAAGCGTTCAGTGTACCGTAGGCCTAAATACTATTCAAGCCTTTTTGAAAAATTCGATTTTTAAGTGTTCCAAATCCTCTCGGGATCCAAAAAATGATCTGTTAGAAAATGAGACAAATTATAACCATTCGATGTAGCTTGCATACGTAGTTGAGTCGAATAACAATAAACATTCTGCAATCAAACGATTGTGGTTAACGAGTTATGATCAAGCAATTGATTTGACGACGAGTTTTAAGCAGTTTCGGATTACGCCAAATCAGTTATTTGACAATAATGCATTACACAGACGTGTGATTCGCGAAACGTTGAACACAAATTGACTCAAATCCGCAGCTGCCTACGTCGAATGGTGTGTAATCTGTTTAACTTTTCGACAAAAAATTGGTCTCATGGGCCGAACCACGGAACCTTAAACATTGATTTTATATAAAAACTGAAATTCAAGTCTAAAATAACTGGCAGAGGTCGTCAGAAGCTAAAATTGACAAAATGTTTTGAAATCGAATCGTTTTTGAGCAAAGCCAGCTGGGGAATAATAGGTGGAACATGAAACTGCTATTTACGCGGGGTTCACGTTATAACCGGGGCTGCTTAGTACACGTTTTGTCCCTGGCCTCTGGATTACATTTTGTCTGCTAATAGACCCGATATCATATTCAAAAAGTCGTTTTTCTCTGCTATCATCCTGCATACTTGAGGTAACATTCCCCAATTGTCCTGTTGAATATCATATGATACTAGAATTTGAAATTTTAATTTTTGAAATATGACAGTGTTTTTCTAATCGATTTTGTGTGGAAAATGGATTTGCAGACGTGTATTTGGAATTTTACGCACATGTGTGCCTCTGCCGTCCGACTTTCCATCAATTTATTAGCACCCGAAGATTACACTGTCCCGCTGAATATCATGATACAGGTTGTAATTTTGGAATATCATATGATATTCGCATAAATAGTATCACGTGAGCTGCCGACTCTTGTACACATTGGTCTTCTGACAGCGATGGTTTGTAAGTAAATGTCATATGACATTAGAGTTTTGTCTGTTCACCCGATATGAGGGCTCGAATTTTTACTTTGACGTCGAATCAACATGAGACAAACCGTGTTCCGCCTGTCCCGGTTATAACGTGAATCCTGCATTACTCAAACTGGCAAATTGGCCTCGACCAATTAGTAATTGGATTTAACACAGATTGAGCTAATATACTTTGATGTTATGAAAGCCTTTTTTAAGTTGCGTTCTCTAATGCCAACGGGCCACGAGTCGAAATTTTATAGGTTTGTAACGTATAGTGAGTGGTTCATGGGGTTGACCAGTGGGGTCCTTTTGTTTGGTTATCTCCGCACCAGCCGGCGTTTGCCCAAAAATGGCTGGTTTTTGATAATTTTTGCACTTTGAGCTTCTTATGACCAGTTCTGATCATTTCACGCTCAAATTAGAATTTTTGAAAAATTCGATTTTTAAGGTTCTGAGGACTATTGAATAAAGAATTATGGTCAGAAAACTGCTTTGGCGTGCTGCCAACGATTTGGGACGGCGCCAAAACGGTGAGTTGACCATATTTCGTTAATCAATCGTTTGGATGCGGAAAAATTAACATTATGCACCTCAGCTCTGCAAGCTGCGTCGAACGGTATATAATTTGTGCAAAAAGACCCGACCGCTGTTGCTTGCAGCATACTTGTTATTAAGACATCATACTCGATCAGAATTAAGAGCAACCTTTCAGCTGTTTAATGAATGTAACATAATTTGTCCGAGCGTCTACGAATCGAGGCTGTGTTTTGCCTGTTTTTTCTTTTATTGCCGTAGTTTTGTTTTATAGTTTGCAACGTTCGAGTTTATTTTTTATAGCTTTTGTTCACGATGTAAACAGAGCCACAGGTAATGGTTCTAAGAGTTTACGTGTCATCTGTAGTGACACGTTTCCAATCCTACACTGCAAAAATAGTGAGTCAATTTGACTCTCTCCGAAATAGGCTCTACGGGACTACACAAACTGAGTCAAATTTGATTCGGACAGAGTCAAATTCTTCTCACTGAGTTGCACGTTTGACTCTGGCGGAGTCGAATTTGACTCAGTTTGTGTAGTCCCGTAGAGCCTATTTCGGACAGAGTCAATTTGACTCACCATTTTTTGCAGCGTAATACAGTTTTAGATTCTGATCGACTAGGGCAGGTACAGATTTTAACAGCAAAGAAACCCCAACTTTTAAGAATCGCTTCACGCACGTTTCTGAGTTCTGATCTCATAATTTGGTTTGTTCATTCAAGCATTCATGTATAAAATGTCAGTTTATTTTTATGTATAAAATTAGCGCATTATTGATTTCTGTGGTGTGTTTTACTGCGAATCATAATTATATCAAAATTGCATAGCAACGAATTTCATATTCATACTTCAGTTCGAGACAACATTTTTGTTGTAAAAGGTTTATGACTTGCAGTCACTAGTTTATTTGAGGGTTGGTGTTTACCGATGCCGAACTTAGCGCCCTTCAAACCTCGCTTTGGGAGGGGGCCCGGAGTGTAAGCTGTGTATGTAATTCTAGTCAAAGACAGTATATAGTTTAAAACCAACTTACTTTAATCTATAAAAGGCCCAGTTTAGTTTTCAGGCAGTGCCCGTATCAACCCTATGCACGGCCCTGGGTGTTTTAACGGGTCCGTAGCCAAAGAGGGGGGGAGAGGCACACATAATAAATCATCTTGTATTCAAGAAATATTGTCTAATATTTAAGACAATTACGTCTTGATGCAGGCTCCAACTATTTCTTGAAAGAAAGAAATTTGGGTCTTATTAATTGGCAGTAGCAATTCTTGAATATAATACATTTATATTTTAGCCATTTAAGAAACGAATTCCGGAGCTGTTTAAGGCTATTATTGTCTGAAATACAAGACATTTGTCTTGAAAATTTAAAAAAGTATGAGTCTTGAAATTTTAAGACAATTTATTTTGTGCGCAGGGGGCTCCGCCTTCCTACAAAAATTTTAGCACCCCCAAGAAACCTATTTATTTTACTTGTGATGGTTCCATAATTATCAGATGGAAATTGATAAAACAGCATGAAAATAAGTTGCATAACAACCATGAGAATTTTTCGTTTTCAATAAAATTCAAAACATAAAACTAGAAATATATATTTGGTATGCTTTATTTCAAGAGAAAGTTTATGGTAAACTTCTGTCATGTATTGATTTGCTGCTACGTCAATTTACCCCGGCTGGACTGCCGCAAAACTAACACTTCGAATTGAAACATGTAAAACGTTTATATTTGTCTTGTATCAACAGGTTGAGCGATGATGTAAAGTTACACTTTTAAAAATGTACTTTCAAAACTTAAGTATGCGTTAAAATTTCGAAGTCAATTATATTTGGTCCTGTAGTGCTTTATGAAGTACAATTAGAAATAATTGTCATTTATGGACTCTCAGGGATTAGGGACTCTATACGCTTACGGACTTTTATTAGAGTTACGGACTATGGGGACCTCCTCTAAATATATATGTGTGTGTATATAACAGAATAATTAAAAAACTTACGTCAAAATTAGCCAGTCGACATAATCTTCAGGATAAACAAATGTGTTATCCATTTTTGGATACGACTGGATCTGTGTATGTAAGGTTTTGTACTGTAAATAGCATTACTTTAAAGCTTATGTGTTTCTTAAAATATACACTGTGAAAGGAAATGGCTATATCCGCAAGGTGTTTCAGCCATATTTTATTAAAGAAAATATATTTCGAACAAGACTTTATTGTTCTGGTTAAACAACCTACTAGCCTCCAACACAATTACAAAAATGCTGCTTTATGTTGTTTTCGTCGCTTTAAATGAAACAATTTTTGTTGTGTTCTCACGCTGCAACCTATTTGTGTTTATTAAAAGCCAGGACTTCTTTGAAGTCAGTGAATATTTTCGAGGCGACCCGTATAGAAAAATGCCTAAGGGATAAAAATTGTGCACAGTTCACACGCAATGTTTCCATTAATCCAACACACGCTATAGGTTTTCGATTTCGAGCTCCTGTGTTTAGAAAGCTATAAATTTAGGCACGTAGCTTTTTCAGGCCCGTAGCCAGCTCACCTTGCTAAGCGGGGGAGCTAAAAATTTTTTAGGAGGGGCTTTGAAGAGTTTTTAATGCTTTGCAAGCAAGGTTGAAATTTTTCTATGGAGAGGGGGCAAAATTTTTTCACGGAGGCTGAGCCCCCTGGCCCCCCTTCGCTACGGCCTGAGCTTTTTGAATCGTAGAGGATACAAGTACAGGTCGAGGAAAAATTCCCGTAACGTGTCGTTCTTTTGGCGCTGTCCATACATGTTTCTGCCAAGGGATGAATTGTCTCCCCTCGTAGTTGAAGCCCTGCATAATTCTTTTATTCGGCTGCTGTAAAACGCAGACTCGGTGTTTTGAGGCATTAATAAATGTGAATTCACGTAAGCAATAATGTTTATGTGTCAATTCATGGTGTTTCGTATAGTTAAAAGCGTGCAGATAACCATTTTAATAGCTTGATATTTTGCCAGATCCGTGGCCAAGTTAACATATCAGACAATATATATACTGGATACACTATAAACCGCGAAATTACAGGCGTTATTATAAAATAGGCACTTTTATACGCTTTAGAATTGACCTTAAACTGGATAAAATATTAAGTTTTCTCCATTCGCTATTCTCGATGTCCACAATTTTTAAAAGATGATTTTAATTCCGAAATTAGAACTCATATTAACTTTAAATGTGGGCAGAAAATTCTGCTAGGCGAGACTGAACGTTTTGTCGTACGAGTCAAAATTTTGCGGTATATAATGCCTTGAGTAGTGACGGCTGTTTCGTTGCTCATCCTTACTCTCTAATCCGAAATGTGAACCTGCAAATGTGCGCGTTTGATATATATTTTTTGAACGAAAACATGCCAAATTCAGAAAGTCAAATTCATACGATACTCGTGTGCCTAAATATTTTCAATAGTATATAACACATGTAATATAAGTTGATGATAGGTCATGGGCCCGCATTAGCTATAGGGCATGCCCACTGGAAACCTGGAGGAAGAAAGACTTAGAGACTGGAAAGCTTACGATCAAACTTAGCATTAGTCTTTAGGCTTAGGCTTAGGTTTAGGCTTAGGTTTGCTATTTGGCTTTGTGCGCAGGCCCCTACAATAAACTTTGTTTGGTCATAGAATATTTTAAGCGGGATTAGTTCAATTCAAAGTGTTTTTGACAGTTTAACACAGTATCGTAATTGCAGCGTCAGACTGGTGTTAATGTATAATTTCAGTTCTTATTGCGTTTGGATTTATAAACCGATTACTGCTGTATTCCAGCTGTTAAAGCTTAAGAGTATACAAGCTAGGCTTACAAATGCGTGAGACTTATAAATTTGAAATTTTTAGTTACAGTGAAGTTTAGATTTAAGTCAGAAAAACGTTTTTTTCACTGAGTTAAGTCAAAGTTTCAAAACTTATAGAAAATGCCGACTTAAACATAAAATAATAGATCAGTTTCAATTTTTCCCCTCAGAAAATTTTTGGTGATAAAATGATAAGGTCCCTTATACAGTAAAAATTGCGTTTCATAACATTTGCCAGTCCGCCTTCGCCGATCAGAAATTTCTGGATCACTCTTGGACTAACAACAATATATCTCGACATCGCTGCGTGAGTTGTTATTATTACCACTATTTTTATAAACCAACAATTCTAATTAAACGCTATCCTTAATATTGTGACATCGAAAATAAAGGCGTGAATATTAAGAATTTTGTACAAATAAGCTTTTAATTTTAAAATATAATTGTTTGCTACATGCCGAGCTGACCGTCAGCCAATGCAAGCTCAGTCTTATGTGTTAAAATATGTGGCCCTTCAAGAAAAGTTTTGAGTTTGCTTAAAAATTATATGAAATTCACACATGGTTCCATTCTGAACTTTATTTGTGTGTTTAAACATAATTGAAAACGGTGTTCTTGGCAGAACAGGAAGCATCTATCAGAGTTCGTCACGTTTAGCCTTTTAAACAAGTGAACTTTAACAAACGAGCCGATGCCCCAATGGTCCGTGCGGAACACATCTGGACGATGTCGTATGGCATTAAAATTGTCAAAAAGTGTAGTGCCTCCCTTGGAGACACGGTATCCGTATCCGCATTTTATTCAAAATTTGAAATCATAGATTAAACATAAAGAAATGGGACAGTTTGGGTTCTGGTTTGAGCAGGGAGTTAATGTTAAACCCTTTCTCACATGAATGTTCTCGATTTCAACTGTTAGAACGTTTTAAGCTAAGATTCGAACTATAATCACTCGGGCGGGAGGCGTTTACAATTACCACGCAGCTATAAGAGGTTGATGCTACAAACCGAGGGTTTCTCATGTTTTGTGAAGATACTGTACTGAATATTCGGGCTATAGTTATGCATAACACATTGGCTGGGTTTCTGAAACCTTACTTAAGTTTGTACTTGAGTTATACTTAAGTAATTACTGAAGTTGCTGACTTGATGAATACTTACATTTTCGACCAAAAACAAATAAATGCCAACTGTTAGTCATTGTTGTAAGGAAAGAGTAATAGTTTTGCTTCATATTAAGGAGTCACAGTGAGTCTACAATTTTAATTACGCCAAGGCTAGTGTGCCTGAACTGTTAATCTGTAATATATCAAATTTAATCATCGAGTTAAGTATTTACTTAAGTAAGCTTTTAAGACGACAAAATGGTTAAGTAATTGCTTAGCAGTTGTACTTAAGTTGGGTTTAGGAAACCCAGTCATTGTGCATTATTTTGCGTGTACAATTTGCAGTTCAGTTGTTCAGCGTATACTCTAAGTATGAAAGGGTTGTATAAATATAGCCAACATTAAGAGTTTTAACAAAGTTTTTTGTCCGTCATTGGGGACAATGCTCAACCTGAGCCCCCTTTGCAAAGAGTCGGTTTAGATGTTGAACTCTGGTCATTGAAGAATAATTAAACTTTTATTTTAATCCAGAAAATAGTTCGGTTTGCTTGTTACATACGGAATATTGCCATCCACTTTTGCTAACTGGGTGCATAGATCAGCATAGTAGGAAAGCAAAACATATTTATTTTTAACACCTGAACCCTAAGATACGGTTTTTAGGATTTTTATAGCATCCGGTCCAAAGGTTATGGCCAATTAACTTTGAATTTAAATTTTGAACGCAACCAAAAATACGGTCAATCAAATTTGAATACCAGTAATGCTTCGTACAGTTTCGATTTGCATATATGTGTTAAATGTAAGGTGTTATATATTGGTCAAGATACTAGGTGCTTGTAGTAAACTTTATAGAGTCATAGCTTTTAAACACCTTTTATATAATATGTGAATGAGTCAAAAATGTAACAAGTTTCTTTATTTTTGTCGTTTTAACATATAAAAATATATTCTTTTCGATCTGCCGTCTACAACACAGGATATTTAATCAAAATATGTTCCTTTCTGCAAAGAAAGAGAAATTTGAATAAAAATTTTAGTGCAAACTAACCTAGCTATGTCATTATCGCGTAATAAACAACCGGTAACAACGGAAAATACCCTCACTCTGCCAGTACCAAATCCTAACCGGGGCCGGTCAAGATCATGGGATTTTACACTGGGCAAACCGTTGCAACATTTAGACGCGTTTTTAAGACGCCGGCGCCGGCATTCAAATAACGACGTTTTAACCCGATCATACGTAGCGAAACGTAACAAACCGACTCGCAGTAGTAATTTTTCGACAAATTTCAACCGAAATAATTTAAATTTGAACTCAGATATTGACGCGGACGAAACTTCAAGTGAATTGAATGAAATTTTGTTCGAATTTCAACAACAAACTAAAGGCAAACCGTGCGTTCATTGTGCGCTAGTTGAATTATCACGGCGACGATCAAACGAAAACATCGCAGAAGATACAATTTCTAGCTCTCCAGTTCCTAACCAGTTTAATAAGAACGTCGGGGGCAGCCACATTTTTCGACGCAAAAAGTATGGCAGCTCTACAGAAAGATCAACAAAAACAAAAGCAACAACAACAACAACAACAACAGCAGCTTCAGTACCTGCAATTATCGTTCACGACGCATCAAATTCGGAATTATTTGCATTGACTCAATGCAAAGTAACCGCTAATGACACTGAAGTGAAAAATGTTACGGGTCAATCGCGTAAAACCCGTAGTTGTAAATCAAACAAAGGGTCATCGTCACAAGCCGTAAGCTGTTGTCATGAGTGGTCTGAAACGAAAAATTTTAACCATAAGCAAGACAGTTCTTACACAAGTCAAAATCGCCACCCTATTACTAGCAAGACGTCATCGTTTTCAAAATTTAATTTAAAAAATTATCAAGAACCAATGGGTTGCACGCAAAATTTCAGCTGTGACACGTTTAACTCAACGATAGCGAATTGCAAAACAATCGCGAATACTTGCACTGCACGCCAACGCGCAGCATCACTATCAGAGTTGACGTCAGCAATTGAACATGGCAATTATTCGGGTTTGGCTGAATTTAGAATTTCATACGTTAAATTTACCCTTGATACAACTAGTCAAGAAGGTTCAAACTGTCTCGAAAGCCTGGACTCAGGTAATAAATCAGGGAAAACTCAAATGTTCAGATGCACCAGTTGTCCTGTGGTGCCCCGGACATATATTGCGGATAGTGTAAGCTTAGCAAACTCGCATAGACCCTCAAAAACTGCTGAATTTAACAGTTCAAGTGTTAGTTATGACTCAAAAATTACTAAAGTAATGCTAACCGATACTTCTGTCAGTCCAACGATAATAACACCTGCTTTCAAATCCGGATGTTCGCTAAAACGAAAATCGCGGAAGTATAACCGGAAATCCAAAGTTAAACGTGAACTAAATATACCGTCAAGCCTAAGTATAGATGACGCAAACATTAACAACATTGATATGTTTCAAACTAAACAGTTGACTCAACACGAATATACCGCTCAATTGCCTAAGTTTCAAAACAAAGAACGCTACGAACAAGAATATTGTCACCAAAGTTCCGTAGCCCAACCCTCAGCAGCACCGTTAACAAATTTAAATCCAATGGAATTTTGGTTTCAAACGGAACAGTCAGACGCTGCTTGTACAAGTTCGAACAATCCATATTCGCTGATCTCATCATTATGTAGCAACGAAATATCAAGCTCACACAGTCTTTGTCGCCGGAAACGTTCATTTTCAATTGATATTCCTACATTTTTCGTTCAAATTACACGCTACTGTTCTCCTGCTGTTCAGCGATTCGGCGAGGGTTTTATTTCAGCCATAGAAGCTGGAGGAGTAGCTGCAACAACAATAACAACAACAACAACATCATCATCATTATCATCATCATCATCATCTGCAACAACAAGAACAGCGATAACAGAAACAACTAAAGCAACAGCAGCAACAACAACCACAACAGCAGCAACAACAACAATAACAACGACAAAAACAACCACAACAACAACAATAACAAAAACAACAGCATCAGCAACATCATCAACAACAACAACAACAACAACAGCAACAACGGCTAGTACAACTCCACTATTTGTAGACTGTTCGTCATTAAGGGATGATATCGAAAACAATATGTTCAAAAATCGGGGGTCGGTATCATTGTTGCCATTGGAGAGCAATCACCCAACAGCCGCATATCAGTATCGTGAAAGACCAAGCATATGCTTGGAAATTATTCATAGTTTGCGAAATCGGTCAAAATCTATAGATTCAACGCATAGCGTTGAATTACGTAAACGCGCTGCAATAACATGGTTAAGGTGAATACTTATAACGATACGTCATTATAGTCCGCTCAACTCATGAGTTTCTGATGTTCTGATGACCTCCTCAGATTATTCAACGCCAAAACTTAAATTATTTAAAAATTAGAATTTAATGTCTCAAATTCTTCTATTTGACTCAAAATGTTTGTAAAAAAATTATACAAATTATATACCATTTGACACAGGTTCCGGAACTAAGACGAATATTGTTAAATGTTTCCCAATCAGACGTCTGCATAAACGAGTCAGTGATATATAATTTGGCCAACTTATCGAAAACAAATTTTGGGTCCCAGGGGGCTGAACTTATGGCCTTAAAAATCGAATATTTCAAAAATTCACATTTGGGCATGGAATGATCAGTCGATTATATATAGTCAGATATGGAATTGCAGCGTCAGTGCCAAACAGGCGCACAGCCAGGATTTTCAGTTGGGAGGGGTCTAAGCATCTAGGAGTTACACTAAAAATTTAATTTTGGCCCCTAGGTACGTTTCCGTCCAGTATAAATGAATTTGAAACTCATCGAATGCCCGTCCTAAAACTGTTTTGGACGCCACCATGTTGAGCTGGTAACGACCTTGGCTCAGGAAGTGGCACTGTGAGCCTTAAACAATTTCTGTGGTAATAGATGAATGAAACTGAATGCTTTGGTACGTTCCCGTAGCGACAAGTGAGACATAAGGGCGCAGCACGTCTACAACAATTTTGGTTGCCGCTAGAAAAGTTTCAATCTACGATGCCACAGTATTTGTCGTAGTTCAGGGCTAACACTCAAACTTCGAAAATTTGAGAATCTGTAA
The DNA here is from genome assembly GCA_030248215.1 of Enoplolaimus lenunculus. Taxonomy (NCBI): domain Eukaryota; kingdom Metazoa; phylum Nematoda; class Enoplea; order Enoplida; family Thoracostomopsidae; genus Enoplolaimus; species Enoplolaimus lenunculus. The sequence continues at coordinate 94,912 of JASANG010001452.1, read as the reverse complement.
CTCGATAGCTGAGTCTGTGTGTTTGTGTGTTAAATTGCATTGTGTGGGTTTGTATTGCACTTGTGTATGTGCTGCGGGTGGCTAAATTTGAACCTATTTGTGATAGTTAGTTCTATTACGGCTTTCGAAGAATGTGCTGACATCTGATTGCCCTGGGCTATTTGAGAAATCTCTTATAGACACGGGCTATACCGAGATTGTTTTAAAAATGACCTTATGATAGCACTGGTCTATAAGAAATTTTATGGCACCGTTGACAAAATTATTGTGAACGGCGTTTTATCTGAAACCCTTATATGTCCTTCTAAAAGATTTAGCTCCCCATAGCATGGATAATTGTCTACGGATCTATCGTGGTATCTTGACTCACAACGGGTTACATTGATGGGGTAATCTGGACAATTTTTGGTGTTCCTATCTTTAACACAGCAGGGCCTTTCTCTGAAAATCCGAAAGTATTCTGGCTAATGCCGTTATATTTCGAATAAACTTGACACTGTATTTAGCTCACATGTTTACTGGATTTAACACGGTAGCATATGTTGCAATCAAACCAATGTGTTATAAGTTTAATTATTTAAACAATATAGGTAAGACAGTTTATATGGTTAAATACCCTTAGTATTAGCTACTAACGGTCGGCAACGAACTACGATTCATAGAAATTAGACTGAAAATCACCAACTGATTAGATTTGACGTGCAGTCTAGTATACGTTTAACTTTGGGTGCAGATTTCTATAGACCACATTTTCAGCATGAAATTTTCGAGACCCCACAGAGATGCGTTCCTGATAAATTAACATTTCCTCTCAGATAACGAAGAAAGTTTAATTCACACACAAAGCATACTGATGCTTGTTTGCCAAATGTTAGATATATAATTGCTGGTTTTTTAAAACCGTATTTTTTTGTTTATAATTTAGGAAAGTTGTCAATCGGCCAAAAAATTTCGGTCTCGTGCACGTCACGTCATCAACGCAAGATCAGTGTATGTTCAATTCGAAGGATTTAGCGAAATATTGGTCGGTAAGTGGTTGAAAAATATAAACCATGTTTCATGTCTCTAATTGTTTCTAGAGTTGGATCTGGCCCGTTTTTGATTCGTTGACGATTTGAAGTTTGTGCCTATTAAAAACAATTTGCACCTATTAAAAATGAGTCTGTATTTACAGGGTTATTTGGCTGTGGGTTTCAAATGCTTTATTAAATTTTGTCCAGAAGTGACATTGAATTGTTGAAACATTAATGAGCACTGGTGACGAACGCGGCGTGTTTGACTGTCCGGAGTTCGAATCCGATGCTAAATTTTAGATCTCTACTGAAATAAAATAATATATTCTTGCGCAAACGAAAGTTTTGCGTCAACGACGATGTACGTTTTCTATGAGCATTATGTTTTCGAACGAAGAGATTGAAAACATTTTGCTTTTGCTACTGGACTTGAGTAGAAAAATGAGTTGTAAGAACATTTATGGTGGCACGGGACTCATACCCAATAGAAAAATTGTACGAATATTTAGGACGATACGGGGCTCAACTCACCTTCAGAAAGCTTTGTATAATTTAATATTTTTTATTTAATTCATAATTTAAAAATTTGTTTTAGGATACAGCAGCGCCAGGCGAACATATTTGGATTCGGACTGGTTCGTCTGGTGAATGCTACTTTAAAGAACCACAATGTTTGGTAAATTGTTGAAATCTTTTACAAAATTAATTTTAACTTATATATCGTAGTTTTTTGGAGCACCAAGGTACACCAAATTTAACATTTAAAGCTTAATGTAACATATATGGTTCAGTTTCGAATAGACAAGCTCAACGATTGAAAGTCTGTCACTAACTTGTAATTGTTGTTGTAATTTCAGAAACTTGGCGAAAAGCAAAAATGTGCTGCGTGTCATGTAGTTGCTCACAGTGGATGTTTGCCTAATTTAGCTAAGGTTTGTTCGAATTTGTGTTACGTTTAGTTTTCAAAGTCCATGATGTGACTGCGTGTTTATTTATGTTGGACGATTAAATTAAACCCGAGGAACATTGTCGGATCCAAAGGGTACGCGCGTCTAAGCCATCCACAATGCGAGCCAAAAGCAAAAATTTGTGTTAACATTTAGCACTAAAATTGTCCTCGACTTTTTGCTCTCGACGGTTCTTCACTACATTAATAATACGTGGCATCTGCTATCGAATATTCGGGTATCGTCCGTTGCTAACAGACCTGCAACAGAATTCTACCTGTGTTATATATTGTCGATCGAGAAAATATTTCGCTAATTTTATGAGAAAATTTCGTATTGGTGCAAGCAAACTATTGCCAAACATTTGTTATATACGAAAGTAGCTTTATACAGGGTCGGAGCGGTCACCTCCCCATACCCCCATTTGAGGGGCCCCACCCCTAACGGGGCTCCTACCCCAACCGGTTGAAAGAAAAACCGCTTAAATTTTAAAACGGTGAGCCCCCAACCCCTGCCTGCTCCGGCACTGCTTTCAAATATTACCAGTCCATGTGCGCCCTGATACTCATTCACACTTCTCTTTTACGCTTGTACCTGTGTTAACATCACACAGGTTGTGGAGCACACTACTCTCTTAAGCGTATTATAAAAATTGATTTATCTACCAACGGTCATGCCTAATTTTAGAATTTGAAATTAGAACGTTTGTTTAGAGTATATTTTGCATTTTCTAATTAATACTTTTTTTAGACAAACTTCAAATGTAAAGTCACTTACCGTGATGCTGTTGGCAAATTTCACAGAGACCAGGTTTGTGCGGTACTATTTTTTAAAAAACAAAAAATTTAGCAATTATTTTTCGGTAATCGTATTGTTTTTTCATCGGACGTTTTTCTTGATCACTTTTCGGCCACGCATGATTGCTCAATAATAATTTATTTTGACTAATATTTGGAACGTTTTAGCTTAAAAAGCCTGCTATGTTCATTCTACGTTCACATTAAAAATAATAAAAATCGATTTTGGGTCCTATACTAAAATTGTAATACGAACTTTTACCTTATGAATTCTAGTTGTTTAAAAAATAATATGGAAATTCAATTGTCACACAGTCCAAAAGCCTACGTTTCTTATGCTTGATACCTAGATCCATGTAAAGGTCAGGGGCGGAACGTTTTTCTGTAGGACTAGAATAGATTAAGCTTAAGATTCAGACTATTTTTTTGGTTGGTTAGGCACAGACTTAGGCTTAGGTTTGGCTTAGAAATATGCTCATTCCTACGCTTAGGCTTAAGCTTAGGAATACGCTTATAATACTGTTCCTCCCATGTTTTTTACATTGGCCGAAACCTGCAAGGAAACCGAAAAAATTTGTGTTAAAAATTGGCTGCTTTTTAGCGAACTTAGCGATTTGTTGGAAAAACTAAAATCTATCATTTTTAACATTAAAACGAGTCTTGTTCTAAATAAAAACGGTTGAATGGGTAAACTGGATTCCTGTTTAATTTCAGGAATTTCCAGTGTACCATCATTGGGTACATAAACATCGACAAGAAGGCCGTTGCGAACAATGTGGCAGACCGTTTCCGCAAAAAATTTTTACTAAAGTAAATTCAATTGCAGTCTTGCATAGTGTTACATCTTATAAAGTTTCGCTGTTTGTTGTTTTTCTCATAATTTGTTTTCGTTTACCTTTCCATAAGTATTGAATTTTATACTCATTTTCACAATGACTTGCGATAAGCGACACTCGTGGAAAAGCTATATTTCCGTTGTGGGCCTGCATCACATGCTACAGGGGCCGAGTGTTTCAAACGGAATACATGCGACACCATATCGCGTTTTTAAAATGTTGTTTTGGATGTATTAGCGACACCCCTATATATTTCTAGGGGTGACGACAAACGCTAAACGCAAAAATATGCCGACTGTTTTTTGCTTTTGCTTGCGATTTTTCAAACGACTCTATATGCCTTTAGAGAATTGCTTGCCAACAAAAAATGATATTCCTTGCCGGATTTGATGATATTTCAGCTGTTGGATTTAAAGCTGTTTTAATACCCCGAAAAATAGTGTTTCAGCGCTCTTGAAGTTTGCCGGTTAAACCATGCTGCTCCTTGACTGCTAAGCTGATTTTTTTGTATAAAAACATATATTTATTAGATTTTCTTTAAATTTCAGGAACTTGTATCAATTGCTTGCTCATGGTGTAAAGTCGCATATCACAACCGAAGTGGATGTTTTACTATGTCGCTGGTCGAAGAACTATGTGCACTTGGGCCGCTTGGTGACGTCATTGTTCCGCCGAGCTGGATTTTCCGGATACCGAGAAAACTATCAACAATCCGTAAACGGTTTTCGACACCGGCTACCGGAGGAAATAGTTCAAAGAAAAAACGCCGTTCAAAAAAGGTATTTTACAATCTCAGGAATTTATTATTACTGGTCCATCCAAGGGGACTACCAAGTTTAGCACCCCATCGTTGATCAAATCCAAAATTTTGTGCTGATTTAGTACTAAAATTGCGTTTGGCTTCTGGCTCGCAGCGCTCACTAGCTTCTTCACTTTTATATATAACGCGGCCTAACCCGTTCGTAGTTCTACTAGATTCGCCACTGATTTTTATCAACTTTAGTATTTATCAAACTTTTAAAAGTACAACATCTGTTAGCTGGTTTTAAGATGATTCAACTGAAATTTATTAAATTCGAAACTGAAGTAGGAACTCCCGCATGTGAGAGATTGACGCTCGTACCTGACGGCTCTCGCGTATGCTTGGATTGTGCGTAGCGGTTTCGTATACTCAGTTTGTAGAATGTATCAAATATGTAAAAATTTTTTATCCTATTTTGGTTTTTATTTATTTTTAAATTACGCTTCAGATCACGTTCGATACATGTTTTCGTTTTGTAACACTTTTCGATAGCTAACTTTAAGTCAACCTATGACTTGAGCAGATTTCGAGCTTAAGTCCAAAATTAGTATGATGATCCAAAATCCAAAATTTATTGATATGTTTGCAACACCCTCTGGAAAGTCAACAATATCATTGCAAAGTTACTTCTAGTGGTCGTGTAGCCATGAGTTTCAAATGGAAAGGGTTTAATCAAGAAGAAGCTTCAGTAATGGCTGAGCGAGTTAAGCGAACGGATAGCATTCTACGATTTAAAAAAGAATGTTTCCCAATGCAAATCTTAAGCTTTGTATGTGTTCGAAAATGGGTTTGAATCGGTAGATCTTCCAGGTCGATTTTTTTAAAATATGAGCAAACTTCGCGAGTGAAGCGAGTGAGCAGGTGTATGTTTCAATAGCAAATCGAATTGCAACAGGCTTAAAACGTTTCCTGGTGCATGGATTGGGAGTCCGGAATTTAAAACCTCTTTCTGGCTATTCTTACAACTACTTGCTTTAATAATTCACATTGCTTGGGTAAATTAAAATCCTTCTTGTAAACTCAAAAGTACAAAACATAAATAGAATTTTGACTAAATTTTTGCGTCGGAAGTAAGTCGTGTCTGTGCAACACAGGTCATATTTGCATTTTGAATATTTTCAGGATCGGTTATTCACAGTGAAACTGCCATCAATTGACACATACCTTGTCCCTCCGCACTGTCCACTGTTGGTGTTTGTGAATCCAAAATCAGGAGGTCACAAAGGAGCGAAACTGTTGCACAATTTGTTCTGGCTGCTCAATCCTCGTCAAGTTTTCGATATAACAACATTTAATGGACCAAAAACTGGGTCAGAAGTTATATTTTGCCTTGAATATTTTTGATCTCCGCGCTGCTGTTTTCGTTAAAGTAGCCATTCCAGACACGACGCTGAGAATGGCGCTACGCTTGTCGTGTAATGCCGACCGTCGTCGGACTCTGCCGATGTAGGGTATTTTTTACACCTCTCAAAATTTACTCCCCATACTGTAAAAAAATGGGGAGTGAAATTGACTTTCTCGGAAACCGGCTTTTGCTGACTACACAAACTGAGTCAAGTTTGACTCCGCCAGAGGCAACAGCAAATCGAATTTGGCTCTGGCGGAGTCAAATTTGACTCAGTTTGTGTAGTCAGGAAAAGCCTGTTTCCGAGAGAGTCAATTTGACTCCCCATTTTTTACAGTGCAGTAAAAATACCAGGGCAATTAACGTTTGTGGACTAATATAAATAGTATTGGACTCTTTTCATTTACATACTCTAATTAGGAATATAGACTCGTATTATTTCAAACCCAAAATAGAGACGCGAATTCTTATTCATATTATTTCAACCTTATTCGGTTCACTACAGTAACAGTTATTCATAACTGGGTAAGAGGCTAAAATCGAAGGTAATATGGGGGTGTGAAAAATACCATATAGTATACTTACTGTGGACAGTATAAATCCTGCAAAGCGAGTAAAAAATACCATATGTTAGGTTTACTGGCGCGAAGGCGAGCGAGAAGCCAAACGCAAGTTTCTTGGCACAAAAGTAAAAAGTTGCAAAAAAACTTTCTGGTGGGGGCAGCGTGCTCCCCTTCGCCCACCTCCGGATACTCTCTGAAAGCTGGTCATTTTATGACTCAGGTTTCATTACAACCCGTATCACAGGGTTGTTGATCGCAAAAATGGTTTTGTTCCATTACGCAACTAATTCACATACAACTCACTAAACAGTGACCGTGTGTATTCAGCGCTTCAGCGCTATGTCCACTAACAAAGTTTCATTACCCGATAAAATCTAAAATTGCCGCATATTAGCATATACTTACAAAAACACGTTTGACTCGTTTAGCTCGCTCTGTTCACAAAGTTATCTAAGTGTTGTAACCACTGTATAGAAACTGTTCGTAACCCAGATGGTTTTAACATATTTTATCACACCATAGCAAAAATCCTTATTTTGTCATTTAGTAAGTCCTGTTGTCGCTTCTGAGCGTATTACGTATTATTAACGTGAAAAAATCACACAGACAAAGAACGAAATTTTTTTATTTTTCCCATTTTTCCACAAAAATGGAAAAAATCATTTTTTGGTCGTAATTTTTTTCCCAAAAAACAACCCTGCCGCACCACACTATAGATCTAACTGTGCAACAATATTACGTTTTATAATTTTTTTAAATTCAGTTGTAGTTTACTCATAATTTGACTTCAGTTTCCAATTTGTATTAATATACCTGTCACGTTCGACAATTCGCATACTGTGCCGCGAAGTGTCGTACGACGCCGGACCAAAATATCTAAAATGTATAGAGCTACAGAATTAAGCCTAAACGTATGCCTAAACCTAAACCTAAACATAAATATAACCTTAAGCCTAAAGCTTCCCAGTACCTAAGTTCCCCAGTCTCCTGTTTGTCAGTGGGTATGCCTTTACTTTTCGCATAGGACGAACAATTTCAATATTTATTTCAGGCTTGAAATGTTTCGAAAAATACCAAATCTTCGAGTTCTTGTGTGCGGCGGTGACGGAACTGTCGGTTGGCTATTTTCAAGCCTTGACTCTCTCAAATGGCACGCGTATCCACCGGTAGGAATCCTGCCTCTCGGTACTGGAAACGATCTTGCAAATACTCTTGGATGGGGTCGGGTAAGTGTAACCTATAAACAGTCTCGCTACCAGATTGAATGGCAGTATATGCTAGACTCTTAAGCACTCGTACAGCCGAACGCATTGAACTGTGCGGACTGCAGAAAGCTTGCAGACGGCATATGCAACAATACACATTTTCGGTGTTAAACACAGGTTTACAAGTGGAAACTGTTGAGCAGTCGCAGAGCTTCGAGCTGTTATACACTTCCCTTTAACATTTAAGGTATAGGCTTAGGCTTAGTCTTTCGCTTGGCTCACGCAATGGTTAATGGTTAATCTTAGGTCAGTTTAATCCAAAACCAAGGCCTTGGTCGAAGATTTAAGCCTGTGTGGGCCGGAAAAGTGGACAAGAGCCGAGTTTCGATTAGCAAAATTTTATAATGCTGGTTTCAGCTATCGCTGTGTTGTCTTTATCAATTGCTTTTATTATTATTATTGACATTTGATGCTCGACGACCGGTTTCATCTTGGCTAACACATTACATATAACTGCTAGTTTATATTTGCATCAATGCCGAAATTGCAATAGACCCACCAGAAACCTGGACGCGCCTTAACGTAACATGGGCCTAACGCGATATCAATGGTCGCAAAATGTTTCAACCTTGACAAGAATGTGGTAAAATATTGCGCAAACAGCTGTATTAGGTATTTATTGGGGCCGGAGGAAAGCGCAACTATAAAAACAAGGACTTATACCTTAACGAAAGAACAAGAATACAATAAGAGCACCTCTTTTAGATATACAACGAGGCGTTACGATATGGTTATTGGACACGCATCTCAGACATGCCTACTACTGGAATTATTTTGATTTCAAATTGTTTCAGAGTTTCACAGAAGAACCTTTGTGCAACTTTTTGTTGTCAGTGGCGAACGAAACTATTGTTACGCAACTCGATAGGTAATTCGCTTAAAACTTTCATTCTCAATTACTAATTAGTAATTTCAACTTATGTAGAACTGTAGAAACTATTGTTACGCAACTCGATCGGTAATTCGCTTTAAACTTTCATTCTCAATTACTAATTAGTAATTTCAACTTATGTAGAACTGCAGAAACTATTCTTACGCCACTCGATAGGTAATTCGCTTTAAACATTCATTCTCAATTGCTAATTAGTAATTTCAACTTATGTAGAACTGTAGAAACTATTGCTACGCAACTCGATAGGTAATTCGCTTAAAACTTTCATTCTCAATTACTAATTTGTAATTTCAACTTATGTAGAACTGTAGAAACTATTGCTACGCAACTCGATAGGTAATTCGTTTTAAACTTTCATTCCCAATTACTAATTAGTAATTTCAACTTATGTAGAACTGTAGAAACTATTGCTACGCAACTCGATAGGTAATTCGCTTTAAACTTTCATTCCCAATTACTAATTAGTAATTTCAACTTATGCAGAACTGTAGAAACTATTGTTACGCAACTCGATAGGTAATTCGCTTAAAACTTTCATTCTCAATTACTAATTAGTAATTTCAACTTATGTAGAACTGTAGAAACTATTGCTACGCAACTCGATAGGTAATTCGCTTAAAACTTTCATTCTCAATTACTAATTAGTAATTTCAACTTATGTAGAACTGTAGAAACTATTGCTACGCAACTCGATAGGTAATTCGCTTAAAACTTTCATTCTCAATTACTAATTAGTAATTTCAACTTATGTAGAACTGTAGAAACTATTGCTACGCAACTCGATAGGTAATTCGCTTAAAACTTTCATTCTCAATTACTAATTAGTAATTTCAACTTATGTAGAACTGTAGAAACTATTGCTACGCAACTCGATAGGTAATTCGCTTAAAACTTTCATTCTCAATTACTAATTAGTAATTTCAACTTATGTAGAACAGTAGAAACTATTGCTACGCAACTCGATAGGTAATTCGCTTAAAACTCTCATTCTCAATTACTAATTAGTAATTTCAACTTATGTAGAACTGTAGAAACTATTGCTACGCAACTCGATAGGTAATTCGCTTAAAACTTTCATTCTCAATTACTAATTAGTAATTTCAACTTATGTAGAAATGTAGAAACTATTGCTACGCAACTCGATAGGTAATTCGCTTAAAACTTTCATTCTCAATTACTAATTAGTAATTTCAACTTATGTAGAACTGTAGAAACTATTGCTACGCAACTCGATAGGTAATTCGCTTAAAACTTTCATTCTCAATTACTAATTAGTAATTTCAACTTATGCAGAACTGTAGAAACTATTGTTACGCAACTCGATAGGTAATTCGCTTAAAACTTTCATTCTCAATTACTAATTAGTAATTTCAACTTATGTAGAACTGTAGAAACTATTGCTACGCAACTCGATAGGTAATTCGCTTTAAACTTTTATTCCCAATTACTAATTAGTAATTTCAACTTATGTAGAACTGTAGAAACTATTGCTACGCAACTCGATAGGTAATTCGCTTTAAACTTTCATTCTCAATTACTAATTAGTAATTTCAACTTATGTAGAACTGTAGAAACTATTGCTACGCAACTCGATAGGTAATTCGCTTAAAACTTTCATTCTCAATTACTAATTAGTAATTTCAACTTATGTAGAACTGTAGAAACTATTGCTACGCAACTCGATAGGTAATTCGCTTAAAACTTTCATTCTCAATTACTAATTAGTAATTTCAACTTATGTAGAACTGTAGAAACTGTTGCTACGCAACTCGATAGGTAATTCGCTTAAAACTTTCATTCTCAATTACTAATTAGTAATTTCAACTTATGTAGAAATGTAGAAACTATTGCTACGCAACTCGATAGGTAATTCGCTTAAAACTTTCATTCTCAATTACTAATTAGTAATTTCAACTTATGTAGAACTGTAGAAACTATTGCTACGCAACTCGATAGGTAATTCGCTTAAAACTTTCATTCTCAATTACTAATTAGTAATTTCAACTTATGCAGAACTGTAGAAACTATTGTTACGCAACTCGATAGGTAATTCGCTTAAAACTTTCATTCTCAATTACTAATTAGTAATTTCAACTTATGTAGAACTGTAGAAACTATTGCTACGCTACTCGATAGGTAATTCGCTTTAAACTTTTATTCCCAATTACTAATTAGTAATTTCAACTTATGTAGAACTGTAGAAACTATTGTTACGCAACTCGATCGGTAATTCGCTTTAAACTTTCATTCCCAATTACTAATTAGTAATTTCAACTTATGTAGAACTGTAGACTTTGGAACAGAAGCAAGAAGTGGACCACAGCACCCTCCCACAGTTTGGTTTTTAAACAATAACCAAAAATGTTTTAGATTTTGAAAGATAAGCAAAATCAGTGTTCTTGATACTTATACGCAGCAGTTAAGTTTTTGGACAGATTATTGTCAGTGCCTGTTGGAATAAAATAGCCGGCAGCGGCAAATTCAGTTATGAGAAATATTTTTACAAAATCATTGTAATGATTCTAAATGTATGGTTAGCTTAGCAAAAACTCTAATTCTGTGATTTTTGTGAGGGTCAACTACAGGCCCGTAGCAAACTCACCACGCTAGGTGGCTAAACTTTTTAGGAGGAGTTTTTAGGAGGAGCATTGAAGGGTTTTTAGTGACTTGCAAGCAAGGTTGAAAATTTTCTAGAACCCAAAAGTAAGTTTCAGAGTTCTGTTACTGCCAAACACACCAAAATCATATTAAAATTAAATACAAAAACACATATTACGCAAGAGCCCTCCGCACCGCATGCTGACCTCACTGCTCCCGCCACCGTCCTGTTTTGATTGGTCAGTTATAATCAAAGTTCACGCTGTCGAGGAGCTTCGGGTGCAGTTGTCTAAAATTGTGGTAGCGCCTCCCTTAGATCAGCCTATAGAAATAAGCGTACATTGTTCTTGTTACTGGGGGTGTTTTTTTAATTTGCAGGTGGATTATCGAAGTAACACCGAACAACGAACCTCATATTGAAGACGAAAGCATTGAAAGCGACGCCGACGCGCGCTCAACAAAATGTCTGCCGTTACAAGTGATGAATAATTATTTTTCACTTGGCGCCGATGCTCATGTCGCGCTTGAGTTTCACCAGAGTCGATGTAAGCTGCTGACAGGTTTGCCAAGATATAACTTGCTTTGACTTCAGCGCCAGCATTGCAGTAAGAATTTCTAGTTGCCAAACTGGTTAATGTTAATGGAAACTTGTATATAAATATTGGGTTTGTAATCAGCTTACTTTTTCGTTGCTTGTTTATAAAAGTATGCGCAGTGCACGAACATCAAAAGACATGAGAGCCAGGGTACAACCGGAGGTTTGCACCCGGCTCCGGTAGAAAATCGGTTTCAGGCTGCAGCTCCGGTAGAATTTTTGCCCAAGGTTCCGGCATTTTCGGTAGCAAAATTTTGCATACATGGGCTTCGGGATTTTCCACCTTCTGTTGCACTGTAATGAGAGCCATCCTTTACGACTTTGAGCGACCGGTTTCTATAGCCACGCGGTAATGGCAAACGCGTTCCACCCGATAGAGATCGGGCCTCGAAATCCAACTTGAACATAGATAATAGATGGAATAGAAAATATCCGTGTGACGTTCACGTGAACGATGCATAAATCTGTTTCAGGTGCAAACCCAAAAATGTTCAATAGTCAGTTTCGAAATCGTCTACTGTACGGTGGTTATGGGACCAAAGATTTATTTAAACGCTCTTGTAAAGATTTAGCCGAATTTGTATCGCTTGAGTGTGATGGTGTTAATTTAACACCAAAAATTCGTGATCTCAAGCTGCATTGTATTGTATTTTTGAACATTCCACGGTATGCAGGTGGGACTGCGCCTTGGGGTCAATCGGGTAACGCAAACAGCGTTTCGACGGTCAGTGGGGGTTCAATAAGCGCTGCTAATGTGACAACAAATCACAACAACAGCAACTGCAGTTACATCAATAGTTTGTTTCAAACACCGTCAATTTGTGATGGTAAAATTGAGGTTCTTGGATTTACCTCTACTGGATTGGTAAGTTTTGGTATTTGCAATCATTGTGAAACCATTGACAATTATTTGAATACAGTATTGTATATGATACGCGCCACGCGGTGCAAACTGTTTGAAATTACTATACGCACGCGCAGTACAAATACCCTAGAACACTTGAGAGAGAACAAAATATTCAATTGCCAGGGCCGGAGCAGCCATCCCCATACTCCCATTTTGGGGCCACCATCCCTAAAGGGGCCTCCGCTTTAACCGGTTGAAACAAAAAACTGCCAAACCTTTAAACCGCGTCTGGCTTCTCGCTTGCTTCGCTCGCAAGTTTAGGGGCCCCCACCCTGGAGTTTGGGGGGAACCACCACCCCTGTCTGCTCCGGCACTGTAAATTGCAGTTAAAATTGATTAATAATTATCTTAGAAGAGTTAAAAGCAAACCTCAATAACGCAAGAAACATTGCGAAATTTTTTGCGAAAACTAGTTGCGTTCTTCAAATATACTATTAAATGGCTTAAAACATATTACAACTTCTAAGTAAAAACTAATTGCACGGATGTACTATAGAAGTTTCAGGTTCCTTAGATCTTTCTACAATTTTGCCGCTGATCGATAATGTTAATAGAATAAGAGTATGGAATATATTTTGGATAGAAATTGTTCAATTATGTTTGTGTATTTACTTCTTTTTAAAATTTTGGGCCTAAGACGACTTTGTTGATATCCGACATCCACTCTTCAGTAGAGCTAATGATATAGCATATATACCCCTTCTTTTTAGGGTACACGTAACTGACTAAGTTACTTCAGCCCTTCAGATACAACTGCTGCACGTCCTTTCAAAATCAGGCCGTGTATGTGCAAACACTGGTTAAACAGAATACGAGCCGAAATAATTCGTTTAAATTGATTTTAGTTAGTATTTTGAATTGCATAAATTTTTAGGCTGCGCTTCAAGTTGGTGGACACGGCGAACGTTTGGCACAATGTGGAACCGTACGAATTATAACCAGAAAAACGTTGCCTGTTCAGGTAATGGCTAGATTAGTCAAAGCATTTAATTGGGCTAAAAACGAATTAGAATTGCCATTGAAATCACTAGGAACCAGCATTTATACTCTTTTTATTTTAATACGTTTTTTACGAAAAGTGTGAAATAATGGTAAAGAAATATTGTCGCGTTAGAACATTATTAGGTCTAGGAAGCTTTTGCTTAATCGAATCCGGATATTAACATTTTTGGCTTTGCCTAGAAACTTGCTCTAATTATGATAGAGACTCCTATTGATTTAGACTCAAAATAGGTACCCCGGACTGTTGTTATTCCCCTGTTATATGGATCACTACAGTATAATAGATGGCAGTACTATAAATTGTAATTTAAGATTAACATTTAGAATAATTATGCTTTTAAGGTTGACGGTGAGCCGTGTCGACTGTCTCCGTCAAAGTTAACAATCCGCATTTATAACAAAGTTCCTGTACTGCAACGACTAAAAGTTAGTGTTCACCTTCAATCGTTAGGTGGTCAGCCGATGCTCAATCGTGCCTTTGTATAACTTGGGTGGATTGCTTTTCCAGGTTGTGTTAGATCCAAGATATTACGTATAGGAAAGAAAGCTTGTTCGCGTTATAGAAAGCATAGGAAACGCTTAATTGTTGCGGAAAAGCAATATAAATTAACGAAACTTTCAGCGGTTTTTGGGAGTACATCCTTAGTATCCTCCTTTATACACGTGGTAAGTAATGACTAATGAGTCAGATAGACGCAGAGTGCAACACAACATTGTTGTATATTGAAGTCATGTCATAAAAATTTTCGGTAGGGTTATTGTGAAAAACTTAGCGATTACCATTCTAAGTAAGATCAGTCAGTAACTGCAGACCGCTTCACTAAACAGCTGAAAAATGGTTTATGGTGGGTTTTCAAACTAGCAGTATTCTGATCACTAAATAGATGCTGTTCCTCGACGTCATACAACTCGCGTCATATCTCACTTGCTTTACATGCCCAAATTTTCACGAAGGTTGTGTCTTGTCCGTCCAATCTTACAGTACTAAATGCAATTAGCAGTGGCGGTCGGAGAACTTTTTTCAGTGAGCTGGACCTTAATATTATTGTAACTCGTGTACGAATTTTTAACATTTACATTTTTCGTTGGCGGTAGTTGCGCCTTGAGACCGCCCCTGGCAACCAACATTCAGTCTTTTTGTTTAGTTATATATTGTTTTGAGCCTGGTATGCCACGGGATAATACTAATACGTCTAACAGCGCTAGAGGGGTATATATTCTGTGTATACCACCATATGCGTACCTTTTGCTTTTGTGTTGCGTTTAATTAACAGTAATAGTAGCGAACTATGCGTCGCATGGATTCAGTTCGTTGAACCATTGTGACCCATCAAAATTTGCCAAATTTTGACCATCGACTAGGGGCGTATACAGCGGGAGATAGGGGGGATATATCCAGTCAAACTTCTGGAATGATGCGAAACACACATTTTTATACAGGCTGTGAATGACCTGCAAGGACGACAATTTTTCTCGCTTGCTGCCCTTGTTCACAAAAAACCTTTAAATGTGGCTATTTTCTTTCGAAATGAAATACCAGCTTCGCCGGAGCCTTCAACCTATGATCCAATGACTCAGTTTCAACTCTGTCACAGATATTTTGTCTACTTTCAGGTTAATCGTCGTGGCCAACTCGCTTCTCCATGCGGTCCTGCAAGTAGTGTAGATTCAACCGGAGGAGGATCCATTGTATTTAACTATGCATCGATTCCAAATAATTCATCTACGGGTGCCACCCCCTGTCCGATATCGCCATACGCACAGTCGTTCACCACTCCAACGTTGCTGACAGTGTTGCCGGTGGGGTGTGTTTCAAAATCACAGTATCAGCTTCTTCGCAATAAACCCGACAAATTACTTGAATGCGGTAAGCACTAATTGCTAATAAATAATTTTGTCAACGATTTTATTGTTAAAAAAGAAAAAAGAGAGGAAACTAAAAAATTAGACGTTCTGACATATGCGGGGGCGTATACATTGAGAGAGATAGCTGTGATATTTATCGTCCCAAAATCTGCAGACAGACAAGAAATAATCAAGCTTAATAGGCTTCAGAACCACCTACTACATTTTAAAAGTCACACATTTGCTGTTACATGATGTCATACCCTCTCGAACTAAAATCTTGGATACACCCATAGACGTATGCTCCGTATTCGCTGAATACAATAATACCAGTCTCTAAATCCACAAATCTCCTATCGCGCAGACCCCTCATTGGCCAATAAATTCTGGTATTTTCAAAAAAAAATCATTTCTAAACCTATGAAATTACTTCAAAATTCTGCCTCCATTGCTGCGCCGAGCCACGATATGGATCTAAGACGTTTGTTAGGCGATGGATAACGTATAAACTGAAACGTTGCTAACTTTTAGTTTTTCTCAATGTTGAAACTAATTCTATCCTACGTTTTAGGGTAGAACTGAGGGTTTTAACGGAGTTTAATTATACTTGTAGTGCAACTGTATACAGCAGGGTTTTTGGTCGTAAAAAATTATCGGAAACATGGTTTTTCCCCTTTTTCTCGAGGGTTTAGGAAAAAAAGAAAAATGAAAAAAAGTTCTTTAAATAAAACTTGCAACTAAATAATATACAAAAAACGTTATTTAAATGACACATGGTCCGAAGTCAAACACAGGGAGTGATTGATGGAATTATGAGCGCATTCCTCTATCGCGAGTTTGTTTAGTAGACTAGATGTAGCGACAAACATTTGTATCGGTGTGAACTACAGTGATAAATATAAGTTAAATATTCAGCAGTGGTACAGAGGCCGGGCGGGTCACGTCCCATCCCATTTTTGAAGTCAGGACGTAACGAAGTCAACTTACACATTTCTAAAATTGCTTTTGGCTTCTCGCTCGTTTCGCTGGCAAGATATATTTCACCATTATATATCGCATCCCGGCATTTCTGGACATGGACCAATCAGATGCGTCCGTGATATTCAATGAATAGATAAAAATGGCGATTTAAACAAACTTTATATTTCTCTTTTGCGTTGTAAATGGTTACAAATTTTTTTCCAACTCGCGAGGCGGTTCCTCTTAAAATTCTGCAAATATTTTAGCGCAACAACTTTGCGAAATAACAGTCGAATCAGAAACGGAACTCGATCTTGCTCGAGAACAGATCACTAAATTGTTGTTCCCAAAACATACTGCTACTACTGCTACGCTTCAACATTCCGCTACTGCTCCGATGAGTCTAGATCCCCCTGGGCATGAGCTAGCGCCACCCAATCCAACAAAATCTTCCGCGACCACGCCTACAAGCACTAGTTCTGATCAGGAGGTGTCGAGCCAAAATTGGTGTTTTCTTGACTGTAAGTTTGAAATTCTTCTTTAAATGGTGTTTCATTTAAACATTTTAGCTTATTAAAATTGTTTCAATTGCAACATTAGGTGCTGTTGCAAAATTTTAGGACGTTAAAACAACTTTGCCGAATTGCAAACACTTGAGTATGATAACCTCATCGCTTGTAAATAATCTATTAATCGCGGGGTAGAAATTAGAGGTCTTAAGCGTTGAAACAACTTATTTCCGCAGTTTTTGTACTATCACAACTTATTTTACGATTGTATTGCGGCTTTTGTTTAAACCATATGTTAAATAATCCTTCAGTGCTTCAATACTTTTGAAAAAAAATCAAATTATTGCGTTTTTCTATATATATTTTGTTTACAGTTGTAGATGTGTCCAATACCCGGGTAGTTAGAGCTTAAACGACGCAATAATTTCCTGAGCAGTTAGCAGGACTGATTAAAAATTACATAGCGAAACTTGATGCATAGGCAAACTTTTAAATCCCGTTCCAGACTTTCCGTGATTTTAAACAATTTTGGTCTTGATTTTTTAAGTAAATAATTTGTTTACAATTGCAGATGTCTCCAACAGCCGGGTATTTCGCGTTGAACCGTGCCAAGAGTCGCTGCATTCTGTCTCTGATGTGTGCAATACCGATCTTAGGCTGCTCATCATGGATCCTGCGCTGGACACTAGCAGCTCATCGTTGACAAGCCCTCAAGAATTCGAAGCCTCCTCAATTTCAATTTCCAATCAGACCCATGGTTGTGAAAATACAGTGAATTTGGAATTCACAAGCATTACATCCGAGAAATGTGGCAATTTATTGCCTGAATCAAAAACGGAACAAGAATACATGAGGCAAATGGACCAAGGTGAAGTACGTAACTTGATCAAGCCATCATTGTCAACAGAAGTTAAAATGGTCACCGACGTTGCGGATACAAAAACACTGGACCCTCAATACGATGACATCCAATCGGTACCCTCCAACACGGGTAAAAAGCTGGATTGTGAACCAACATTTAATGCAACAAATTGTCAACAATGCTGTCAAGTTGCCAAAATACATGTTTGTGGAAGTATTCATGAAACCGAACTCGTTAAATGGAACGGAAAAAGTAATAAATACGAAAAATGCGACGAATATACAAAATGTGAGATATGCTACAAATTTGACAAATGTGGAAGATGTGATCCAGGTAACAAATGTACAGAATGCGAGAAATGTGATAAATGTGTATTAAAATGTGAAAAATACGTCAAATGCGATAAATGTGACAAATGTAACCTATTCGAAAAATGCGATAAATGCGACAAATCCGACAAATGTGACAAATGTAAAAAAGGTGACAAATGTGACAAATGTGAGAAATTTGGCGAATATGAAAAGTGTGGCAAATATGAAAAAATGGGCAAATGTAACAAATGCGAAAACTGTGAAAAATGTAACAAACTTTACAAATGGAACGATTGCTATGGATGCGACAAAACTGATCAAAGGATCGAAAGCGACAAAACGGGGAAGTTTGACGAAAGTGAAGCTTCAAATAAAGTGAAAATTAACGGCGATATTTTATTACTTCAGAAAGATGCGGGTATGCAACCGAGTAACGCAAAACTCTACGCTTCCATCAATTACTGTACACTTGATACACTTGCTCAAGGCAACAGTCACTTAGAGACCTTCAGTAACGGGCAAATCACTTCAGTGGTAGATATCACAAACCCATTGCAAAAACAGCAACAGCAGCAGCAGCAAAATCAACCACTGCAACAACAATCAAAAGGACAAAAACAATTGAAGAACAAAGACAAGTCGAATGTTCTTTGCGACATACAACAAGCAACAGCCAGCAGGTGTAAGGAACGGTAAGAAACTGCTGGCCCAGCGTTATGCGACTACTGCAGTGACCCGAATAAGAGGGGGACTGATATTTATTTGGCCTCTCCAGAAGGTACCCCGTTGTTATTCGGTTACGGACTGCTAATTATTTTTAACCCACGCTCCGCCACCCTTCGTTACTGATATATATGTCCGGTACTGCAACTATCCGTTGAATTAAACGTTTATTTGTCTTGCGTCAATAGCGTGAGCGATAATGCAAGGTTATACTTAGGAATGTAAGTACTTTCAAAACTTAAGTACCCTTTAAAGTTTTGAAGTCAACTTTATTTGGTCCTGGAGTCATTTATGCCCTACGATTATGGATAATTGACATTTATGGACTCCAATTAGGGTTTGGGTCTCTATCCGCTTACGGAGATTCAGGCTTTAAGGTGAAAGTAAAGGCTTAAGCTTATGTTACGGTATAGGCAAAGTTTCCGTATTAGGCTTAAGCTTCAGTCAGCCTTTTGCAAAGCCTCAGCCTAGGGCAAGAGCCCTGATGTGTATTAAATCAAAGCTATAAAATTTAAGCAGGTAATTCATTCAAGCCATGCTAACATACGCGACGTTTAGAAGTCTATTTTTATCTTAATTTCAGATACACCGTGGAAGATCTCAACGATACATTTTCATTGAATATATGTCGTGAAGATACGGATGTTATTCTTTAGAAAACGTATAAACCCATTACACTTAATTATTGTTTAAACGTGTTTTGATATAGGTTTAGGCAATGCTAAAGGTTACTGGTGATACATTTGGTACTGTATAGACCAGAATAAGAGTGGGAGACTGATATTTATTTCATCTATAGATGGTGCATCCCCTTCGCTATTCGGATCCGGTCTGTTATTTATTTTTCAATACAGCTCCGGTTATTGGGTTTACATACCCTTTAACTTATGCCATCATTTTCTGGAGTTCTAGTTCATACTTCAGGAAGACTTGAGTATGCTTCTACGAATACATGTAAAATTTATCACTCTGAATAATGAATCAAATTCTGCACTGAACTTAATCAAGTCCAGAAAGCGTTACGCGATCTCATCTGGTCAATTCACGGCCTAATTAGTAATTTTAAACCCTACTCATTTGGAGACATTATTCAGACCCAAAATAGAGACCTCGGATACTTATTCGCTCTGCTTCTTATTCGAATCACTATAGTACTTGTTTTGTCACCAGTTCACGCGTATTTTGAGTCTGACTGGTCTAAATCGCCAATCCATGAAACTTGAAACGTTTTGTGCCTGTTCTACGGGGATCTATAAACTAAAATACGTCTAGCTTTTCGCTCGCAAATTTGAGATAGGTTTCTTCAGTTTGGATGCACGGTAAAGACAGATTTGTAAAGTCTATCGATCGAGTCACCATTTAAAAACCACGCGCAACCTTAATTTTTGCAATTTTGACAAGTTTTCCACTCGTGCCGCCCTCTGATTTTGCAAAATTCAACATTTTACTTTAAATCTTGGTTTCCCGTTCCCATCTCAATTGAACATCCTGTCTGTGCGCCGGGTGCGGTGCTCACGTTACAGGTTGCAAAATAGCATTTATTTTGTCACCAATTTAGACCAGATGGTAAATACAATCCATGTTAGTCGGTAGCTGCCTGGTAACTATTTATGTCAGCCACTTTAATATAAGTGCAGATTCCTTCACTGTGACATTGTTTGACTTGTTCCGTTTCTAATACTCAAGTTGCCACGAGAAACTACTATTACCACGTCAGTTGAAACTTTTTTATTATTTTATTTATTTATTGTTAAGCAAAAAATGTAATTAACGCGTGAGGTAACATTTATTCGAACAAACGAATGTTTAAATAATTTTCTTCTCTCATTTGGCTTCCGGGTACCGTGCATGCTCGCAAAATCTTTATTTATAAATGTTGAGACTTTCAGTTTGTTTTGGAAAATAAATTTTATTCTCATAGACTATGTTTACTTGATAAATTTGGATTGACCAAAGTTTCAGCTAATTTTTAGCTTGAAACCATTAATTATTATCGTTGGTAAAACACGGCACGACGCAATGTTCGATATCATATATTAAAAGACATTTGGTGACAAAACGCTTTACCCCTTGACTGTCCATCTTATAACCGACTGGACCCATGTATAGAACAAGGGCCGGAACAGTAGTATAAGCATATTACTAAGCCTAAGCCTAAGCCTAAGCCTATGGATGAGCCTATTCCTAAGCCTAAGCCTAAGCAAAAAATTAGTCTAATGCTTAAACTGGCTCGTTATAGCCCTTCCGGAAAACAATCCGGCCCTGTTCTATACATGGGCCACCGACTGAATACCGTGCGGGGCACTTAATGACAGGCAAGCATACTGTACAATGGACGAGCATATAGTACCTATTTACTTTACAGTACGAATTCTTCAGGTGATACCAAATGAAAAATATAAAATTTAACGAACGATTGTATTGAATGGCTGGAATCAAATGTGGTAATAGTAAAATCTACCAACAATTTCTTCATCTACTTATACATTAACGTAGCCATTGTTCTTTTCGGGAGGGTCCGGTGCGGCTCAAGCCTTATTCTAAGCATAAGTACAAAAATTAACTAAAATCGAAGAAATTCTCAAATAGCATCTTCGGAAGCATATGAAAACTCTCTCGCTCAAGATCAACAAACATGAAGGTCCCGGTTTATTTTGGCTTGCCTCTCGTTGCAATGCATATACGTATTTCAATATGTCGGAACGGGAACTGAACCGATAACCTAACAACACAAACCAGTTGCGTAGTTGCGTACAGAGGTTTCAGTAAGGGCATCACTGACGAAACAATAAAAATTTCAAAAAGTTGTGTCTTAAAATTGAACCTGCCACTTTTTACTTACGATTCAAAGAGAACATTGTTTGAAAAATACAGTTCGCTTGTATGCGTGGTCTTAGGGGCTTTCATCTTGTTACGCTCCTGTCAGAATCATTTACAATTCAATCAGAGCAATTTTCGGTAGCTTTCGAAGCGAAGATGTGGTCTGCGGTGATGTTCAAACGTCGATCATTAAGCGTTATCTGAAATACAACGTTGTTCCACATTTTCTGAGTAGAAAAAGTAATTCGCTATTTAAGGTATAGATCACTAGCGGAGAATTGCTTGCTCTTTAAGCATGGTTCTAAATCCAATTTCAAACTACCAAGTAATGCATAGTGTCCAAAACGCTATTTTAAACGGTTTTCGTTTTTTAAATCATTTTTAAAAATGCTGTTTTGCAAAACTAAAAACACTGAATTAAATTTTTACTGAGCAAAACGATATTTTGTCTAGAATTAAAAGAGAATGTATCAGGACCGTAGCCAGCTCACCTTGCTAGGGGAACCAAAAATTTTTCAGCAGGGGCATTCAAGGGATTTCAACGACTTAAAGGCAAGATTGAAAATCTTGTAGGGGTCCAACATTTTTCCAAAAGTGGCTGGACCCCTTGGCTACTGACCCAGAATGTCTACAAATTTAGCGTCTGTCAAAATACTTTTTTACCTTCAATAGGTATTAAACATTTTTCACTATGGAAAAGTGTATTATAGATTTGACATGACAAAGCAAAATTAAAAATATAGTTAAATAATTACATTCAAGAAATGAATAATTATATACAACTTATAAAACTAAGAAAATTAGACTAATTTTTTACCTGCTTAATGCATCCTTGAAACGCATGCATGTTGTGTAAATGTTGAGGTACAAATTTTGATTCGATTGAACTCAGTGAACCAAATACAATCTGTTGTGACTGAATGAACGGTCGAAACTGGGACGAGGGTTGCGATAATTGTTGCCACGTTGAATTTACAGAAGTATTGAGTTTTAAAATCCCAAGTCGTCCACTCCAATACGTTTCAATTGATATCCAATGTGACAAAAGTGACTTTATTGAGTTTGAACTGAAACACAGAAAAATTCACGCAACGTAACGCAGAACTTAGAAGCAAGCAAGACTGAAATTTAGATTGTCGAACGTTAAACTACTTTTTGACGTGGACGAGCACTTTATAATTATGCATATACGCAGTACAAACTCTTCAGACAGCTGCAGTCCGCACGGGTTCAAGCGCCAAGCTCGTACAGCTAAATGGTAATACTAAACGAATCGACCCGAGACAACTGCATACGAATCCTAGCTGGAAAGCGTGTCTCCGGTCAAATAGGAAATTTTCATGTGAGAAAGGGGTTTTTAGTTAAAATTATTTATAATCAGAGTAACTATAGTATTTCAAATTATTCTCCACTGGAAACGCTCACTTATTCAATCATCATTAATTTTAATTCTTCAGTGCTTAAATGTGAATTATTAGCTTAAAAGTAAAACATATTTTCTGCCAAATTATAAATGAAAAAACTAAAAATGTAAAATATTTAATTTCACAATATAAAACAAAAACTGATTCAGTATGTACTTAATATTAAGTACTCAACATTTCGTTGTTTTACAAAATTAAGATTGAACCTGATCACAACCGGTGGAGCGCGTTGAAGTTTAAATTCAAATTTGACCGTTTGATTTTGAGTATAAATCGCGATATACGATGACTGTGAGCCAAAAAAGCACACTGCGGCCGTTTTGTTGTTAATCACAGCTGCTTTGAACTGTAGCGACAGATGAAATTGATACAGTGTTGAATAACTATGCGTAGAAAACGACACGTACGAGCGTGGTGATCCGAGTCTAATAGTCAACGGCCGTGAAATGTCTAAAAACTTTCCAACACCAGTTCCAATAATTTGACACAGTACGCCTTTAATAATTTATTTAGAAAGCTTGCTTCTTATACCAGCTTTCAAAGTTAATATATTAATTTTTTTGTAGTTCACTTTTACAGAACGGTCGATAGCACCAAAAGTGCATGATACTCTTTAACAAGAATATGCAACCGGGTATATTTTGTGTAGAAAACGATGTACGCAACACAAGTCATGGTTTGGGTTTGCCCCCTTTATTTAGGGTGGTAGTTGAAATCACAAAATTAGACAAAATGCTACAAAAATACACCGTCAAAACGGTTCTCATTATCATATTTCGTCTTCTGTTTTGTGTTCCATTTAAAATGGCGTTTTCACAAAAACGAGAGGGTATGGATAAAATGCAACGAGCGCTGGTACAGTGAGTGCCATGCATATTTTAACAAGTTGCACACTCTTGTCTAAAGAGTCATTATCAACTCTCGGCGGCACGGGATTGAGGTTACGGCAACCACGCTGCGCAGCACAAGTCAGACATGGAACCGGAAAAACATTTCCCGACATACACTAGTTGTTCAGCCGCTCGTAAATAGGAGCTGGCTTTTGAATAATTAATACACTTGTTGAAACACGCGTTATAGAAATCAAAAGATGCAATTTGCGGGCGCAACTGTAACAGCGCGTACACACATTAATGCATTGTCAGTATTAAAGCACTTGCTCGGCTCTGGTCAGAAGTAGACTGCACCATATTCAAGCCGCGCATCGGGTTACGTCGAAAACACCAGTTTTTAGACTACTATATTTGACTTTAAATCGAATGTTGCTCAAATGGACAAACCTATTTAAGGTACCTGATGTATAAAAGAATACAACTTTAAACGAGGAATTCGAATTATAGCCAGTTGCGACTTACGCGTGACATTTTAAGATCTTGCCCTGTTCGCCTGAAAGGTTTCAACCGCGATTGTAAGCCGGCTCAAATCCTTGTATGCGTCTGCTGAAAATTTTCATCTCCCCTCCTCTGCCTAGCAGGATGAGTTCGCTTAGGTACTGAAGTGAATCTCACCATTTCGTCTCGATAAACCAGCGGTGTCGTTGCAAAATGAAGAGTTGTTCGCTGTTAAAGTAGACTCTGAGTTAATACTGTTCAAGTTAAATGTATCGTTTGAACGACCCAAAATTGCACTTCCAAATGCTGAATTGCTATTAGTCGACCACGGGCAGTGATCTAAAAATACAAAAATCTAACCAAAAAAACGAACAACCAACTATGTATTGCCATCGTTCGCCAGTTAGTGCTACACCGCTTGAGACTTATAACCAAATAGGCTTCAGTCCCTCTAAATTTTTTATGCAACAGTGTGCAATTTTTTCTTATTTCGTTTAGATTAAGGCCTTTGTATGGCGTGGAAGACTCAACGATGGAGTATAATTGGTTACTAGACCTGGTGTGTAACTGATCTGAATACTACCCGTCACATATAGGGTGGAACGCGGGTAAACTTGACTTGTATGGTCACTTTGCAAGTATGGACATTACAAACAAATTTTAACTATTGAGCTATGTGTTTTAGATATAACAATGTCGAAAGTGTTCATATTAGGCGAGTTTACCGTACAACGCTAGAATCATGCAACGCTAGTTCTGTTCCATGGTATAACAAACCTGATGTAGAAGGTTGAAAATGCAAAAAATTATGAATTAAAATTGGTATCGCTTAGAAATGAAAATTTCGTATCGAAAATTGTTTTGAGAAAATTCTGATGGCGGGTATAAGCTCTCTCAATTGGTTGTATCAAGAGTGGATAATGACTGCTTTTAACAGGAGTGAGCAACTGAGTACATTCTGTGCGCTTAGAAATAAAAATTTTGTATCGAAAATTGTTTTGAGAAAATTCTGATGGCGGGTATAAGCTCTCTCAATTGGTTGTGTCGAGAGTGGATAATGACTGCTTTTAACATGAGTGTGTAACTGGGTACATTCTGCGCACCACAAAACAATGCACCCAGCGCACGTTGCCTCTTTAGCCTATCCTCCTCACACATTTTGGGTGGAGGTGTCAAGTTTACTGATTTTGCCAATTTCACATGTTGAAATATTCCAACACTGTGAACCTTACTTTGTTAATAGTAGTATTAAAACGAATACGAATTTTACGTTTCAAACATCAACTGCCCCCTAAATATGTGGGGTCGGCCAAAAACCAACACCCGCCGATATATTTTGTATGACACAATTCTTACAAAATTGTACGCTCTTGCATTAACCGTGATCATCGACTCTTGTTTGAATAGATTTATTGTTAATTAGTCTGCCTGTGTGATAAAGCAAGTAAACCTTGATGGTAAGTCATGGCAAATTGTTGTGTACCCCTCCTGAAAAATGTGTTGCCCACATATGTTGAGGCTGACGACGGGTCAGCATTTGCTTACACCGCTCACCTATATTTGAGGCATCAATAATATTCTTATGCCATTCGCATGAATTGTTGATAATTTCATAACCATTTAGACTAACACTACGGATGCATCCATTAAATTGTGAATATTCAATAAGGTTGTTTTCAACTGGCAGCAAACTTTGTTGTAATGAAAATGGAAGACCTCCAATCAAAATATACCTGCTTGTGGTTAGCTGAGTGCCCTAGAACACAAAAGCAACAAATAAATTCGAGCCCGCAGCCAAGAGGGGCCATGGGGGCTTAGCCCTCCTGCAATAATTCCCCATCCCCCTAGAAAATTTTCAACATTGCTTGTAAGTCATTAAAAATTCTTGTATGCCCCTCCTGAAAGAATTTTAGCATCTCCCTGCCAAGGTGAGTTTGATACGGACCTGAATATATATACTGAATAAAATAACGTGTAACAGTAGTGAAATTTAGAATGCTTAACTACGAATGTTATATCGATGTATGTATCGCAGCTTTTTTAACATACATGTGAGAATTTCGACATGGCATACACAGTGCCAGAGCAGATAGGGGTGGGACTGCTCCCGAACTCCAGGATGGGGGCACGCCAACAGTGAAATCGTTTCTGCAACCCCTTGGCAAAATACATAAATTGAATTTGATCCATAATAATTGGATATGGTTGGCATATACACAGAAATATGTCTTCTAAATCATTTACAAGACCTGGTGTATTAGACTGTGATGGTATAATTCTAAAAATTATGTAATTTTGTGAAATTAATTTGATATTTTTCATTCGATAAAACGAATTTTGGAGATTGTATTCGTGTTGAATTTTCCGATTAAAAACTTAACAACGAATAAAATGGATACTTGGGCCTGAATTTGTAACTGGTGCTTATGTAACAATCACATAGACCACCGTCTGAAAAAAGCTCTTGACCCGTATTCTCAAATATGTGTACCATTTATTACCAGTTGGTAATATGTCAAGTAAGTCTCGAACCTGAATGCTGAAGTTTCAAATTCAGCACAATTTTTAAAATACATTTGTTTTTATTACATCGATGCCAATTTTAAACTTTGCCACTGCATCAGTTTGCAACTTTGAAAACCTGTTACTATTAACTACCTTTACGCATTTGAAAAATATAAACCTTTGATATACCTGAGCTACAACTCGTTGTTTTGTGATAATTTGCCCATTGTTCAGCCTGAGTTTCAACTGTTCGCAACCTGACATTTTTGCTTCAACCGTATTCCATCGATCTAGTGCTGGCATCACTGAATAAAGCAAATCTAACTTCTTGTTGTTGCATTTAATACTGAAAAAAAGCAGAAAAATCATCTTGTACACTTCCACCAATAGGCGTGGGTTTAGGCTCAGACCCAGGCGTAAGTCTTTACCAAAGCATGGCGCCGACGCCTTAACCTTAATCATGAAGAAATGTTCACAATAGCCGCTAAAATATATCAAATCGGAGACTGTGCAGTTATGAACAGTCGATAAAGCAAAAACCCTAAAAATAATTGCATATAGAATTGGCAACGGTGAATCGCGTAGGAGTTCTGGTGCCCCTCCCGTTAAGATGTTAACACTCGTCACATTTTAAAATTAACTGCGCCAGAAATTTTAGCAACGTACATGTGCTGAATCATTTCGAAATCGATGCTCATATACCGGTTTACATATGGGATTATAGGTTCGTTCTCAAACGCAAAACAGATAAAGTTATTTTAAATGTATAAACGGTACTGTATCCTTTTGTTTAATCCAAATTGTAAAACAGGGGGCACCATCGACCCACAATTTTTATTTAAAAATTATAAAAAAGTTTTTAATGTCAACATCATTGTTTATTAATTGTGCAACACGGTGCTCAAACGTAAACCCCTTGAGATAAAAAATACCTTGCGCTTAATAGCGACAGTCCATACATAAAAAGGACGCTGAACAAATTGTATAAGCTAAAGTCTAAGCGTGAATCTAAGCACAAAAGCCATAGTGTAAGCATAAAGTCAAAGAAGTAAAGCCTAGCGGGGCTGAGGATCGTTTAGAAACTTAACTAATTCTAAATTTTAAGCATAAAGCTAAAGTCAACCTAAACCCAAAGCGAAACCCGTTCAAAGGCCTAAGTCTAAGTAAATACCTAAGGCCTAAAACTGTGTTTGGACCCGTTCTTGGCATTTGAAAGATATATTCCTCAAAATTTCTGATATAAAGACAAGAACACAAAAGGTACATTCAAACTGTAGTAAAAGACAAAATTTTATCTGAACGTGGTAATCTGAGTTTATTTTGCTGAAATATCAAACGACATATGTACCTGAATACAATGTAGCCACTTTCTAGTGTGATCGAAGCAAAATCCGCCGAAAATGTTGGGGTTCCAATCCAAAACAATAACCCTTTGGTTGATTTTGGCATAAATTCAATTGAAATCGTGAAATCTTTCTGTTCAAATGAGTTGTAATTTTCGAATAGAATGTATGAAGCTGTATCATCAGAGTTACGTTGGCCGCTACCGAACAAAGGTGTTGTTAGAGGTGATTGATTAGCTAAAACAAAACGCAGGTTTTAAACCACCAAACGGACCCGTAATAAAGGAAGGACACGAGAACGTGGCTCAGCCCCTAAAAGATTTTGTTCTCCCCCCCGAAAAATTTCAGCTTCGATTGCAAGGCATCGGAAACCATTGTATGCTTATTCTAAAAAATTTTACCCTTCCTCTTTAACCAGGTGCGCTGGCAATTACTTTGCTGCTAAGTTTATTAGGTATATTGGCCCTTTAGCATGTTAAACCTGGATAAAGGCTGAGATTCACGGATGGATAGCATTTACCATCAATTGACCATATTCCACTAATTATTACAGTTAGAAGCAATCTAATTTAGCATTAAAAGGTTTTGGGGTGCGAGGAATCTGCGTAGACTCGAGCAGTTAGCTAATAGATAATTTGCATATTAGCTTAATTGACAAGACAAAACTAGGACTTTTTAAATTATTTCAATAATTATTAGTGTTTACTGAAAGTTTTTGGGTGCGACGAATCTGAGTAAATTGTTTACAAACCTCCAAAACCGGTAACTGAATAGTTAGCTAATAGCTAATTTGCATATTAGCTTAATTGACAAGACAAAATTAGGACTTTTTCAATTATTCCAAAAATTATTAGGGTGGCTGAAGGGTTTTTGGGTGCGAGGAATCGTAGAAAATTGCTTACAAACCTCCAAAACCGATAAATGAATAGTTAGCTAACAACTAATTTGCATATTACCTTAATTGCTTACGTGTGTTCGAGCTTCGCTCAATTAATGTAGTCCCGCTACGACTGGTAATGATTGTTAAGCCATTAGCGGAGGTTGGCAATTACAGTTACCGAAAAGAACTTCTAAATTTCTTTGCCAGTATTAGTTGTTTAAATAAATTTTTATTCAGTTTTGTTTTCTGAGCAAGATATGTTTTCAGAAAGTTCAAATTCGGAAAATAAAAATTTCGCATACGCTAATGAGATAAAACGTATTATTTTGCGCACGCAGTTGCCTCTAGTTTGCTCATAGTATACTCTATGCGAAAAAGGGTTCAATACTTGTGTATTTGCACCAATGAGCGTTGCATTGCTTGTTTGCGTTGCTATTGCAGTCTTGTGATTGCACCTGAGCAATACTGAGCGAAGCTGTTGGTATTCGCTGTCGTCTGAGATATGTTTGATGTTGCCGCAACCGACGTTGCCGTCGCGTTGTAGCGTCGATATGCGTTTGATTAGATTTGCCTTGAAAAAAACAAAATGAATACGTCAAACGTAAAGTATACTGTTGTGACCCAAATAAGAGGAGACGGAGTTATGAGAGGGAGCTTGATTTGGAGTCTCAATCAATAGGAGCACGTATCGCTAATTGAAATCCAAATATCAACCAGATATTTGTATTCGGTTTCGGTATACGGAATAAACCTCTTCATTAAAAGTGCAAATCACCAGCGATCTTTAAAACATTGGTATACTTCAGGCGCAGGTAAAAGGTGGGTTTTGGATAGGTCTTTTTAGCGTGGGTAAATGTGCAGGTTAAAGCGCGGGTCAGGTAAAAAATTGTTAACCTCATCCGACTCTGAGTCCAAGTGTCCATAAAAATAACCAAACCATAATAACGCATAAACTTTGTTTAATTCAGAAAAAAAGATAACAGAGTACGGCAGTCAAAAGTGCTTAGGCCCGTTCTACCCAAACGAAAGAATACTGTAGTGACCCGAATAAGATGGGGAACTGATATTTCTTTGGCCTCTCCAGAGGGCACACCCTGTTATTCGGTTACGGAATGCAATTTATTTTCCACCCGCCCTCCGACACCCTTCACTATTGATATGTATCCGGTACTGCAACTATCCGTTGAATTAAACATTTACTTGTCTTGTGTCAATAGCTTAAGCGCTAATGCAAGGTTATACTTAGGAATGTACTTTCAAAACTTAACTATGCTTTAAAGCTTCGAACTCAACGATATTTGGTCCTGGAGTCATTTATGCGCTACAATTAGAGATAATTGACATTTATGGACTCGAATTAGGGTTAATGGCTCTATCCGCTTACGGACTCTTATTACGGATACGGATCCCTATTGATTGGGACTCAAAATGCCCCCTTCCTCCTCTTATTACCCCCTCTTGTTACCCCCTCTTATTCGGGTCACTGCAGTATGACAAGAATGGCGGTGGGTTCAGCACATGACGTGAATTAAAAACAAATAACAGTGCGTAACGGTATAACAAGGGGTACCCTTTAAGCGAGACAAAATAGATTACTTCAGCGCATGTTTATAGACGCTAGCCAAAACCTCCATTTTGGCACGCAGTTCCTTACGACGGCACCTATTAATATAACTGTCAAATTTCAAAACACAAAAACTATTGTACACTCGTTACCATCGAATCCTGGAACCGGTACTTGTCCAGTTTCCTCTACATAAAGCAATTCCTCACAAATAACGCTTAGCTGCGCGTAATCTTAAACGTGAGCTGGAGAATAAGCCTAAGCCTAAACCCTATACCTAATCCTTAGTGGTGCGCTATAACTTACTGTTTAAAACGCCGCCGCGCAACGCCGCACCCCACCGAACGCTGTTGCGCGTCGCCGCGCGCCGCCGCGCAACGCCGCACCCCACCGAACGCTGTTGCGCGTCGCCGCGCGTCGCCGCACGCTGCTATGCGTTGTAAACAAAAAATATACGCAAAATGTATATGGCGACGTGCGGTGGGGCGCGGCGGCGCGCTGCAGCGTGGGGCTATTTTAATAAAACATTTTTTACAGTTCCACGCGAGAAGGGCTAACGCCTATGCATATCACAATGTAAAACAGTGTGTGGGGACTTTCGCCTTCTGTTAAATTTAACACTCGTGAACCTAAACAAGCACTTTAGAACCAGCTCAGGCGCACACTTGCCTACCTTCACAAGTGACACCGTCAGTCAACAGCTGTGTTCCAGGTCTGCATTTGCACTGATGCGAGTCTCCTGTGACCAGATCTTCACAAAAATGATCACAAACGAAATCATTGGACTCACACCGTCCTAAAATTGGAACAAAACAATTTAGTGGGTCGGCGGTAGCCAGAGGAGGCCAGGGGCACTGACAGGTCCTTTGGAAAAATTTTACCCTTTCAAATTAGAAAGACTATAAACTCATGATAACCTCGTTGAAAACCCTTGTTTACCCCAACTGTTTTTTCCATTGTTATACCGATACCTGTTTAGTGTCACTCTTGGCTTTTTACTTTCAACCCCTTTCTGACCCTATTACAAACTAAGGTTAGTGCTAGCTGTCTTTTGGATACATGCTATTTAGCTGCTTAGAGAGAAAGGTCTGAGTTCCCGATCATTTCTACGTCAACGGACCGCTCGAATCCGAGTATTTCGCAGTAACTAAGGATACAATAAAGCGATAGAAATTTTTCATTTGATATGTCCGTGCTCGCTTTTCCAATAGCAACTTTACAGGTCAACTTAGCAGTTAATCAATACGCTTTAGGGGGGAAGAATAATATGAAGGAACAAATCGCATGGAAAAATAGAATCGTATACAACACCGTAACTGTAAATTAAGCATATTCCTAGACCTATGTCTAAGTCTGAGGGTTGAATAAAAGGTAAACCAAAGTCTAAGGCAAAAATATGTTCTAAAATCTAAGCCTCCACTTTTCCAGCCAATCAAAAACGGGACGACTCTGAAGCGGCCTTGAACCGTACAAAAGTTCTGGATTCACCATTAACCGTGCATGGTTGCAAGTGTGGCTCAAACCTTTCAATTTCTGTGTGAATTTGGACTGTGTAAAGTACATAAGCTCCAGCCAGGCCTGTGGCCGGCTAACCTTGCTAGGAAGGCTGAAAATTTTTCAGGAGGGGCATTCAACGGTTTTCAATGACTTACAAGCAAGGTTAGAACACTTCTAGGGGGAGCTAATATCTTTCCAGGGAGGCTGAGCCCCCTTCCCTAGTCTCCCCTTAGCTGCGAGCCCGGCTTCAGCCTGTACACTTGAATGCAACAACGATAACTAGCATGGATCGGGTTCACAATATTTTCATAGCTAAACAGCGCATAGTAGAAACTAAGTCATGTTTTAAAACCGCAATCAATGCATCGTTTCCAACGAACACTAAATTTCCTTATATCGTTTCACCCACGAAGGCGTAACCAGAATTTTACTGCAGGGAGGACAGTTTTGAATTTGCCTGAAGAGTGTAGTGAGCGAGAGTTTTTATATTTTTGCTATACCCAAAAGGTTATTTTAAAACCTGCTCGTCTGATTTGTTTTTTTAATCTAGTGAAGAAATTTCAAAGAGAGATTAGGCTTAGGCTTAGGCTTAGGCTTAGGCTTAGGCTTTGGCTTAGGCTTATGCTTAGGCTTAGACATAGGCTTAGGCTTAGGCTTAGGCTTAGGCTTAGGCTTAGGCTTAGGCTTAGGCTTAGGCTTAGGCATAGGCATAGGCTTAGGCTTAGGCTTAGGCTTAGGCTTTGGCTTAGTCTTAGGCTTATGCTTAGGCTTAGGCTTAGGCTTAGGCATAGGCTTAGGTTTAGGCTTAGGCTTAGTATGCCATTGTCTTCCGTGTCCTATACAGCCGTATTTACTGACTTACGAGGTTCTGCGCGTGGCCGTACTCTATCGTGCATGGTAACCCAAGAATAAACTGGCTGTTTTCAAAGTTAATAAAATGCAATTTATTTTGATCATAATATCATTTTGGGATTTAATAGTGGAGAAAACCTATCGCAACAAATAAACGCACCGCAGGTTTGGAAACGGTTTTAAATTCGAAAAATTGTGTACACAGTTTTTGCTTAAATTTCCAGTCGTGAGCAAATCCAACTCAATCACTCAATGTGTGCCGTTGAATAACAAATGGAACTTTCATATGCTTTACCGAACCTAAATGATAATGGAGTTGAAATCCAACATTTAGCCAGGCACAAATTGTTCCACCGGGACTGTTTCCGGCAAGCGCTGATGAAGGGTGAGAAAAACGATTTCCAACCTCAAAGATATCATTGACTGTTAGCAAGTTCTTTATGATCAACAGACTTGAATTATTTTTTTGAGGAGTGAAATTCCGCCTTAGGCCGAGCGCAGTTTTTCTTGGACAGATCTGGTTCTGTTACCACCTAAACTATTCCTACTTTAAATAAAAAACACTGACTCTAAAATAACTTATCAAACCTCTTACCTGGAAGCACGATATCTGCCGTTTTAACGCATAGAAACGACAAGGCTATCCAAACCAGGGCAAAATACATTCTATTTCATAGAAATTA
Source organism: Enoplolaimus lenunculus (assembly GCA_030248215.1). NCBI lineage: Eukaryota > Metazoa > Nematoda > Enoplea > Enoplida > Thoracostomopsidae > Enoplolaimus > Enoplolaimus lenunculus. The sequence goes on along the minus strand of JASANG010001452.1, from coordinate 61,241 downwards.
AATCACATCATGCCTACAATTCTATACACTGGTCATTTTGGCTAACTAAATTGAATAACTAAGTATACGTTATTGCTATAAAAATAGTTATTTAAAGCAATAGAAGATAATGACCACATTCAGCAAGAATGTTCAACTGAGTATATAAGAATGTGCAACTGAGTACATTCAGTGTGCAAATGAATGTACCCATCAAACGTTGCGTTTTTAGCCTATCCGCCTCCTTATGTAATAGGTGAAGTTTGCCGATTTTTTTCAGCTTTACACGTTGAAATATTCAAATTGTAAACTTACTCCGTTTAAACGAACACAACTATCCTAATAAATAAGAGGGGTCGGTTAAAAACTAAACGCCCTGTGGTACATTTTGTTCCACAAAATTTTTTACTAAGCTGCACACTCTTGTAAGAGCACACCGTATTTTGTTAAAAGCAATTAATAATATATAATTCTATTATTATAAAAACAAGCAACTCACATATAATTTGTGTCTATATTCTGAAATCTGCGGCATCTTTCATTAGTTGGTGATAGGTCTTGCAGCTAAGACGCAGTCAACAAGGTGGATAGAAAACAAGCACAATTTTGCCCTTAATTACCTTTTGTTGCTTAGGTCCTAAGATCGGCAGATGCGACGCCAAATTTCACTTGTTTCAAAACCTAGTGCTAAGTACTGATAGATCCTAAAACATTTATGATTGCTTCTCTCAAACGCAATAAATTTTGTCCTATGCTATAGAGAGGTGGTAAGAAATTTATAGAAGGGTCATATTAGGAGCACAGCGGATTATCCAAAAACAAGGTATATACTCGGGTGTGCAATATATAATGGCTCAAGTCTACTACCGAGTGAAACGAGCGAGATGCTAAATATACTTGAAAGGCTCAAATTTTTTCAAACGGCCGGAACCTATCTTAGAGTTTACAAAGAAAATTAATTCAAGACTTTTAAGGCGTCTGTCATATTTTCACATTAGCAACAGCTAACCAACTTTTAAAAGAAGGCATCTTAATTTTTGGCGAAAAAAACAGAATTATTAATCTTTGTTCTTTAAATCGTCTCCCATTCGGATGACCTCCAGTTGCCATGTTTCGCCCGTTTCTGTATTCGTTGCGTGGAAATTTAGGGCTACGAAACCGGTCGGCCTCCCCCTCTTTAATTTAGCGGTACAACCATCAGGTGGAGTAATAAGACTCCGGGGCCCAGCTTTGAGTCAGAATTAATTGAAATTTATCTTGATAATTAGAGTCTGCATTTGAATAAAGTCCAAAGTCTTCGATTATAGTCCAAAAATGCTTCTAATTCGATTAATACAATGCTTTCTCGATGTAAACTTCAAGACAATCATGAATCACTCAGCAAAGTACATGTTTTACGTATAGTTTAGCAGTATGTCCAACTTTTAAAACCATATTCTCATAGCAACGTATAGTTAAGTTATAAACATTGGCCGAACTAAAAGGAGTAGGGTCCAAATAATAAGATAGAGGAGATTGGGCTGAAAAATAAATTACAGTCCATTTCCAAATAGCAACATGGTACCTTCTGAACAGGCCAAATAAATATCAGTCACTCCGGTCTGATTCGTGTCACTACAGTAGAATGCCTGGTTGCGGGCTATCATAATAATTATAACGACTGAAAATTTTTGTTTTTGCCAACTTAACGATTTCGAAAAAATTTTGGGTGAAAAAGCAGAAAAACACACAAGAAGCATAACAATGTATTTCTATTCTTAGTTCTACAACCTGATACCCATCTACATCCCTGGACCAAAAATGTATTTCGCAGGTAATTTATTGAACCTAAAACTGCCCGTGAGAAGTACCGTCTTCCTGACCCTTTCAGTGGCTGCTTGTTAAACTTGAAATTGTAGTAAACCACGGCGCTAAGGTTTTTGAATTTTTGAAAATTTGTAAAACGCTTCAACAATTTTGAACTTGACACTACTTTGTATCGAAACGTATGTTAACGAATTAAACTGTTGATTATTAAAATTGTTCGAAACACATCTTCTTATAGCCTAATAGAGACACAAAACTTAAACCTTTAAAACTTTGTCAAACCCTAAATATGTACCTCGATCCTAAACCAAACTTTTCGCAAACACTTAGAGAGCGCCTAAGGCCTATGACTATAATTGGAACGTATATGATAATCAGCACAAAACATATTCTTGTATTTACTGGGTTTGAAGCCACATGCAAAACCCGACAGTCTAATCCTTGCGTAGACTGACTATTTTGGTTAAAATTGACTTTTCTCTCAAACGTTCACATGCCGCGAATAAAAATACCAAGTCTCTAAAGAGAACTATATAAAAACACAATAATCAACTTTTGCACAGAGCTCTTATTACGAAAATATACCAGAGTTTTTGGCTTTACAGTTGATCTAAAATAAAAAATAGAGTTACACTTTGCTGCTACAGATACGATTAATGCTCAGGCTTAATAAGCTTAGTTTCAGACTTAGCGTTTTATATGATGGTTTAAACAAAGTTTTAGCTTACGTTTTGGCAAGTCTAATTTAAAATTTAAGCTTAGCCTAAACCCTTAACTTACGCCAAAGTCTGCGGAGCCAAGTATAAAAGAGCCAAAAACTGCAACCAATCTAATTAGCACAAAACTGTTGCAAACATTGTAACCTGTTTTAGTAGCATTATTAATTTACTCTTGCTGTATATTTCACAGGTGTGCATTTTTGAGCATCGATAGCTCTTACTTGAAGAAGTGTTTCAGAAATACGATAATACGATACTAATTCAAGCTGAAATTCTAGTAACATTGTTCAGCTTTGACATAAAAGTTAGAATTTTGCAAAAAAAGGTTTATTATCGCCTATATTTTCAAATGCATATAGCATCCATCACCAGTTAGTGACAGGTATTCAAACTGAACAATTTCTACAGTTGCGGATCTCCTGCTCAAACTTGAAAAAGTGTGCTGATTTTGTACTTCAGCGTTCGCTCGTTCAAAAGCTACAAGTCCTATTAACAACAACTGGTGATGCGTTAACTTAAAACCATTGCATCGCTATAACTCGCATTAATAATATCTACCAAAAAAATACACAAAGCCAAAAAAACGTTGAATTGGCTTGCTGTTAAATTAAGATATTTTAGAAGCATTTTTGGTTAAGCTATGCTTTATAATGAGGCTTGGTCACCGAAGCTTTTAGGCTTCATCAATTTTGGCAAATCAAGCTATTCCAGCAATCAAGCCTAAACCTAAAGCTAATCCTAAACATAAGTCATAAATTGTAACCTTAGACCTATGCATAAATGCTTCCTTCTATGTAAGGTTTGCGCTATACTTGCCGCGCGTCATTTTAGAACATAATTTTTAAGAAACGCGCAGTGCCTCTCGATACCGGATGTTGCGGCGTGTCACAAGAAAAGTATAGCTCAACCTCGAGTTCCCTAGTGTTCCTGTTTCTCAGTGGACAGGCATTTATTATTAACAAAGTCCAAAACAATTGATATATGATTATATAGTTTATAAAATGTTTCTGAGGACTTCCTATTTTAAGTGAAATTGCCAACTTTCCAATCAAGGCGGGTGCTGACCCTTAAAATAGTTTTAGAAAACCTCTAGTACAATAAAATGTCAACCTCAAGACTGAAAAATACCTACCGCACAAGCTTTCCGGACGTGACCTGCATACAAATTCTACTATATTATTACGTTGAAACTAAACGAGACGTGTGCATACCCAATATCCCACATAGCTCTACTGAAAAACTCACATGAAACGTACAGTTGTGGATCCAGAAACTTCTAAAGGGGACATGAGATATGACAGTGATAAAAACCCCGCGCGGTAAAAGCCAAAACAACTTTAGTGATAAATCGTACCGCAAAATCTTAGTTTGGACCATGCTGAGGGGTCTAGGCCAGGTTGCCCTGCGTAGATCCGCCGCTGTGAACGTAAATACACAATGATATGAACTTTTCCCTCATAAAAAGCCTTTACAGTGCTCTGGTATTTTCGTCGTCTTTTGCTTTAAAATAAAGCTAAAAGCAATTTTTAAACAGGCCCGTGTCCAGCCGCCAGGTTAACCTGTTTGGAAAGGGGTAAAAAATATGCCTGGTAATAAAAAATTTCGCAGTAAAACTATAAATGATGTGAAAACTTTTCTAGGGTAGCAAAATTTTTACAAGTGTTGCTGATCACCCATAGGCTTCATCTAAAACTACGGACCCGTTTTGAGCACACAAATGACATAGCTAGCTTGATTTTTACTTTAAATGCCACCATCTGCACACGCGGCCGATTATCACGTGTATAAAACAGTGATCAGCCCAAAAATGACAAAGGTTATAAATCAAGCTCTTTAAGCCTGTGCAGCTAGCAAAAATTGATTGGTGATAAGAAGGGTTCTAACTTGTATAGCATACAATAAAGAGCCACCATCATTTGCATTCTGCCAATCGTTATGGTTCGCGTATCTTAAGTGGCGATTTTCAATTTAGTTCTCATGATGGAACTCAAGTAATAACAGAGCTGTTTAGTTTAAATTCTCTACACTAGCATTTTCAAACGAGCGGTTGGTTTCACCCCAACGATTGGTTTCACACCAAGTTTGATAGGTTTTACTCCAACGATCGCTTTCATCCCGGCGGTTGGTTTCATACCCTCAGCTAGTTCATTCGAACTATGGTTGTTTTCACCCCGATGGTCGGTTTTACCGCAACCGCTAGTTTAATCCCGACGGTCGGTTTCACCGCAACGGTTAGTTTTATGTCGACGGTCGATTTCACCTCAATGATTGGTTTCACCCAGACTAGCTGGTTTTAATGTTACGTTTGGTTTCACTAATAAGTATGGTTCGTTTCACTGCACGGTTCGTTTCACCCCTGTAGTGTTTTTCATCCCAGCGTTTGGTTTTCTTCAGATAATTGTTTTCTGTTCTCGTTTGCCCAGAAATCGTATATTTTAACAAACCGATTAAAATTCTGCACTCAGTTTTGCCACAGTTTTTAATTTCAACAGTGTAGATAAGTGAATCAACCAACAACTTGGTAAAGCCTTTGGAACCAGCAACAAATTTCTTTAGACTTATGCATGATAAGAGATGTTTCATGTTACTGCTAAACAAAAGCAACTATACAAGCGCTGTCGTTTGATGCAACCGGAAAAGGATCAACGAACATTAGCTTCCAAAGTCATCTTCACTATTAATTCTTCGAAAACATATTACCGACAGCAAAATTGCTTCAATTTCTTACGTTCAAGGTTCTTTTTGTAGGAAAGAGATGTTTTAATTGACTCAAAAAGATTTAGCTTGGAGTATATTTACATACAAAAATTGTTAAAAATAAGTTTTTCGCCTCAAGAATATATTGAAGTTCTTCTGCAAAGACGTACTAAATCCACCTTTTTGCTCTGTATCAATTTAGATAATTGAATTCAAAGTCGAATAGTCAAAATTATAAGCTCAAAAATAGAAACCATATTCTGGCAACATCGCTTAATTTGAAAAAACAAACATCCTTTAAACTATAAGTCATGTCTTGGCAACCGCGCGGTTATCAAGAAAATTTGCGAAATTTGTTAATAACATTTTGCCCTCTGTTACAACCGTTGCGAGACCTCAGCCAACATTAGCTTCGTGGCAACTTTGACAAACTCAAAAACAATAAATTTTGTTTCAGTAATAAAAACTAACTGAAAGAATGAAAACTACCGAGAATGACGATAGCAAAAACTCTGCTGATAGAAAGAAGCTGGAAATCTGTAAACATCTTTTGATCATGTAGTGATCTTGCTATAATTTAGTCGAGTGTTTTAAATCTAATGTTTGTACACACATATTTCAATATATATAACGACTATATACACCCGTAGAGTTATTTTCTGGCCAAACTACCTATAATACAAAGTTAGGGCCAATGTTTTACTTTAAGGGGCGTCCAGGTTTCTGGTGGGTCCATAAAACAATGAGTTTAGATTCTAGACTACATTTTTTGCTTAGGCTTAGTCTTACGCTTAGGCTTAGGCTTAGGAACACATTTTTCCAACACTTAGGCTTAGGAATACGCTTAATCTACTGTTACGCGCCCCTTAAAGTACCATTGGCCCAAAGTTGCATTCATGATAACCGTATTTTTGCACAGGGAGGCAACTACGTGGGTGAAGGTGGCGACCGCACCAATAGCAACCCCTGTCGTCATTTTTAAAAACATTTAATGAGTACTCTATTAACAATATTCTGATGGGCTGTTGTGCACTTGCCCCACGCATTCAAAGTTAACGCTTGGGCTTGAACTTTAAGGCTAAGGCGTGGGCTTAGGAAAAGGTTTAGGCAAAGTGCAAAGGCTTAGGCTTACGTGAACTTTTCATAATCGTAAGCCTAAGCCTGGAGGGGGTTATATCAGAGGTATATGCAAAGGTTACGATTGATTGCGAGATTTCCATTGCTATTTGTGAAGTGTCAAAAAGCACATTTCGCTCTGTAATGCACCGTCCACTTTAATTTGCGTCCGTGCTGTGGAAATAAAAATGGTCAATTCACGAGTAGTTAATTGAACTTCTAGAATTGTGATGTCAAGTGGGAATTTGATTTTAAATTTTTCATAATTTAACTTCGATTTCCCTTTCAACTTAAATTCGTAATTTCCATTTCCATAGTGAAAGAAACATTCTAAACACAAATTCCCAGATGACATCAGTTTTAATACGTTGAATTGCAAATTGACCTTTACTGTAATATTAATAATTGGAAATTGGTTATAACTTTAAATAAACTAAAAGGAAATGGAAATTTTAGAGCGTAGACTAGTATTTGACCCCTATTCTAAAACTGTGCATTTTCGTAACTTGGGATACGATCCTTCAACACTTGAAGAAATAGATATAAAATATTGCATAATCAAGAAGTTGACCTTTCAAATTGAATTTTGATGCAGTTGCATCGACATAAATTAATCAAGGAGCTGACCTCTCAACTTGAATTTTCACATCCAAAACTTGACATCTATTATAACTCAATCTGTTTTAAAGGTAAGTCTTGTTTTAAGGCTTAGGATAAAGCTTGTTCACATTTAACATCCTTTCACACTTCGTGATTTTAATTGATGACCAATGCATAGATCAGGGATAAACCATTTTTCCAGGCGTCCGCAATACAGTAAGCTTAATTTTTATACTATTTTTGCTTTACGCTTAATATCTTAGGCTTAGGATTATGAATACGCTTACACTGCTGTTACGGCCCTGTTTTTAAATTGGCCACGGCCCTGTCCTTTAGATTGGTCATATGTGTTTACAATGTTAAGATGTATAGATCAGGGATAAACCATTTTTCCAGGCGTCCGCAATAGAGTAAGCTTAATTTTTATACTATTTTTGCTTTACGCTTAATATCTTAGGCTTAGGATTATGAATACGCTTAAACTGCTGTTACGGCCCTGTTTTTAAATTGGCCATGGCCCTGTCCTTTAGATTGGTCATATGTGTTTACAATGTTAAGATTAAGGCCATTTATATATTTAAATTTGACGCGTAATAGAGACTTGCTACAAAGGCTCCGTATTGAACCACGCAGAGTATCAACAAAGAAAACAAAACTATAAATGGCTTTCTTGTTAACATTACCTTCAGATATACGCACGACTTTTACTATAAGGTTTGCACCAACGATCAAAAAGCATCATTAAACAGATGGTCGGCACTAACAAAGCAATACTACAGCGAATAAAACAAACTCATTGCAAAGCGTCGCGATGTAGAATACCTGATTGTTTTAATATAGTATATATTCACTACTATAGCACATGTTTGCAGTCATAGTTAAAAATATTATCAATGGACCGACCTAGTCAAAGTAACCAATATTAGGCAAGACAAAGCATACCGCATGACACCCAAAAACGGTGTAAAACAAGTAAGCTTTAAGTCATTGCAACTCGAACATAAAAAACAATACACTGAATCAATATAAAATTAGTGTCATTAAAGTAAACTAAACACACTACTTAGACGCTCTTCGGTGGTTTATTAACAACGCAGTTTTAAACATTCTGCCTATGTAGGCACTAATACTAAATAAACGACCTGTCAATTTTACCGTAGCGTAGTATAACACCAAGTTGGTTTTCAACTGATCACTACACTAAATTCACACAACACTAGTAAATTTTTCGATTTTCGAACAATTTTGACACATTTTTCCGCTATAATATGTCATCTTCTGGCTGACCCAATCCATGTACAAATTCTTTCAATTGTTTAGGAATGACAATTTCATGATCTCTTGCGTACGAAAATAATTGTAAAAATAATACTCGTAGTGCTAAACGGTCATCGGCGCCGCTTGCGTCAACAATTTTTGAGTTTCCCAGTTTGGACCAGTACTTCAGGCTTCTCGCCATTTTGATCACATTGCTTGCATGTTCTATTTCGTTTGGATTTAACAGTTTGTTCAACAGACGAATAGTTTTTGTAGAATCCTGCACGGCCTTCATGTGTTCGTCATGCGTAACAACTGCCCTTATGTCGTCGTCTGTCAAATTGTTTTGATATATTGATTTAACCACTTGAACTGGATATTTCAGCGTATTTGCAAAATTAATAACATGCATTGGCAATCGCGTACCTTGTTTGCTAGCGTTAACGTATACACGATACATTGCAGTTCGCAACTGAAGCGCTGACTCACTTGTGACTATATCAGTAATTTTTGAACACACATTGGGTGTGTATTTCACGAGTTCCGTAAGCAGATTAATTTCCGCTTCCTCCAACGGTTTACCGGAGTCCACCAATTCTCCCAATTTGAGTGTAGACTTTTCAACAGCGTCTATTAAATTAGCTCGTAACAGATACGTAAGTTGCTTGTCAATAAACTTAATTAACTTGTGATTGTCCATTTTTTCTGAAATTTGTATTTGTAACGTGCGATTATACTCGTCGCGAACATTTTCGAGTTTCCGAATATCCGACAATACCCGGGCTTTTATTTCAGTAGGACGGTGAATTCCTATGTTTCTAAGCTCGCGCCGTGTTTGTTTTCGGCCATACATGAGAGCAAATTTGACTACAGACCTCTGCTTTTGCGATACTAAGGCACACAGATCTTGCGTTATTTCTTTCGGAATATAGCTGAACTTTTTATTTAAAGCTTGTGCTTCGGACAATTGCACACGTATTGAAATGTTAGTTACAGATTGATTCAGATCTGTTAAAGAAGCCGTATAGTGTTCATTCAAATTCACCTCGTGGAAGACCGCAATTGGCAAGGCTCTCACAAAAAAATTCACCGCATCTCGATTACGGTAACATGGACGCGGGCGCGTTTTGTGTGAAACCTCTTTAATCGTAATCCCAGGTTCGGTTAACATGTGATAACCCGCCTGTATTATTTCATGTTTTCGTTGACTTGGAGTTCTTAAAAAATTTTTGATTAGTCGATAAGTAAAACACTCCAAGCGCTCATGTTTGGCTGACACAACCCAATGTTTCTGTTCATACAGTCTTTCTACGTTTACCGGATGATTTGCCAGCAGATAACATACACCATACCTACAAAAATGCAGACAACCGGATAACATACACTGCTAAAATTTGATATTTCTAAAGCTTAAGTTTCTTAAGCCTGAGCTGTTTCAGAAAAATTGATTAACAGTACAAGATTATTTGAATCATAGTGTCATACCTAAACATACTATTAGTGTATGTCATTTAACACTGTCCAGCGGGGCGAATGATATTTATTTCGCTTCTCCAAAGGCTTACCTCCTCGCTGTACGCTACTTATAGGTACTTTCAGTCATGACTCATATTCTAAACTGAACTTAAATTGGTTTAGAAAGCATTTACGCAATGTAAAATTAAAATAATTGATGCCTACGAAAAAATATTACAAGCAAGCAAGAAGCTGGCAGCGTAATTCAACCACAAGTGAAAGTCATTTAGCTGTATGCGCGTTCAGATTTTTAAGCAGAACCACAAGAAAATATCGTACCAGTTTTCCAAGTTTAACATCAGCATTAATTTTTCTTGAATTATTTGTTGGTGTTCCGCTGCGCTCAGAGTCTAAAAACACGATACTCTTTGCAGCTCAGCAATTTATTAGGTAAAATCCAAAAAGTTTATCTAAATAAAAATGTCAACGTTAAAACACAAAATCTAATTTTTCGCGCGAAATACGTAGCGTACGCTTTTCGCTGCAAAGAACGTACTGTTTACGCCATTCGAAATGTATTCAAGGCAGATATTGAAACTATGGTGATGAGATTTTAAACAGCTATGAGTTTAAACTGGAACAGTCGCTCAAAATCTTAAGCGTGTTTACAAGAAAAACATCTAGCAAGAACGCGCTTGGGTTACGTTAAACAAACCTCAATAAAAAGTTACCACACATCAAAGAAACAAATGTTATCAAGCGCCAATACAAATTAACCAACTGCACAAAACTGAACAGTATATCTCAATGCTGCTACAATAGTCTTTATAAAAGCGGAATTTTTAACTTCTACTAACTTTTGTATTCCACTTCCGCAATGCAACGATAAAAATTCAGCAAGCGCTTGTGAGTGTTAAAATTATTCAAGTTCGTGTCCTTGCAATTTTAACAAGTTGGAAACAGTTTTATGCGCCAGAAACGAATGCATTTTAATATATGTTTTCTCATTTCACGGGTATTGTACTTCATATTGGAAGGATCCAGACAAAAAGCCCACGTGAAAGCATTAGCAATTGCATAAACACCACAGTCTTCCATGTTATTCTGCTGTTGGACCTCCAGTAGTTTGATGGTGGTGGTTGATGAAGTATACAATTCCAATAGCTGCGACTGAAGAACTGGTGTCAGATGTCCAGAATAATAGCTGTCTGCTACGTAAACAACGTTATTTATACGACTTGACGCAACCCAATGATCTCGACCCGTGTGCAAGAGTTGTATATAATTTCCCTCAACTTTACGGAAAGAACGCTGGCTAAGCAAAGTGCTCTGCCACACCTGTCCTGTGAAATTGCAAATTAACCGCTGACAGCAGTCTAATATATCTGAATCAAGTTGTTCACCATTCGTTAGTATCATTTCAATACTACGATATTCACGAGGTGTTGGACATTTTATTTTCACAATAGTGTCTGCATCAAGCGATAAAATGTCAAGGTGTTTCCGTTTCATGCGAGAACTTCCAGTTTCCTTTAATTAAATAAAATCGTTCAACAATAGCAAAAACTCGTGTGATCAAAAGAACATTTCACAGACAAAGACAGACCACATCAGTGATATGTGCTTTGTTTCTCAATTTATACAACAGTATACGCTTGCTGAATTTTTAACGTTGTCTTCAGCGTGCTTTATGACATTCTCAATTTTAAGTTTAAATGCAACAATGCACTTACAATGAGTGATTTCGTCGGTCTGTACCACTTGTTAGTTTCAACGTCACTGGCGGATAAGCATACTTTATTCTGTAGCCGACAACTCTTATTGCTTATATTGAGTACAATTCCGGGGAGGTATTCCTGACCTTTCTCAGTGTTTTGCTACAAATCTGACGTCATATCTTTAAATCTTAGATTTTTACGGCATCTGTGCCACCCACGCTCTTGTACAAACCCAGTTTCCCTTTCCAAAATTTTCAATATTCTACAAGAGTAAATTGAAAGTGATAAATCTTAAATTTTATTTCAATTTACCACCTGAGAATTTTGTAGTTTTCAATTTCCCTCCTGTCTCTTAAACTGAAAATACCGTATCCCACACGATTCGAGTTCACTAAATATAATTTCCTCTTGCGAACGGTTGTTAAAACATCAAGTAGTGATTTAAATTAACCTTTTGAATCCAATTGACCTTTTGACTAAATTTTAAAATTTACATGTACTACTACTCTAATTTTTTTGTTTTCTGTTTACCTTCTGAGCAATTTGCGTTTGCTCAGACGGTGAATTGACAATTTTTATTTCCACAGCATGGACGCAAATTAAAGTGGACGGTGCATAAGTTAACAAAAATTCTTAAAATATGGATGGTTATACTCTGTTGAAACAACATTTTGGCCATTTACAACTTTTGTATCGCATAAACCAATGAGAGTACTTAATACAGATTTGAGATATTGTACGAAAAATGAAAGGATTGGCTATAAAAGAATGCTGATTTGGGTCCATGTCACTTTAAGGGGCGTCCAGGTTTCTGGTCGGTCTATAAAAGAGTAGGTTTAGACTCTAGATTACACTTTTTTGCTTAGGTTTATGCTTAGGCTTAGGTTTAGGCTTAGCAAAACATTTTTGCAACGCTTAGGCTTAGGCTTAGGCTTAAGAATACGTTTAATTTACAGTAACGCCCCTAAAAGTAACATTGGCCCTGATTTGTATGACAGAATCATACTGAGTAGTTTAAATAATTTGCTTAAGTATTTAAAAAGCTAAAAGTAAAGAAGTAAATTTGATTTTTATTAAGTACCATTGGCGATTTTTATCTATAAAAACGCGGCCAATGTTACTGTAAGGGTTGTCCTAGGCGTTGCAAAAGAGTTCCTAAGCCTAAGCCTAAAGCCTAAGCAAAAAATGTAATCTGGAATCTAAACTTACTATTTTATAGACCCACCCGAAACCTGGACGCCTAACATGGGCCGAAAACGCAATTTACAAATCAAATACGGACGAAGTATAATTCGAATAGTTTGAAAATATAAGATGTGGCGGTTTATGTATTACAGAGCAGTCAAAAAACTAAGCCTAAAGAAACTACTCTTAAGGCAAACAACGAAGTTTCGATGGGCGGATGCGTTAAAGAATATTTACACATACATCTTCATAAAATCTAGCGTATTACGTTTATGCCCGAAATACTTCAAGTACCAGATCCACTGTGTTGACCTATATTTATGTTGTACTGCAAATTTAAATTTTATTAATATCAGAGCGTCAAGTCTTATAAACATGCGCCTGGCATAGATTTCAGTATTTATCTTTATTCTTCTGAACAGTGGCGGATCCAGGATCTCAGAATGGGGGGCCGAAATTTCACAGGTAATAAACTTATTTTTGACCCATGCTGTAGTGACCCAAATAATAGGGGTCCCCATGTTGAGTCCGAAATAATAGGAGTCCGTATCCCTAATAAGAGTCCGTAAGCGAGTAGAGTCCTTAAACCCTTGTCAGAGTCCATAAATGTCTATTATCCCTAATTGTAGCGCATAAATGACTCCAAGGCCAAATAAAGGTGAGTTCGAAACTTTAAAGCGTGCTTATACTATTGTGTATAAAACAGAGAAATAAACAGCATAGAACAGCAATTGACACTATATAATTTTTGTCGAGATGCTGTTGGGGGGGGGGCACGGCCGGGGTGCCCACCATGGATCCACCACTGCTTCTGAATGTTACTCTATAACCTCTTGAGGGAATACATCCCTTCTGTGCTTACCCTTGTATACGCCGTGCTCGTAATTGCTAGCAACTAACAACCACTTGTTTTAACAAAATCCAAAACCTAAAATCATTTGTGCCCACCAGCCGACGACGACTGAAAAGAAACCTGATCACAAAATGGCACAGAAATTCTAGTTAAGGTCTGCACACCTTTACCGTTGAGTGAACACTTTATATACGTTATACAATACGGCAACAACACAATCTACGTGAACGTCAACCAATAAACCAAGTAATAAATATAGGAATTATTGGTGAGTCTTTTTTGCTGTAGTCATAGCTATTTGTGACTTTAGCTTATTCCGCGTCAATGTGGTAGCTAGGTTTTCTCGTACAGCCCACATAGTTTGATAAATAATAAACGCATAAAACTGATAGCTAAAGGTTTATTTTGCGAAAATCTACTTTAACCCTTTGTCGCGTAACGTGTACTTTGAGCAACTAAATACAAGCTCTGAACGTGCCATGAATACAGAGTGCATAGTATTCAATAGTTATTACACGTACTTACTATAGTGACCCGTATAAGAGTGAGGAGGCAATAAAAGTCCGAGGTCTCTAGAGTCTGAGTTACTAAGAGTCTGTTTTCCTAATTAGAGTCCACAAATAGATAGCACACAGAATTATTAATTAGCTGTAAACCTTAATAACACTAATGGATCGCGTAAATTTGTTCCTGGACCAAATTAAATTCATTACCTATAGAAAATGATTAATTACTCAAGGTATAATGGTTCTTCAGCCCCACGATACCATTGCTTTGATATTCACTTAATTTCCGCGACACCATACAGTTTCAAAACAAAATATGTTTGTACATACACATTAGCTAGCTACCGCGTCTACGCATAGTTTTGATTTTTGATGAAATTTCTGCTGATAAGTCGAAATGTTTGAAAAATGTCTCAAGCTGTAGAAAAATAATCACGTTAATTTATATATCAAGGGAAATACATAAGACATCTTGTAGACAGCATAATTTATGTTTCTTTTCTTTCAACCGCATTTCCCCCTCATAAAAATTACAAAAAATTCGTGCTTTACTACCAGTTTATTCATTTTTAAAATCCCCAGGTCGAATTGAGCACGAATATTCCAAAATGTGCAATGCAAACCCATGGTAACGTGGGACTGACCTATATACAAGCATCATACTCAAGAATTAACAGTACAATTCTGTTAAGTAATGAACTTGAACGATAGAAAATGGCTGGAAAATTCAAAGGTTGATTAGTCCAAATTAATGGAGGTAGATTGGAAAACAAATAACAGTTCGTAACCGAATAGTGTTAGGATTTCCTCTGGAGAGAGTAAAATGTCAGTCTCCCTCTCTTATTCGGGTCACTGCGGTATGCGCAGTACAAAATATGCGCAAGTGAGAACCGTCGGCGCGAGCGTCAGCCTTTTATAATCAATCTGTAATGGTACACATTTCCTATCCAACCGCATGGTAGTTGAAACCTTAAAACTGAATGTAAATGAAATACGAAATATTGATGTGAAAAAAGGTAACGCGTGTCGTATTGATATCAAAATCGCTTACTATGACCATTACCGGCTGAGAACCTGTATTTATTCTATTAGTTTAGTGAAAAGTTGTTATCGAACAGAGCTCTTTTAGCCACTTGCCTATTATTCGACAAAAGGTTAACTTATAAGTCAAAGCAAGATGCCATATGTCAAACTCACAAGGACTATTATGTACAGCCTACAATACACCAAACTCATTAACTTATGCGTTCGTTGAAGGCAGAGAAAGCAGGGCTCAAAATAAGTAAACATACAATAATGGGGCAGCAATGGGTATTTGGGTATAGGCTTGTATTTCACATTCTAACTCTATACAGAACACGAACGTAATTTGTTTTATGGTACAAACACAGAAACGAGCGCGCATATAGGACCCAGTTCAAGCAAAACCAACTTGTATTGTGATCTATGACGCTGTATGCCAGTAGATTATCAAAGAATGACTAGAGGAAAGCAGCATGAACACGGAAAAATTGCTGGAATACATTTAACAACTGACACCTGATAGGGCAGCGGTCACACTTGCAAGTTTAACATCGTAAATGGGAATTGAAGCTTCTATGGATTATAAACAATAAGTGTTGTAGGCACTGATTTGCTAGATTTTGTAATTTGTTCGGAAATACATTAAGCTTTCTTGATGCTTGCGTTTTTTGCAGCCTGAAAGTACAGGCACAATTTTTCTATCTTTAACTCAGACTTACATTTTACGTGCGCGGTTTTTGCTGATGTATTACTTCTTTCATATCAAAATGATTGCTATATATTTTTGGTTTTGTTGATCTGCTTGACGCAGTATTTCCCACTACATTCAGTGTTATTTAATAGGCTTGAACAGAACTTTTGATCGTATGTGTATATATCAATAAAATTACAAATCCTGTCAGCGGGTTTCATGTTTTTGCTGAACTAAACGCCACATATGTGAGACCAACCATCTAGATTCACTTTCTTAGATATTTGACGTTTCTGCATGGTGTATGCTTTATCATGAGTTCTATAGGGTGTTAATATTTTCTAAATAGGATTAATGATGTGTTAATGTGATTGAGGCACCAGAATTGGCATTAAATTAACTTATTCAACAGTTGAAACCAGGATGAAAACGGATAGTATATATACAAATCTAAAAACAAAATTTTTTTAAGAAAAAATAGCGATGCACTAAATCGTTTAAGGGCATCCGGGTTTCCGGTGGATCTGTAAAAGAGTAGGTTTGACACTAAATTACATTTGTTGCTTAGGCTTATGTTTAGGCTTAGGCTTCGGAACACACTTTTGCAACGCTTAGGCTTAGGCTTAAAAATACGCTTAATCTACTGTTACGCCCCGTTCTTTTTATTTCATAGCGAACAATTGTGGAAATTCAAATGTTTCTACAACGTAAATCGACATCGATTTGTGGCGAAAACGGAAAAGAATTTTCGGTTATACCCTGGTTGAAACACAGATTGTTTTCAGTGAAAAGCAACCGTGGAAAGACACCTATATCTTAAACTAAATGCAATAAATAACGTATAATTGTAAAGTGCAAAAGCTTTAAGCTTTATTAGGACGTAGCAAAACCGCTCCGAACGCGTTAAAAGTATAGCTTCCTAGCCTAATTCGCATCTACAATCTGCAGTTATGCGTTTTTCTAGAGTGTATACAAAAGGTGGTTAGAGAATTATTTCTTCGCCCGAAGTTTTTGTAGAAACCAGAAAAAGCGCTTTGAACAGCTATTTAAACAATCGCTTAGATCCTACAGTAGTGATCCGAATAAGAGGGGAGGTAATAAGAGGGTGGTGTTCCCTTTTTCAGTCCTAATCGATAGGAGTCCGTATCCCTAATAAGAGTCCGTAAGGAAAAAGATAGATGCACTAAACCTTAATTAGAGTCTATAAATGTCAATTATCCCTAATTGTAGCGCATAAATGACTCCAGGGCCAAACAATTTCAGTTTGAAACTTTAAAGCATGTTTAAATTTAGAAAGTACATTCCAAATTATAACCTTGCATTACCGCTCAAGCTATTGACATAAGACAAATAAACGTTTAATTCAACGGATAGTTGCAATACCGGAGATATATCAGTGAGGGTGGCGGAGGACGGGTTGAAAACAAATACCAGTCCGCAACCAAGCAGCAGGGGGTACCCTCTGGAGAGGCCAAATAAATATTAGTCCCCCTCCTCTTATTCGGGTCACTACAGTAGCAGTCAAAACGATTCCATCAGATCAACTTATAAACCTCCCACACTGAAAGTATGGCTACCAGTCTGGCCCAAAGATTGCCTTGTCGCTTACGCTTGTGTCTATTGGTAACTTTTCTTTTTGCTATGCTGACAATTATTTTTTCTGCAATGGTTCACCAAAAAAAGAACCACAATTTTTACAACGCAGCGTGCGTTTACCGTTATGCGAATATGCCCGTTTGAAACCAGAACTCAACACTGTATTTTCCTCACATAGTGCACACAGTAAGCAATATTGCAAAAGAAGTGCATTTTGATTTTTATTGCGCTGAAGATCTTGAACAGAACAACAGCAATATTTTGTTCGTTTATTTTTCAAAGTTTGGGCCTCGTGAAAAAACATTTCAAGACTTCAGGCGTTTAAACACCAGGGTGATTGTTTTTTGTTGCGGTATATAGTTCTACCGTATAATAACTTAGGTTGCATAAAGCGTTGTTTACTTGGTAGGAATGCAACTTGTATATACTCAATGAGTAGGGATGTATTTGTATATTTTTTGCATATCTTTTACAAATTTAAATTTTTCAACTTTTACAATGTTTAACGACGATAAAAGTATTTATATCGTTGGTGGGTGCTATTATAATTATTATTCAGCTGACTGGAGTCGATGGTCACTATAGACAATGGTCGGAAACTGGTCGGCCAATATCCACGGTTCATAAGCGATGTGGGATCGGGACTTAAGTTAGCCTTGCTAATGATTTATTGCACTTTTTGAGCCATGACCAGGGTCTGAGAAATGTACAAACAATATTGTAGATTACAGCTGCGAAGCGGTGTGAGTAGCGCTTTTGTTTTGTTTCATACAAGTGGCGAAACGAAATCATTTTCTTTCAGGTAAATATGCATGATATAGTGTTAAACTTTTTACAAGACTGCATCAATGGGTGGCGAACGCGAATTTCCTATCGGCACCCGTCATCGACTGCACAGTAAAAGCAAAGCAGATAAGATTAAGCGAAATTGGTACTTACATATATTTTTAATCACAACTATTGGAGAATACACCTGATGGAGACATGATTTTCTAGCGTCTTAAGTGCGGAAGCACAGGTGTACTCTCAAGGCGCGTACCAAGGCTCATATAAGTAGGAGTCGTGCTGTAACCACCATGCCTTTCAGGTATAACTGTTCGGTATACTTGAGTCACGGTTAGCGCAACGCCCAGGGTGCCTTAACCTCAAGTGTGTCAGGTACTCCCTTAAAAGGTACTAAGTAAAGTTTTCCATTTTGGTTGAAGGGCGGAATACTTGGCTTGATTCTTCAAAACCATTTTTGGAGTTTCGTGCAGGGAGTTCCATGTCTTACAAATGGAACTAAAATTTTTAGGCCATTATTCAAGAAACGAAAGATTGTTCGTTTTAGTACCGTGGTGCAAGTCAGTTCTAACGCGGATTATTGTGCATCTAATATACAAACGGGAGCTGTTACGCTTGCTCCAAACGCGCAGCGCACTCGGACAGCTCTGAACGTGTGGCGCACTCGGACATCTCTGTCATGCTGTACACGTGACTCAAAAACTCGCACAGTGCACTCGTGCAGAACTCGTGCTTTTGCACTCGTTTGACACGAGTGCCTGCATTCGTTTTGCATAGCAGTTGAACAGCAAGACGGCGATGTTCTCATACACTCACTCGCCACACCTCACTTTGTTCGGCTCGTGCGGCACGCTTGTTGCATCGCAGGAACATGCTTTTAATTTCGGAAAAACACACAGCCGACCTGCAACTGTTTCTTATGCTTTATTCGAACACATGACAACAAATGCGCACTGCGAAAATAAAATGAAAATTGCACACTCTTGCGTGAAGCTTGACATTTTTTCAATTCACCGTTTGGCAAGATGAAAATGGCAAAGAAAAAAGAATTTTGTTTCACGCAAACTTTGACCCCCTCTCATGCTAATGTCTAAAAATTAAACCTTTTTTCAGTCAAAATCCAATCCGCCTGATGCTATACACTCATAATATTATTTCTGATATTTAAGAAAATATTTCTTACATTTATAAAATCCTAATTAGCAAGGTGCACTTGAAAAGTATTTCTATTATAACAGAAAAGATTTCAGAAAAGTTTTGAAAAAAGTTTGAAAATAAACGTTTCCCAGTTATTTTTCACAAAATTATCTTAAATATCAGAAAAACGTTTCCGATTTGCCACAGAAAATACTTTTCTGCACAAATTCGCAACACTTTTTTGTGTGTACATCGCGCTCAGCATGAATTGTTGAAGGAATATAGTTGTTGTTAGTAGTTTGGTCGTTTTTTTCAGTGGTTAACAATAAAAAACTAGTTTTTTTTCGTCATAAAATTATTTTTACCGCAATGGCACCATCTCCGCTTGTCCGCGACATGTCCGATTACGAAGACCAAATTGAAGGTGAAACAAAATGGTGGTCGACGTATGCGAATACAAAATTCAATACACTCGCAAAACCGCAACGAATGTTCAATACATATGTCGATGATGTATTTTCAAAATCGAAAAAGCTCTGTCGTTCTGCGTCTGCAATCAATCTTACATATGTTCCAGAAGCAAATTTAAGCAGCAAGCTTCAACTACGACGTACTCCGAGTCATAGTTGTTTGAGCCCGTCGCATATTAATTTTTACGAAGATCGCACTGCGCCCCGCTATATTTCAACCGGTCACATCTATAAACCAGAATCGAGAAATTGGTATTACAAAGCGTACGCTCCGCGACAGTTTGTTGAAACCAAAGCATACCGTGATCCGGTCAGCTATACTCCGTTTGTCTATCGGAAATGGTATACACCACAGACAAAAAGCTACTATCAAGGGTATCAAGATTATACAGACCGCTATGGAGCACGTATGGTACAAAATATAGCGCTACTGAGCGATTTAATATATCGTGCTCATGATCGAGAAGGTATCAATCATAAATGGACTCGGTTGTGTGGTGTTGGCTCGAAAGCGTATTGTAGTCCTTCGACTGGTGTCCCTGATAAGCAGACTGGAAAACATGCACACGTTATGTACCGGCTCCGAAACCGAGTTTGCTATTAGAATTTTTGAACGCATTCTTTAATGTGTGTAGCACGTATCATCAATTGCTTAATTATAAACTTCAAATCAGCGATTAGTGAGTCGTGATTTTGATCACATTTTTGTATTCTTTTACTTGTGAGCAGGATTTGAGACGTGAACCTGCCGCAATTCGCTCGTTTAAAATTGTTCTAAAATACTGGCAATAGATGCTACACATGGGTGATTATATGGCTTTGCTTTTGTTCGATTAGTCTTTTTTATCAAAATTAATTACCACAATTGACACAAAAATAAACTAATTATGTTTTATTGCGATAATCAAGGCGCAAATGATCACAAGATACTCAATTAAGCAGCGATAGATTTCATTGTCTACGTATTTGTGAAATTGCTGTCACCATGAATAACTGAAGGGCGAATCGGTTTTCTGCCGGACTGCAATTGAGTAAGCTTAAGTGTCAGACTTATTTATTTGTTTAGGCTCACGTTTAGGCTGCAGAAGGTTTGTTATAGGCTTACACATACGGTGAGGATTTAGGCTTAGAAATAGGCTTACACTACGGTTACGGCGCTCAGCTATACATGGGCAATTGGCAAACAGATTGAAAATACTAAAGCCATGTTTAGTGTTACTTGTCGATTCGATTGCTAGATACATTTTTAGACTAGGAAATATAATGAAGAACATTTAACAAACAGATTTCAAGATAAATTTAGGCTTATACTTAGGCTGCAATTCACGCTTATTTCTTACAGGTTTGTGCTTGAGATACTGCTAATCAGGAATGCAATTAAATCGCCAAAGAATTCTTGCTGTCACACCGCACTGACGTGCTCAATCACACAGTCTTCATAATGGTATTTATGAGCCAAAACGTTTAAAGTTTTGAAATGCTTATAGAAACCTAAAACCAAAGTCTGAATAGTGATTTGTACAACTTAGAGTTGCATATGTTTTCAATCGTATGTGGCAGACGCCACCTGTTTAGTAAAACATCAAAGAAAAAAGCCGACTACGGCATGTTTATCGTACGGTACGGCAAATTAAAAAGTTAGGCCAAATTGCGAAGTTCAAGATTCATTAGTTCAAAAGCTACAGGACTTAACACTAACTGCTAATGCGCTGTATGGTGATAGGTACTACAGTGCATTTGACATTCAAAGAATCATATCGACCACTGGAAAATATGAATACAGCATAGAAATTAACCCTTCACAAAAATGGCGTGAGGTTCGAAATAGGTAGCTAAAATAACGAAAACAGATATTGAAGTAGAGTTGGTTTTTTCCAGAAAAATTGTTGGCCGAAAAAAACGGTTTTTAGGTTTTCTCCGGGAAAAACGGAAAAAACAGAAAAATCGCAAATTATGTAAGTACTAATGATTTAGCAAGCACAAAAACGTTGTTGGATCAGTTGATTTGTCTATTGAAAAAATGACATTGAGAAAATCATTATTATTTTTATTAGGTATCAACATTTCATATTGCATGATGATAAGCATACTGCACACATTACAGAGCTGTCATATACCTAAAAATATCCATATGCCAGCTAAGGCCGCAATCTTGCGGGGTTGAGTTGTCAAAAATCTGCAAACAGGATTTGAAGTTTTATTAATATATGAAAAGAGATTAGAAATTGTATAATCTGAAGTTAGGTTCCGAACAAACGCGGCATTCATCTACAATAAATGTTGCTTCAAAAAACAGAAAACTAAAATTAATATAACAATCATTTTAAAATTAAAGAAGTGTATATTAGCAGGGATGCAACTGGAATTCCCGTTTGATTATGAAACCATTTGTATAGCATACTTTTTAGCATCGTTATACCGCTGGTGCGAGACGATACACAACTCTACTAATATATACCCTGCATCAATTTGTGATTAGCCACCGTAGCTTTAGTAAAGTGCCGTTGAATGTAGGACCAGCAAACATATGTTTTTGTGGTCGTTCCATATTAGGAGACGCATGTGTCCCTTATTCCTGTTACCTCAAAACTTCACTGTAAATTCCACTGAGTTGATTAATCAATTCAACTAGCGAGTTGGTTATTTCTAAGTTAATAACAGTAAACTTTAACTCACTCTGAGTTGAGTTGATTATCACTCTGTGTTGAGTTGACTCTGGGTGAGTTGATTAATTAGCTCAGAGTCAATTGAATCAACTCAAAATTCTGAGTTATATCCGGTGGCCAGCCAGGCAAATAATCAGTTTTTAGTTGGAATCTTGTTAATCGCAGCATATCTTGATGGTTCTTTTACGGTTTGTGAATTGAATTTGAAGTTTCGGTCAGTTTGGCATTAGGTTGTTGGATTTTCAATCTTGGATAAGGATTTTCACAGGGAAGCTAGCTATGTGAAGGAAACCTGGAGTTATTGTTAAGATTGTGAAAAGCACTGGGGTTTACACGGTAACAGCGTTTACCAGAGTTTATATAGTCATCAGGGAACTTGGGCAAATTTGTGGGTTTAAGTTTAGTATGTCAAACGGGGTTAATCTTACTATTCTTAAGCCGCTGTAGCTATTCTAACGGAGTTAGTTTGGCAGAAACTTTGGAGAAACCTGTGTAAATCTTGTGTAACTCTTACTAAGTTAGTGTTGCACAGCTTCGGGGAATTTACGAGGAATATTGGAGAGACTTTAGAATTGTGAATTTGCAGCTGGACATTAATCGAATTTAGTTGCAATTTCACGAAACTGTGAGAAGTTGATGATGTACTGGTTTTAAAGTACCAAATCACCACTTAGTTACAGTTCTTTTCTCGATGTTCAGCTAATTGCTCTGACTCGGTGATGCTACCGTTTAATCGCTTACTCCCCCAGCCGATACCAATATTGTGACTACGACACCCGTTGCTGTTGTTGCTGTTGGTCCAACTGACGACTCTCACGTATTTGTTGACGAACATTTTCGACTTGTCTTCGGTAATAAAACACTGACCAATCTGCAATTCGCAGTTGATCCGCTCGGCCGCCAATCCTTGCAGGGTACCGTTTGCCTGACAATTGTCGCAGCTCTGTCCGTACCCTCACTCCAGCGGTCGGACTCAAAGACTCCTCCTGTGTAGTCGCTAAGCGACTCCTCGCACCCGTCGCAACGTACGCCTGTACAACCGTCGCGTTGTACACGGGATTCGCCTGCCTCGCACCAATCCGACTTGTCACCGACCCTGCGGTCGGTCGTACATAACCTTGTCCAGGGAGTCTAGCACTAGCGCGTCAATACTGAGAGGACTCCCCACGCTCTTCGCTTGACGGACCTCGCACCAGCACATAACCTGGTTTTGGCTCCACTTCTCGCGGCTTCAACCTATCTATCATTTTCCGTAGTTCCTCCTTTGTTGTTATTTGGCGCGTCTGTGTTTCCGGCTGCCGCTTTTCCCATACTAGGAGCATCACCTCCTCCAATGCTTTATTTAGCTTCTCCGCCATAGCCTGACGCTCTTTTTCTTATCATTTACCTTGCTTTTCGCCTGCCTCACGAGCTCCTATCCTTCGTTTCCCAAGAGAGCCGTTTCTATTTTCTAGGTTCCCGTTGTTCCAACGGTTCCATTTCCCTAATCTGAAATTCCTCAAGAATTGATCCCACAATCATTGCCTGTGTTGAAGGCTGTTCATCCCCATCGGCACAGCCAGCCGTTCCTTTTTCTTTATTATTATTGCTTGCACATTTTGTTGACTTGAAAACGGTTCCACCCCTTTCGATATGGAACATTCTCGTAATACTGTGCACGCTATTGTAAAAATTTTAACTCTATATTAAGAGACCCTACTCTGTGCTGAGAGGATTACCAATTAAGATATTGAAAAGACCAGTACATTCGACGTACAACTATGTGACCACAGCCAGGGCATACAAACAGTAAGCAAATTTTTATGTCAATGCGTTTGGGATTTTAGGTTTTCCTCAGTTTCTGCTAACGATCTGTATGTTGTCCATAGTCTGTTAAAAGGGCTCGCTTAACAAAATGTTTTTCGACCCTTTCCGGCTGGAAGTTGTTCTTCAGAAACCACTTTAAACATTGCAAGCCTTGAGTAGAACCTACGCGTTTTCCAACAACTTAGTGTTGTAATGTCAGATGCGCTATTGCAATACACCCTAAATTGTCTCTACTCCCTGCGAAGGAGGTACTATCAAAATGCACAAGCTGCGTGCATTATGTTTGTTAACAGAATGTTCTACTTGCAATATTGTTTTGTAATGCCCTTGAAACCAGGTGGATGGACAACTACTTGCAATTTTGTTTTGTAATGCCATTGAAACCAGGTGGGTGGACAAATTTTTGAATTTTTGTGCACAGTATTACGTGAATACTCCATAAGTCCGATTTGTCCCTTTTGTTATTTTCAACCGGCAATCGTTTAGATCCTGGATTTCCAATAACAGCCTGTCAGTAATTCGTCTTTCTTTTTAATGCCTTCGATGTTCAGCTAATCGCTCTGACTCGGTGATGCCACCGTTTAACCGTTTACTACCCCACCTGATGCCAATATGACACCAAATTTAATAACTCAATTACGTCAACAGATCATGTGCCCTAATCGCTGTAGCCTGATTTTTAATCGCTGCAAACTATGTCTAAGTTCCGTTTAATTTACCTACAAGTACACAGTCCCAAAATATCTCCGGTAATTTTCTCCTAAGCCTTACTTAAGTTCTAAGAGAGACTAAGTGGAACCAGGGAATTTTTAAGGTGTGGTTTTGGGTTGGTTTTATTTTATATTTTCGTCTTTAGATTGAAATAAGGTTTGAGAGTGGCGCAGCCACGTACAAAAGCTAAGGGAATAGGCCAGAATTACAATAGGAATAGCATCGAATTGTTATTGTTATTGTATTGATAGGTATCGGTGTGTTTTGAATCGGGTTGGGCAATAAGAGCGACTATATACGTTTCATTGAGGGCAAACTTTAAGCGTTGATTGGCCTTGGATTATAAATCAAAATCATGAATTATTTACAGGATGTGAGGCGACAGCCCACCTGATAATTCAGTCTCGACAAAAATATTGCTTTTTCGTGTTCCGTTTTTCCTACGAATGTTAAAGGTATTACAATGCAGTGATATGCAAGTCAGCTTTGGATGCCAATGCCGCAAGTAGGTGAAAAGGAAGTGACAGTTGGCAACACCAACTTCGAAAATCATCGTTCCCCTCCATTGATCTAACAAATTTTGCATGATCTGAGAAAATTTGATTTGTGTCCTATTGTCCTGTTTTCGTGGCGAAACTTTGCAGCTTTCCCGCTTTACCATTTGTCCGAAACAAACCTGTCCCGTTTTCCCGTTCTCCCAGCGAGAAATTGCAGCTGTCCGTTTTTTCATTTGCCCGAAACAAACCAATCCCATTGTCCCATTTTTTCAGCGAAAATTTGCAGCTGTCCCCGAAACAAACCTGCCCCATTTTCCCGTTTTCCAAGCGAAAAATTGCAGCTGTCCCGTTTTCAAATTCGCCCAAAATAAGCTTATTTCGTTTTCTCATTTTCCCAGTGAAAACAAATTGCTATCTCATTTTCCCGTTCTCTATAGCGAAAATTTGCAGCTGTCCTGTTTTGCCATTAGCCGCAAACAAACCTGTCCCGTTTTCTCGTTTTCCCAGCGAAAATTTGCAGCTGTCCCGTGTTGCCATTTGCCCAAAACAAGTTTGTCCCGCTTTCTCAGCGAAAAATTGCAGCTGTCCTGTTTTCCCATTTGTCCGAAACAAACTTCTCCCTTTTTTCAGTTTTCCCAGCGTAAAATTACAGCTGTCCCTTTTTCCCATCAGCCCGTACTGTAGTGACCCGAATAAGAGGGGGGACTGATATTTATTTGGCCTCTCCAAAGGGTACCCCCTTGTTATTCGGTTAAGGACTGATATTTATTTTTAACCCACGCTCCGCCACCCTTCGTTACTGAAATATATCCGGTACTGCAATTTCCATTGAATTTTAAACGTATATTTGTCTTATGTCAATAGCTTGAGCGATAATGCAAGGTTATACTTAGGAATGTACTTGCAAAACTTAAGTATGCTTTAAAGTTTTGAACTCAAATTATTTGGTTCTGGAGCCATTTATGCGCTACAATTAGGGATAATTGTCATTTATGTACTCTAATTAGGGTTTAGGGACTCTATCCGCTGCGGACTCTTATTAGGAATACGGACTCCTATTGATCGGGACTCAAAATGGGAACCCCCCTCTCATTACCCCCCTCTTATTCCGGTCAATACAGTAATTGCTCTCGGTAGGACTATATTAGAATTTCCCCGATTGTGTCTTGCTGTAACGCGGGAAATGTTGACCTTGGCAACTTGTCAGCAGTCATGACGAGTTGTCGAGGCGATGTAATTTCAGTCGACGAGTCATTGGTTGACGAATTGTCATGATACTCATTTTTTCATGCGACACTGCAGAAACAAAAAATGCTTGTTACCAAAAAATCTTTTTAAAGCTATTTTATCGCTTTTATTTGGAAAATACTTTAATTACAATTAGCGATACCAATAGTTGTGATAGTAACAACATAGAAGTTTAACTCAGATCCGGCTTTGCAGAATGACTGAGTGCCATTATTTTGAAGCGCATGCACAAGCCTTCTATTTCAATTAATTGTTGAAAACACCGTTAAAGCATTTGTCTCATCCGGCGTTTTTATATGCTTATGAGACGTAATTGGTTCTTCCTCTGTGCGCACTCGAACTTCAATGAAAACTGAATTACTATGTGTAAACACTAGTGCTGGGCATCGGATATTTTTTCATATCGGGATATCCGGCAATTGTTGCCGGATATTTTGTCCGGATATCCGGTGCCCACCTATAACAAACACACCATTTGGAATGCCAAAATCCAGAAACAAATGCAATAGCTGGGAAATGTATGATAAATAGACATTGACACAAATGGAAAATTTTTGTTTATACATGCACAGACAATTTTAGTTCGTGTCTTTTGAGAAATAATATACGGTGGGACTATGAGATATAAATTATTAGCAGAAAATACTGTGAAGGCCGGTATTTTATGTTATAAAGCTCGAGATTGACAAAATAATTGAAGTCAGTGAAAGAGATAGCTAGCTGAAAGGGAAGGTAAAAGTGAGTATCTCTTTAGCCTTTGTCCTTGATGTAAAATTTTACTTCCTGTTCGTGGTAGAGAATGTGTAATTTGTAAGAATGAGAATTTGAAAAATATGCGGCATTTAACCATAGATAAAATCATGGCGTGCGATGCTGTTGGAGTGTGAAAACCTGAAATGGAGAAGCTATGAAGATGCGTTCAATTCACTTTAAAAACAATCTGTCAGAATCGCACGGTCGGGACGACCCCTTTCCTCGAAGTACTGCGAATATATATGACTACACCCCTTTCCTCGAAGTACTGCGAATATATATGACTACACCCCTTAATTTCTTCGAAGCATATGGGCACGTCGGGGATCGAACCTCGGACCTCTCGCTCGCGAGTCAAGCGCACTACTTAATGTAAGCATGTGAGAGACATGCTTGTCCGTTATGTGCACATGCAATATAGTGCAGTGCACTGTACTGTGTGTTAGCTGGCAGCATACCGTCGACACATAGTCGACGAAAAATACAGTTGGAGAGGCAGGCTACGTGGCGCAGTGGTGACAGTCTGTCTAACACGCAGAAGGTCGCAAGTTCGAAACCACACGTAACCCACTTCTCCGCTGCTTAGTTAAAAGGTCTAATGTCCTGGTTCCTACCTAGACTGACATGGGGGCTACTCCGTGGCCGCAATGGTAAACTGCCGCGCTATGAACACGGTATCCAGTCGAAAATAGGATGGACGGTCAAGGGACAACCTTGTTGAAAATAATGTGCACATGCAATATAGTGCAGTGCATTGTATGTATGTTAGCTGTCAGCACGCGGTCGACACATGTAGTGAATGAGAAATGCAGTTGGAGAGGCGGGTTACTTGGCGCGGCGGTAACAACGTCTGCCTGACACGCAGAAGGACCACCCGTAACCCGCTTTTCCAGCTGCTTATTATAAAGGTCTGAAGTCCCGGTTCTTACCTAGACTGACACCTATCATATGCACTACGCGGCCGATATTATAGTTCTCTAACGGTATATATTTGTGCACGTGTATATATGTGTTTTACATTAAACATTATAAGCATACATATGCTACGCCACTTATACTAACACAATCTTCAAAATTAGAAACATCGAGAATACCGAAAAATTTTAGTGAAGAAATACTGGATTTTGTCGGATTTGCAAAGTATTCGGTTTGTGTGACCGTAATTCGGCTTGTGGGAACATCAACGCCGTACTGGATTGGATTACCCAGTCGCAACGGGATGTCGTAAATAAGGCTGGGCACGTAAAAAAATAGTGTGCAATCTGAAAATTTCTAGTTCCGATTTAGATATAAATTTGCGATTGCGATCTGATTCAGTTCTGTGTGACACCCTGCTTGGTATTAAGCAAATATCGAATTCGAAATCCTTTATTTTAGATATGTTTCCATGTGTAACTTAATATTAATTTACTTACACCAACGCATACATTAGTTATACAGACATATATATTTATACACGTTC
The DNA here is from genome assembly GCA_030248215.1 of Enoplolaimus lenunculus. Taxonomy (NCBI): domain Eukaryota; kingdom Metazoa; phylum Nematoda; class Enoplea; order Enoplida; family Thoracostomopsidae; genus Enoplolaimus; species Enoplolaimus lenunculus. Next base: position 32,507 of record JASANG010001452.1, on the reverse strand, counting down.
AGCCACTTCTTCAATTACAACAATGACATTAATACAGGTAAAATATTTGTACATGTAGCAGGGCTTCAGAAAGAACTAAATTATACCGGGACAGAAATGTAAGCATGCGAGAAATTCTTGTCTATTATGTGCGCATGCAATATAATGCAGTCATGCAGTGCGCCTTTGTAAGATAGCCGCCAGCATGCGGTCGACGTATAGTCGACGATAGATGCAGTTGGAGAGGTGGGCTGCGTGGCGCAGTGGTAGAGCGCTTGTCTCAGAATACAAAGTTCGCTAATTCGAGCCCCGCTTAGTAGGCCTGCTTTTCCAGCTGCTTAGTTAAAAGGTCGAAAGTGTCGGTTTCTACCAAGACTGACAAGTAGCAGGAATTGAATTTGTTTGCTGCAACCGAAAGAGAAACAAGAACCAGAATTTGAAATACTTTTCATCACCGAATTACTGTTGGCCTTTTCAGAAAACTTGTCATTGCCATAAAATGGTTTAAGCGAATTTTTAGTTACTTCATCATAAAGTTTTGAGAAAACGCATCAGAAACAGAGTATTAATAAAATACATTTCAAAATAACAATTTTTCAAAGACCAAATTCGACAAATTCCACCATAACAATTTTTCAAAGACCAAATTCGACAAATTCCACCACGCTCAATGTCCCCCACTCGAAAAATGTATACCCTGGTTTAAAGTTTTATAAATATGTATCTATATTATATAAAACGGAGAAGTGAAAATGGATACGTATATGCAGGCTTTAGTGGGCAAAAATGGATTCGCACCATCACTAAACTACGAAATAAGCAAATTTAAGCGAAGCATGCGAAAATTTATGGCTCCTTATCAGGAAATTTTTTATAATAAAATGGTACGCCACACAGCCGATTTCCTCAACATTTGGTTTCTTCGAACGTTTACAAAAAGGAAGAGCATAGGTTTGGGAGAGGCCAGTTATGTGGTAGTACAGTGGCCATTGCCTACTACATACGTAGTTACTTATTGTAGAACTGGCGACGATTTACATTTTTTGACCGCGAACTTGTCAAAGATCCAGAAGCTCCCGAGCAGCCTTTTCTTGGCTTGCAGGTCGGTGTTGCGAAAACTACAAGTTTTACTTACTTTATTAGTTATATCATAAGTGTTGCGAATAGTTTGGGATCTTTCCTTAAGACTGTGGTTTTCAACATGGGTCTTTGTATTAAATGCGTTTCCTGGCATGCTTAGTTTTATCATCTCGAAGAAAAGGCACTGTGATATTGTAATTTTGGTGCATAATTAATTACAGTATAATATAGAGTTATGGCATAATTTTCGCGATGAATGTACGGCAACCTACAATGCCGGAGCCCGAACCGGGGGTTGATTTTCAGCCAGGCAGGAACTAAATATCCACCATTGTGATAGTTTTTGATTATACACGGAAATGTCAGGAAGTTCAAGTTTTGATTCGCTGCAGTAAAAATCAAAAAATTCAAACTACCAATTAATTATAATTTACCAAGCATATTTTCAAGTCAAATACGTACTTCAAAAGGTGTACAAATTCAGATGCTGATGCTACACACGGTTAATATCTGGTTCCGGTAAAATATTCTCTGTCCTGATCCGGCATCCGGTAAATTAATATCCAGTCGAACCCTGATATATACGTATATACGTCCAAGGCCTGAAAATTGCAATCTACCGTGGACAATAACGTCTGCAGTATTTTTGTGATTTCATATTTTTCAAATAAGAACGGGCTGTGATATGACTTGTTCATGCAAGTCAGTTAAGGATTGTATACGTGTAAAAAGTGGCCTCGGTTAGGCCTCGGCAAATAACGTGTTTGCCCACATTATAAACGTAGCGAATATCAGGTAATTTTATAAACTGTTTTTTCAAGTGAACATCTTTAACATCTAACCGTGTTGCGATTACAATTTAGGAATCAAGAAGTTTACGCAAAGAATAAGAAAAATATATGTTGATTTTAATTCAATGAACGTATACTTTTGCTGGACTCACATATTTCAAATTCCCCAAATTTAGATGCTATATTTGGTTAGTATCCGATTGCGGTTTCTGCAATTAATAGTTCACTATCCGGTTTCTGTAAAAGTTCATTATCCGGTTCCGGTATCAGGTACAGAAATATTCAGTCACACCCTGGTTTACATAAGTATACTCAGGGTGCAACCGGAACAACCGGAATTACAGTTTACCGGAAGCGGAATTTGAAAAAATTACCGGAGCCCGAACCAGAAAATGGCTAATACATGCCACCGAAAAATTCATTTTAATTTTTTTTGCAATATTATGGTGAAATAATCCTAGTTGGATATAGGTATTCATTTATCTGCTGCATTTTAGATTTTTGTAATCCAAGCAAGCCAAATCTACCTTCGATGGTTTATATTCGGCGATTGTCAAGGTTTACATAATATATTAATGAAATTATTTGTTTTTTATCGTATCTTAATTTCCACCGACCAAAATTTAACACCGGGATTTTTAATTCCGGTAAAAATTTATCTGAGCCGGAACCGTAAGGTGAAGAAATGCCGGAACCGGAATTCCGGTTGCACCTTGGTATATATACATAATTTTATACATAATTTATTTACTTTATTAGGATCTTAACCTGGTTGGAAGTTGTGCAGTTTCGGCCGATAAAATGATGTTGGCGGAACATAACGGTGTTATATACACTGTTGATAATCAGTGGTCAATCTCATCTTTCAAGGCATACAAACACTCGCTGTCCGCTTTGCATCATTGTTCGTCGAATGTACTGTTCACTATCGGCGTAAGTGGCCATTTTAGGCTATCCGGTTCCGTTTCAATCAATGATCCAGTTTTAATTAGAATTCTTAAGTACATTGAATTCTTATTTTAATATTACGTAACGGATTACGCTTAAACAGGTTTTATTGAAAATATAGCTAAGCATGCAAAAAGGTATCCAAATTTCCTCAAGGAATATACCGCTATTGCGACTGGATATTCAGTTGCGGTTTGTAATAAAGGAAATTGCAGTTGTTTTAGAGAGACGAGGTTGGTGGCAATATTCTACTCAAGGTTTGGCATTTAGATAAGGTAAGGCTGCGACATTTTCGATATTTTAATTAAAAATCAATTAAGTCAAAAAATGGCTTTTGTGAAATAAACTTAATTTGTTTTTTTATAAGATCGCTGTATAAGATGAAAATGCGCTAAGCTTTAGTGAACATTTCGCATTCTAGTCTGTAACCATAGGCACAAACATTTCTTTTTCAGGCGTTGCTAATTTGCATTTCTGACTATTTAAATGCCTATATAAAATTTGCTTCACACCATAAAAGAAGATTTTTCACTTAATTCACAGTATATTTTGAAGTTTAGTAGTTGCGAAGCATATTGTTTGCAAACCGGCACGAAATGTTCAGTATATAACAGCATTTACGTAAATGATTAACTGCAAACTTCAATCCACAACCTCTTAGTTTTCTTTGTTTGATTCGCCATTTTCGTGTGGTAAATTGCTGTAAAATTCGGCGTAATGGGCTAGAATCGCCCCTGACTTCACTAAATCCATCAAATCAGAATGTTTCTTGCTGCTGATTGCAATTGGAGTCGAATACGCCAATCGCAACGTTGGCTCTAGAACCCGTTTGGCTGCAATTTCAATCGACAGACATAATAAGCTTCAATCACTTTTTTACATTTTGGGGGTATTATTCAAAATTCTCAACACCGAAAATACCGCAAAATTCGGATTAAAAAATACCGGATTTATTACGGGAACCGGAATGAAAAACTATGAATTTACGTAATACAGTGGAATTCCGTCTGCACCATGCCTGTAATGTGCTAGCTATATTTAATTTCTCGCTTTCATCTTTTATTGAGGCACCTTTTTACCTAATATTCACTCTGACAAGCAAGAAAGATTTTTCATTTTTTTCGGGAAAACGGAAAAGAAGTCTTTTTTCGGTCGTAAGTGTTTCCGACAAAACAACAGTGGTTGTACGCTTGAACCTTCTTTTTCAAGAATGTTTGTTTTAGGGCGCTCGAAAAAATTGAGCACAAGTTCTTTTAGGATTGAGAAAATTCAATTTAAATTGAGTGTTAAATATTTCTTTATAGATTGGCTCGTTTGCAAGATGTGCATGGTTCAAAGCGTGGTTTTTGATATACCATTTGTATTATAGTGTATACATCTTGGTTTGGATTCAGATACTTGTTTGTCGCTCCGTGTTGTTGTATAGAGATTAGAACGCTCAACGTCTGATGTCGTTTTGTTGTGCGCGAACGGAACATTTTCGGGCACATAATTACCTTGTTCAGTAGTGTTTGAGAAGACCGTTTTGATTGTACTGTCAATACTGAGACCCATTGCGTCCAAAAAACAAACTTTACACGTTTTTAACCAGCTTCTCCTGTTTTGAAAGTATAAGTAACAGAATAAACACGCTGTTTACATCCTTGTTAACGAAACATCGTCTGCTGTATACATTACGAGTTTTTTCCCTGCATGCATAAATCGTCGTTGAGTGTCAACATTTGGCGCTGAGTAATATTAGTAAAGAATTTCTCGGCGCTCTTCTGTAAGTCTGTCAGTGCAATGATTACTGTATTTTTACAATTTGTGGCTAATGGAGGTTTTGCTTCAATTTGCTTTCCCGAAAAAGGAACAAGGGTCGGGATTGGGACCGCCGTTGTTGTTGCTGCTTGGTGTTTGTTGTGTTGTTTATGCTATTGTTGTTGTTTACGGTGTTGCCGGCATTGCAATTGAAGTGTCTGAGGTTGTTGTTGTTGTTGATATTGTTTGTTTGCATGTTTGTTTTTACGTAAGGCATAGGTTCCGTAGCAGGTCAGCCATGAGTGCCCTTTTGCATTTAGTACCAATTCATTTAGTTCGCCTTTTAATTCTTTTCGTGTTCGAAAAGCTTGCAGAGCTGGGCAATATCACCGTAAAAATGTTCTGTCGATTCAACATCCTTCATGCACAATGTGCAGAATTCGGCAATTATTGTATTGTCAAGCATCGTGTTTCCACTTCCGCAGCTCAGGATGATGTCCACTGTGGAAGCGAGCGAGATTAGTCAAAATGTTTTTGTCTAACTTGTTTCTTCATCTATGCGTGTTTTGCAGTTACGGTATGTTCTTTTTAATCTTTCATGCTTAGGCGGCGTGATATGAGTGGCTTCGTCGTAGCAATGTCCTGCATGTACTTCTATCTATCATATATGTTGTTTGTTCCAGATGTCAACCCTTCCTTGCTTTACTGTCCGCTACATCGGTGCTAAGGATAATTGCATGTCTTTGTATCCATGATACCCGCTCGGTCGCGGTCTCGCTTTTTGACCAAGATCACCCATACTTAATGGTGACTTGTTTCCCGTGGCGGTTGACTAATCGGTGCTGGTTTACTTTTATTTCAGGTGTAATATCTTTGACTTGCACGGCTGATACACGTGTGAGATAATTCCGTTTGAGGCGGGTGATGACTTGTTCGTTAATCAGCTGGTTTTGCTTGTCTCCTGGTTCACTTGATAGCCATTTGTCTGTTATGATTGCTGCTGCCAACTGCTACCGTTTATCGTTGTTTACGTTGTTGGTGTTGCAGATGAAGAACGGACGTTGTTGTTGCTGTTTGTAGCATTGTTTATGTTGTTGACTGTGCAGATGACGGACCGATATCGTTGATTTTTTACCGTTCTATACGTTATTGTTGACGTTGTAAATGACGAACTGGCGTCGTGCTGTTTGTATCTTTGTTGACGCACCTTTGCGGATAACGTGAGTATGGCTTAGTGACATAGAATCGTCACAAACATGGTTCAAAATACAGTCTAAAACTGGTACTACCATGGGTTCCTAGTGAAATAATGCAAGCTTATAGATTTTCTTGAAATTGAAGTAATATGACGCTTGTGCAAAGCAGCTGATGTGGTATTATTCATTAACTTTAATTTATTATATTTAACTTTATGTTTAGATCGACAAGCAAAACTTTCCGTTTTGTTCAAGAATATCTAAAATTGCCCTTGGTTCGCGTACAGTCGAAGTCACAGCACTAACTGTTGCGGAATCGCTACAATTGTTGGCGATTGGATTTGTTGATAGCAGTTTGCTCGTGTTTCGTGGAGATGTGACTCGTGAAAGGTTAGCCTAATTTGATTTTGTGCTATTATATGTAGTGTCGATAGTTGTACAGTCACGGACGAATAAAGTGCGCAGTAATCGCCTTTGTGGCTGTGATAGCTGTTTAATTTTTTGCTCACGATCAATATTGCGTCTAGAAACGTGATTGCGGTCTTGCCTGAACTCGCGGCTATGTCCCTCACTGTATTCTTATTTTGAAGGTCATAAAAATTTGCAGGAAATTTAAAGTGGATAATGTGTAAATTTTAAGAAGTCTGGACTAAGTTTGTTGCACAATTTAACAAAATTATGCATGATCCATTGATTGCGAGAGTATGATTTTAAATACAGACGTCGGAAAATTTTTGCCGAGAAGCATAGTTTAAGGTAACTTTTTAGTATTGGTTATTTTAAATATACGCAATTTTTCTTACAAAATTCAGTTTAATCTTTAGAATAACTTTATTTTGAAACGCTAGCGGTGCTTAGTAGAAAAATCCGATATTTTTTTGAAATTATTTAACATCAATTGTTTGTGAAGTCGGCAACTAGCCACTAAAACCTGTAAACGTTTACGTATATTGTGTGTGAATTTTGTTTGCAGATCAAGCAGCCGACCATATTTAGTACGCGATGGTTTGTTGTGCGCTGCTGATGGCAGTATAACTGGACTAGCTGTCAGTCACAACTCAGAAACGTTTCCTTTCTGTTTGTATGCTGTTACGGAAAAGTTGACCTTGTCGTATACTGTTCTAGCGAAAGCTGAAGAGAAAGTAAGTGATGCGTTTAACTTCACGAATTTTCGTCGTTGCTAGTGACTGTCGTATTTTTAAACATATGTAGCATCCATTACCAGAACGTGACAATATATGTAGTGTAAAAATATGGCAGTCAATATGATGTAAAAATTCAAAACTGTTTCATCATTTTGGACTGCCATATTTTTTGCAGATTTTGAGATTCGCAAATACAGTCGTTAGGCTCTTTAAACCTTCATCATTGTTAACGTGTCAAGAAATCCATCTAAGACTAAATCAATCATGAATTTGGTTTTCGCTGCTGTTACTTTCGTTATGTGTATTTCTTTATTAATCGTTTTATTTGTTATGCCATATGTGTTTTTTGGTAGTTCAGCAATGCGAGAGTGAACTTTTTTCCGTCGTTTGGTTGTATTTTGACCGTTTCGTGGCAAGGGTGCCAGTTGCTGTTCAGCGTGACAGGTCATGTTTGGTCATGCACGAGACCGAGTAGTTCGGCGACTTGCATCGTTTGCTCCCATAGATCGATAGGATTCAATGTTGTTGCCTTTGAGGGGCACTTAAACAGGTGCTGCACATTATGTGGACGTTTATTGCAGTTTGGACACTTTCGATGGTTGACTCGATTCTACACATGAACAAATTCGGTAACATGCAATTACGGCACCGTAGTGGTGCTAATATGCATCTTGCATCTCTGCTGAGTTGTTTCTTCTCCGACTTGTCAGTTTCAGGCGCGGGCCTGCGATGAACTGAGCCATGACATTAGCATAACATTTCGTTGTGGACATCTACTTTGAGTATTTTGCCCTTTGTATTATGATGCGAAGCGCAGGCTGTAACTTTCTGTAGTAACAACCAGTTTAGAGATTTTTGTAACTTCTTGATGTTCAACGGGAATAAAGGTTTTGGAACCATATTTATTACGCATAGTTCATGTTTTATCGTGCTACCGCGTAAGTCTACTAAGGTATGGTTTTTTACGTTTAATCCCATGTTGATCAAAATTCAGGGTCGTGTCCGTCAGCTTCGTTGGTAAAATTACCAGACCTCTGTCCTACGACTTTCACTAGCTTTGACACATAGTTAACGTGTGGACGTGCCACTCGCAGCTCTAACTGGTTTTTACTTTGCCTGTTTGCATTGGTTGATCAAACTCTGGTTCAGCAAAGTCGATGTAATTGAGTGCCAGTTTTGATGTTTAAGCCGTGTTGAGACGGCTAGCGATCTGCAGTTTTCTACTGCATCATCGGCTGCTAGCGTCTTTTCATTGAACGGGATGTTAATATTTCCCGCTATTATCGTGTTGTTGTCAAGACTTCAGTATAACATTCAATATATTTGCAACGAAGGCTGCCTTGTGGTAACATGGAAGATTCCTTTTTAGGTTTAACAGGGTGATTAAAATTTCGATGAATTATCAAGCTGACATCCAATTTCGGTACAAAAATTATTATTTGGACGCGAGATTTTGACATACGCTGACAATCCGAGTAACTAATGTTTTCTGCAAACACAATTTGTTATTACTATTATTATATTATTATTATTATTATTATTATTATTATTATTATTATTATTATTATTATTATTACTATTATTTTATTATATATTTTATTGTTATGTGTTATTCTAGATTACTCTTGATCATCATGGCTGTGGAAAGTCATGTTGGGCGTTGGGAGGCGAAGAAATGCGCAATGAATTTATTGTTGTACTTAGCGATGTGAGCATTTTTATATTTGTTGCTAGTTTGGATATATTTGTTGTACTAATATAGCAGAGAAAAATTTGTATATATTCTTAGACTAATTATTTATACTTTATTTATATTTGATCACATCATTTTGTCGTTGCAATGCAAACGGGCGGCTGTTCCTCCGCATTGAGGAGCTGAAAATTGAAACTAATAGATAAACATTGTGGTTGAACTTTAACTTAAGGTGTAGTACTGCACGAAATTATATGATGTTATTACAGATGGATATTTGAAATTTGAAACGTTTTGAATCCATTTGAATGTGGCTGCTTGCAGTACTTCGGTATACGAATGGCAGACATTAGTTAAATTTTTGTTCACGCTAAGATGACAGTGTGCAAGCAGAGTGCAACCGGAATTCCGGTTCCGGCAGGGAAATGTGGTATTTGTAACTATCCTGTTCCGGTAATAAATCCAGTATTTTTCACCGGTATTTTCAGTATTGAAAATTTTTTTCATATGAAAATTTAAGAAAAATTGGCATATTTTTATTCTGCAGTCACGGACAGAATTAAGTGCAACCGCAGTCGCGACCCAAACGCGGTTCGAACCGCGATCGCTCGCAGACGCAATCGCGATCGCTCGCCACTGCAATTTACGTGGACGCAAAAACCGCGATTGCGATCGCAGGTTCGCGGTTAAAATCGCGGTTACAGACGCGGCTAAAATTGTGGTTACAGACGCGTTACACTCGCGGTTACACTCGCGGTTACAGACGCGGTTACACTCGCGGTTACAGACGCGGTTACGCTAGCTTATTACTCTGTGCAGATTTAAGAAGCAAATGACGTATTGTATTTGTCCGTTGTTTATTACAGTGAGCGTTCACACAAAACAAAGTTATGCAAACTGGAACTGAAACTTTCAACTTAACCACTTTTTGCAACCTCGGTCTGTAAAATAGTTACCGTTCCTGGTAATTATATTATTACTGAAGAGAGTGGGCGTGATTGTTTTTGCAAGTTGTTATTTGAAGACATTAAATTTAGTTTGAAGCCTGCAACAGCCTATGTCCAGAATAACAGCAGCTCATAATGAATATAGTTCAATTGGGCAAAATGGGTTTTGGACCCAATACTAAAAAAGAACATGGCAAGATTTTCACAAGCAAACCGCAGCTTGCTACGAAATTGGGTTCAATTAACTTTTAAATATAATAGTTGAGAATGTTAAGTTATTGAGAAAGAAACTGGCGTAACTGTGCTAATATCAGGGTACAACCAAATGACGTCTGAATCCGACTCCAGCAGATTGCACCCTGCCATCTATTACACTACACATCTAATAACAAAACCAAGTTTGTTGCCGTACAACTAGTCTACGTAATACATATATCAATACGCGAATGCCTAACGTACGCCCATGCATACTTGATACTCTATACATGTGCCCAAAACTAATTTTCATATGTGGTTAACGTTCGAATGCCTGGTAAACGCGACCACAAGTGTTTGGGCGGGACTGCGGTTCAAACCATGACTGCGACCGCGATTCAAACCATGAATGCGACCGCGGTTCAAACCGCGACTGCGACCGCGGTTCGAACCGCGACTGCGAACGCAATTAAAATCGCGTCTACGTTCTCGTCTCAAACCGCGTTTGAGACGTAATCGCTGAAACACTTAGACGCGGCTACAAAACTGCAGTTTGAGACGCAATCGCTGAAACACTTAGACGCGGCTACAAAACCGCAACCGCAGTGGACGCAATCGCGGTTTTTGCGCACATGATTCTGTCCGTGACTGTAGCTTATTTTTTAAATTGTCTGAGCGAGTATTGCCACAATTTTGAGTTAGTGCCATACTCCATAATTTATCATACGTTTGAAGCTACTGTATTTGTTTCGATATCTTGGAGTACTAAATGGTGTGTTTATATCGTAAAAAACGATAAAATAGCTTTATTAATGAATTTTTCGGTAATAAGTATTTTTTGTGTTCCGGCTCCGTTTCCGTTGGCGGTATTTTTAACTTTGCGTCCGATTCAGCAATTTTGTAATATCGGTTGCGCCCAGTGTGAAGTGGTATGTGCAGGCTGCGAAGCGGACCTGGATTATATCGGAATCGAAACAGTAAATTCATCGCTGAATCGGAATCAGACCTACAAATTTTGTGACTATACAGATAGCAGGGCTCGACCGGAATTCCAGCTCTGGCCGGAATGCAGGAATCGGAATTTTTACAGTTTTGGTGCAAATGGTTTTTAATCATTTAAATTTTGGAAGTTTTGTCTTTGAAAATTGGTATTTCGACATTAGTATTTTTGCAACTACTTCACAGTGTTTTAATGAACTGTTTGTTATAATATGTTTTCGAAAAAAATGATGAAATAGCTGAAATTTCGCTTAAGCCTTTTTTGACAAGTTTTCTGAAAATATTTCAAATTCCTATTCCTGTTCCGGTTCCTGCAAAGAAATTCAATTCCTGCTCCTTTTCCGGCAAAGTTTAGTTCCTGTTGGAATCATGGCGGATTGTTTGTAGTAACCAGACGTAGTGGGACTACATGTATTGAGCGAAGCTCGAATTTACTTAAGCAATTAAGCTAATATGTAAATCAGTTATTAGCTAACTATTTATTTATCGGTTTTGAAGGTTTGCAAACAATTTATGTATTCTGATGCCTCCACCTAAAACCACTTCAGTAACCCTAATAAGTAGTGAAATAATTAAAAGTCCTAATTAAGGCTTAACAGTATTAAGCTAATATACAAATTAACTATTAGCTAACTATTAAATTCGGTTTTGAAGGTTTGCAGTACAAAACCGTTTAGTGCTGAAAGTAGATTGCTTGCAACCCTATTAATCGGTGAAATATTTTGAAAAGTCCTAATTTAGGCTTAAGCATTTAAGATAATATGCAATTTTAGTTATTAGGTAAATATTCATTATTGGTTTTGGAAGTTTCTGGACATTTTTTAGATTGCTCGCGCACAAAAATCTGTCAGTAAACGTAATCATTAGTGAAATAATTTAAAAAGTCCTAATGTAGGATTACCATTTTGAGCTAATATTCAAATTAGCTATTACCATGCTAATTTGTCGAATCCGAATCCGAACCTTGCATGTTGCTAATTTCAGTTATATCTAGAATTTCTGTCAGAATATCAACGCAATGCAGCAACATAACTATTAAATGGTAATACATTTCGTGCGCGAGTTCAGTTTTGACATTTGTGCCCGGAGCCTAAAATATTTTATTAATATGACAAGTTATTTAAAAATTTTTTATTGTGTAACACTGAAAAACATATTGCCGAACACTGTTGGATTCGGCTTTTGGATTCAGCTTTCTCGCAACCGAATCCGAATCCTAACTACAAATTTTTATCGAATCCGAATCCTAACCTTTGTTGCCACCCTGATTTAGGTTTAACCAATTATGCAAATTAGCTTGTTTAAAAACCCCAATGCGAGGTTAACACCCCAGGATGATAGGTTTTCAAACAAAAATAAGTTTGTCAACATCAGTTCAGTAGTTCCTGAGATTCTCTTCGAACGGACGGATATCCACATTTCGACCTCAGAGTACAAAACATATTATTAAAAGCTTCGTTAAACTCCGAGCTTCGATCGCACTTTCGCTTCGTTGAAAAAGTATAATATTGGTTCAGGGTAAACTGTTTCCTGTCAACAGTTTTCGAAAACGTTGCATCAATAAATTGGCGATGATTTTTCAGGTTGTGTAAAACTAAACTACATGCAATGGTAGTTTGGAGTGTTTAGATGATTGAACGGGCAGAATTTTTATGCTACGTATCACAACAAGTAGGATTAAAATTAAAATTTCAAAATGCCGATTCCGACTGATCAGAGACGGATAATCTAATATCCGGCCGGATCCGGAGCCGGGTAATGAATCCAAATGTAATACTAGGTTGCACCAGATATCGGAACGTAGCTTACAATTCTTTCGGTGGCTTATAGATTTTTCGAAGGTTTTAAAAAAATAATATCCGGCAAGTTAAAATACTGGAACCGGATGTCGATTTTTTGCCGGAACCGGATATTGGGTAGCGCCCTGTATTGGACTGGTATGACTTCGTTGCCCTTTTCAGGTGCTAGCTCCGAGTGACCTAGCAGAAATTGTGATTAATGGGAAGCAACCAAAAACGATAAAAAGAATAAATTGTTTTCAACTAATTTCAGGCCGTATATTTCTATCAACCAGATTGCAGAGGACAGTGTTACGTGTTTGAAGGTGATAAAACTTTAGTCAAAGCCAGTGGACAATACTTAATCGTTGTCAGTAACGACGTGGTTGCCCCAAAGTACGACAGTTTGATTTCAATGTTTTGGTTTGTACGTGTAGCCATTTACTTATATATTTTTAAATTTGTGAATTTGCAACAAATTTTTAACTTTAATTTATTGTAATATGGCGCACATTTTGTAGTGCTAACTTTGTAAAACTTCAGTAATTCTTGTGTTTATAAGCTTTTAATAATTGTTTTTAACATTGTACTGTTATTAGTTGAAGTCAGGTTCGGACAACGTCAAAAAATTTGAGAAAATTTTTATTGGAGCTGGAGAAATATTTTGTTGTGCAGGGCTTCACAATATGGGGTCTAGGAATGTATCGGTTATAGCTGGTCATCGATGGCCACAACTCTAAAACCTTAATATGGTCAACTAAATTTGTAAGTTTTTTGTCCTTTTATTATAAATTCCTTTTCGATTGAAAACCGGCGGCCAATAGCTCTTTAAGCCGAAGCCAAACTGTGTTTAGTCACCAAAGCTTATAGCAGATCAAAAAATCGCGTTACCTGGAGAAAACCAAATACCATAATTGCTAAAATCGATTTAATTCAGTCTTCGGCAATCATCAAAGTAGCTTCCAGATTCGGTTCGAAAATACCCGAGGCGAAAACTGTAGTCTCGTTCACGAGTTTTGACCTAGGCCCAAGATTCTCGCTGTCGTTTGGTGAAATTTTCGTGAACCGATTTTGAAGCAAATCCAGGGTAATTTTAGAGGATTATGCGCTTACTTTGACAACAGAACTAAGGTTCAAACCTGTTCACACTGTAGTTGCATTTATTGTCCGCCAGCTGCACACGTTCAATTTTGACTGATTTGTCCTATGGTTTTCATCTGTTTCATGTGACTTTTAAAAATTCGTTAAATGCAAATATTTATTTTTTGCTCTTTCTGTTATGTGTTGCTGAGTGGGGATGTTTTAGGAAAACCAGCCAAAACAACAATTAAATTAAAGTAACTTTTGCTCCGCAAAAATTTAGTTTTGTATTATTCTAGCAGCGATGATGATAAAAGTATGCATATGATCACAATTTATGACGTTCCGAATTCGTATATTGGTACGTATGAACACGATTGTTAGTTTCATAATACAATGACTTTTTCGTTTTTTAGCATTAGGAAAAGACAAATTGTGTGTTTGGTTATTTTTGCAAACTATTACACATAACGGCTCTCAGACATAGTCAATGATATAAGAACAACTGGAAAGGTAAAGCTTATTTCTTTCGTTTTAAAGTTCCTGAATGAACAAAAGAACAGAAAGTTTTAGTTGAGGAAAGTAACTAGCATTATTGTACAAAGTTTGGCGTTTCCTTCTTGGGATGCGAATAGAGTAGACTTCACATTCACTCGTTATGCGATTGCACCAGTTAATGTTTCGATGAATATATGCAGTAGACTGTTTCCCGTGATAACATACGTTTTATATAACACGGCAAAGTTTGTTACTATCCACACGAGAACTCGTAATAACATGAATATGACGTATTTCAAAAATATGGAATATACATGTGCGATATGTGTGGCGAATATATTGCGTACATTTATAAAAATTTAATAATGGGAAAAGAAGATTGTTGCTGTGGTGTTTGAGTTTTTAAATATTATTTTAAGCTTATTCTGCTCCGATTGCAGAAGTTCTTGACGTCATTTACGCATTTGGTTGTTTCAATATCATTGGAAAAAATGGCAAGGTAATTTTTCGACATTTATTATTGTGCATGTCGACCCTGTGAATTTTATTTGATAAGAATTTTTCGCTGTTCTTCTAAGTGTTAATTAAGCGAGACCAGTGTAAGTACAATTGCTGTCGCGTTCCAAACCGTAGATTTGCCGTAATTTTTCAATCGCTTGTAAGCGCGATTACTTTTGCGACCACAGATGCGACTACCACAATTACTGCAACCTTTCTGTCTATGACATAACATAGTTCTTAGGTTGTCATAGCAGTAGTAGTCTTATTTATCAGTAAATTCTGCGAAATATAGCAAACTTCGAAAGCTTTAAAAAATTGCTTATAAAATGTAGCTCATACTTAGGCAATAATTTTGCAGTAAGTGCCGACAACGCTCTACATTGAAGCTTTGTTTGACTCAAGTTCTAAACCATCTTCGCTTGTGAATTACACTGCTGCTTACGACAGGCAGGTATTTCTTGGATGTGTGCTGCTACAAACGTTAAATATAAGTTTTAATGTTTTGTTTTATTTTTCAGTTGTTTTTAGCATATTTTAGTTATATCAACTGTATGAAAAAGATATACAAAGCAAACTCCAGATTTTGTTTCGGAAAAGCTTGTATGACTTAGCGATTTGGTGAGTGTCGTATTTTCTATTTACAATACCACGGTCACGGGCAGAATTAAATTAAATGCCCAGTGCGTCCGCAGGATCCCGTAAAAATTGGATAAAAAATTCTCGTAAATTGACTTTTTCGGGTACGGGACGCGTCTTACAAATCCTGCATGTATCCATCTTCTGGCGGCTGAAGGGTGCCTGTATAAAAGGTTCTACAGAATTCTATTTTCGATTAAATTTGTTACCCCCGACAAACATGATTTTGTTTTTTCAGAAAAGTTACGTATTTCACAGCCCATATTATAATTAAGAATGTCTTCACCTAGTGATATTTACATTTTTCCAGTTGATAATAGTTTAATTTTGCATGAAAAGCAACTCTGCGCAGGTGCAGAGGAATATGCAAAGCAGCAGCGGTTATGGAATACCCAAATTCGGAACCTAGAACAACACAGCGTGCACATCTCCAGAAACAGAAAGAACCTGTAAAAGTTACAGTAAATTGCGATGATGACGGTTCGATCGAAAGACCGGCTGAAAGAAAAACTGTTTTTATTCTGGATTTTTGTTAGACGTGATAACCGTCACCTTAATTTGCATTTGTGTGCCTCCAGGAAACAAACCATAATCAGACTCGCGGTTTGGAGCAAGATCGCGAATGTGCTTAATTCTGCATGTGAATCTACTGTTTCATTTTGCTTTAATCAGTGATAAATGGGTTGCCATTTATACTTAGAAAGAGTAATTTATTCCTAAAACCAGGCGTTTCTTAGTTTAACCTGCGTGGTGGCTAATATTACGAGCACTCACCATAAACTGAAGCCCTTATTATTTCTTGGTCATGGAGACTAAATTTAAACCGGGCAAGATGCAACATATTAGGCAATACAGGATTCTGTGGTACCAATTTCTGATCCGGCTCAAAAATAACGTATGTTAGTGTAAGATTGCATATTTCTTAGTTTAACCTGCCTGGTGGCTAGTATTAAGAGCACTCACCATGAACTGAAGCCCTTATTATTTCTTGGTCATGGAGACTAAATTTAAATCGGGCAAGATGCAACATATTTGGCAATACAGGTTTCTGTGGTTACCAATTTCTGATCCGACTTAAAAATAACGTATGTTAGTGTAAGATTGCATATCGCGCGAGCAGAGATGGGAGTCTCGGTCTTGGTAAGTCTCCATATATGGCATGTCTCGGTGTGGTGACAAAAAATTGACCGATACCGAGACTTATCACAGCCGGACTCGGTAGTCGGGTGTTGGTCCCAGTCTCGGTTTGAACCCAGACTGCCTTCCGTTACCGCGAAGAGTCCTGTTTAGTACACTTAGATGAAAGTCATGTTCCAAAAATTTAAAATTTTTTGCAGTATTTTGTATTTTTCGCAAATTTGGTTTCCTTGAATTTTTGCTATTTAGAAGCTTAAACGTTGTGCTGTCATATGTTTTAGTTTTTCTGTTTTTTAATTTCAAACCAAAGGGAGTTTTCGGATGGGGGCTGAACCTGGAGGATTTTCCGAGTGAGGAGGGGGATTTTGCGGACTAGTAGTGGTCCCCCACCGGTTGCGTGTTTTTGTTATTTAGCTTAGCGAAGAACAGCATCAGCGACGAAAACGCTCTTGCTGAGATATTCAAACAGTACGGAGACTATTTGTATCAGTAAGTAGTGTGTTTAAATTATTTTAGTTTTTATCGATTATATTTTTCGAGTTGATGCATCTGTGAAGTGAAGTTTATGTTAAACTCTATAGTTTTGAAAGCGTTTCTGCGTTCCTGTTCAAATTGACATTATGTACGTATATTATAATTTCCTTACCAGTAATAGGATGTTTTCATAACTAGTTACTCACTCATTCGTGCAAAGCCAGGTAAAGTACGTGCGTTTTTGTTGGGAAACTTGTGCAACTCAGATGTATCATACTAAATATGAACCGTTTTGTTTTCAGGAAAAATGATTTTGATAATGCTGTCAAGCAATACATCAAAACTATCGGAAGCATTGAAGCATCGTACGTAATAAGAAAGGTAATAGTTTGTAAATCCGTGGTTATCCGTAATTAACTCAAACTCTAAAACAGTTCGAAATCTCGTAAAGTAAAAAGAGAAAATGAAACCATAAGTAATTTGAAATAGCAATAATAGTGACGTTACTGTTTTATGATGGAGAAACTTCGAAGTTAAAAATATTTATTATATAAAAACATCAGGTTTGAATGAAAAGGTAGATGCATATTTTTGTTTGCGATTTTAGCACGAAACTAATGTTTTTAGAACATCTAGTGTTCGTATTCTTATAGTTTCTTGATGCACAACGAATAAGCCAACTTACGAGTTATCTGGAAGATTTGCATAAACAAAATATAGCAACACGCGACCATACAACAATTTTGCTCAACTGCTACACAAAGCTGTCAAACAAAAAGAAATTGGAAGAATTTGTGCAGGTTTTAAAACTATAAAAATCATATGTTTGTTAAATTTAGTATACGAACATGTGTTTTTGTGAAACATGTATTCACGTGGAATCTAGAAAAACTTCTGTGTTTGCACATAGTTGCCGGGCTTAAATTTATGGTGTGGCCTAAATTCTTGGTACTCGTCGGTTGTAACCGTGGCCGTTACATTTCTGCAAAAATGTATTTTGGCCCGTTTTGGTAAAAAATACAACTTTGAATGCAAGTATATGTTTTGTCCAGCTTTTGCCTGACTGGAACGAGTAAAGGGAAGATTGCATTTAGAATTTGGCCGAGCTAGGTCCCAGCACATTACGTAATATATAATTGTGCCGGGGCCAGGCTCCTGAAGCACAAATTAACAATGCAGTCACGGACAGAATTAAGTGCGCAGAAACCGCAATTTCGTCTACTGCAGTTGCAGTTTTGTAGCCGCGTGTGAGTTTTTGAGTGATAGCGGCTCAAACGTGGTTTGAGACGCCATGGTAGTCGCGATTTTAATTGCGTTCGCAGTCGCAGTTTGAACTGCGGTCGCAGTCGTGGTTTGAACCGGCGCGTTTGCAACCGCAGTTTTAACTGCAGCTGATACTGCAATTTTAGTTGCGTTTGTACTCACGAAACAGCATGCCCAAACGCGATAACAACTGCGGTTTTTGCGTCCACGCAAATTTCGGTTGCGAGCGATCTGCGATCGCGTATGCGAAGGATCCGGAGTCGAACTGAGTTTGGGTGGTGATCGCGGTTGCGCCTAATTTTGTCCGTGACCATAAAAACGTGATGTGCGCATTGGATTGTGGGAGTTGCGAATACAATCCATTACATTAATCGAAGCTTATTTAGTTTTGCGTCAACGAAATATGTACAAAGCATGCAACAATACGAAATGGAAAATAACGAATATTGCAATAAATGCAGTGTTTCAGGCAACGGTGTTAATTCATTTTTAATTTTAGCAAAGTGGTTCAGGCGAAGTGCATTTTGATATTGAAAACGCAATTCGAACGCTACGAAACTCTGGTTATTCGTCAGTTGCGTTGGAGCTGGCGAAATTGCACAGCAAACATGAGTTAGCGCTGCATATTTTGCTCGATGTTCAACACGCTTATCACAGTTCACTAGAGTATATCCGGGGTTTGCCGGAATCAGAAGTAAGTATGTGTGTAAATTGTCTCTTGAAAATTTTGCTGCAAATAAATAAACGTCAGAGTATGTTTGCTGTAGTCCAAATACATAAGGTGTTAATCGTTTTTGCTTAACGAATGGATGTCGAAATTTTCGATTTTTTTAATTTCGGAATGGCAATAAAACTGCGCTGCTTCGCTATGGTCCAGCATTTGGCAATACGAGAGGTATTTTACAGTTTGGGGATGTCTCACATACCGTGGCTATGGCACTAACTGGTGCTGCTAACAGTTGTAGTACACAATGTTTTTTGTTTGATTACTGTTAAGCAGGCTTGCCAAAAGTAGATGAATAAATGCATGCATCTAATTGAGTCGGAAAGGTTTATGCGTAAAATACTTGTGCAATGTTTACTCGTAATTTTCTATCAACAGGGAGCAGAGCAACTGAAAAAACACGGTAAAGTTCTTATTCAACATTTTCCTGATGAAACTACTGCCATCGTTAAGAAGCTATGTTCGTCAAAATCTTTTGTAGGTTCGTGTACTCAATGGTTCTGTATAATAATGAGCACCTTCTAAAATATAACAGATATCTAGTGCCTTGATAGTAGACAAATCATACAAATGTATGCTATTTAGCTAATAAAGTCTCAAACATAAGCAATAACCGATCTACACAAACCTAAATTGCAATGACATATTTGAAAGCATATTATAAAAACTTTTTTGAAAGGTAGATAAAACCGATACCGTTTAATACTAATTCAAACGACATCATAATGATTGAAAAAACAGTCACTCGTAAGCAAGGCTTTCTATTTATACTTGATGGTTTGTTGTTCGTGTTTTAGATGAGACTACTATAAATTCAGACGACTTTATTCATGTGTTTGTAAATGAACCGAAAAAACTGTTGGAATTTCTCGAATATATGATTAATGTAAGTTTCGAAAATAGGGTTCGCACACCCAGAATTGACGAAGTTATAGCATTTACCTAGAATCCCTGCTAAGACTTTGTGATTTTTGAATGACGGCAAGATTTAAATACAGAAGATAAAGAGGGGCAATGGTCTCAGTAAGTGGCCTCCGAACGGCCGTGGCTTAAGTTCTCGTTTCTGTCAACTTATGTTATGTAATCTAGTACAATTGGTCAAGACTTAAGCGTATGTCATTTGTTTACTAGATTTTAGGTAATTTTTCTCCACAAAATTTGTGTTCTTTTGTTCGAATATAGGTCTCTAACATTTTGTCACTAGGAATATTGCGTTTTATGGTGTAATACAATAGATATTGATGTCCTGGCAATATTGTTTTCTGTTCCGTTTTTGTTATTCTTTAGAATGATTATCGATGTGAACCGATAATGTTCAATACTTTACTCGAGTTATATCTAAGAGAATATAGTGAAACGGAGGACGCAAAGGTAAGGGCAGGTAATTTTTACCTTGAACAAGCTGGTTTTGGGTTCTGTTTGGTTTACAAACACAGTTTCATTCGAGTTTTAAAATATCGCTTTTGCTTTTGATAGATTCTAAGCAAACACTTTAGGACTTGTGAACAAAATTTTAACGTTACAATCAAGAAAAGGTAGAGTTGCAGATTTCAATGATTTTTATGCATTTAAAATGCTACCAGTCCACTTCACACATTTCTGTAAGGTCAGTTGGAGTATTAACAAACACAGTGTAAATTTTCGAATTTGCATATTTCTCTTTGACGTTTTCAGGTTAGTTGAGCTATTTAATGAACGCACGTATTACGTTGGTTTTAGGAAAAGCTTCGCCTGGAAGCAATGATAATGCAGTTTTTACAGAAACCGAACGTATGTTGATGTTGTATGATTTTTTATATTTTTTCGAAAGCAAATTAACCTAAGTAAGATTCACTTATATTGAAAAGTTGAAAGCCGTTAATTCTTTGGTGTACGAAAACTAAGCGGACGTTGATAACAAGAAAGATTTGTTCCTAGTGTACGCATCAAAAATATCTAGTGTTGTTATCGCTGTTTTTCTTTTACAACAATTCGTTTAAAGAATTTTGCAGGCAAATTATGAACTTGATCACGCGTTGGTCTGTTGCCAAACATCACAGTTTCATACAGGACTGCTGTATATTTACCAAAAAGCAAAACTGTAAGTGGTTTTCGATTACAATTAAGTAAAATGCGCTGCTAGCTACTGCTGCTTTGAGAATATAAAATGGACATGTGCATTTCTTTTTAGAATTATAAGTATACATAGAATTACGCGGTTAAAATTGTTGTTACAGACGCCGATTAAATCGCGGTTACAGACGCCGTTAAAATTGCAATGATTAACCGGTCTAAGATTGCGTTTCTCATTGTACTCTGTGCAGGGCAAAGAAACATTTAGCAAGCATATCCGTTTGTATACGCCCGCTTACTAAGCACAAGAGGATTTGCCATGTTCATTTGGTTCCACGATTTGAAAAGTGAGCTGTATGAGAGCATAACACAGCGGCGGATCCAGGAGTTTGCGTTTGGAAACGATGCATTTTATTTTCTATTTCGAAATTTTAGTTTCAAAGCGCGTTTTAGCAATTAGCCATTTGCATTGCTTATATTTTCAACGCCACTAGGTTGGATGGGTGTGCGCCCGATTGCCTGGATTCTTCACTTACTATGTGTGCGAATTTTTTGCCTCTCATTACAGTAGTTTAGCTTATTTGTCATTTTTCCAAAGCTGAAAGTACCACTGGGATCTAAAAACAATATTCACTTCCAAGGGCGTAGCCAGTGGAGTTTCATGGGTCAACTCCCCTCGAAGTCAGGGTTTTAAAACATTTTTGGTTGTTAACGCAGGAAAACGCTTTGAAATATTTATGGGACGCAAACCCCTTTCCAAAATCTTGGCTGCGAACATGCATACCGGAAACTATAATGTCAAACCTAGTTTTTGAACACGTGGTTAATGATAGCATAGCTGGTAAACACGACTGTATAAACGTACACCCTTTTACAAGAACAAACTCTTTTACCAAAAGAAAGCAAAATAACGACGAAAAACAAGACCAAATCTCAAGTTATACAACCGTATATATGCCGTTCCTTATCTCAATATATTGTCAGTTCGTTTTAGCATATGCAAATCATTATAGCTACTCTTCTTCACGACATGTTGGCGCATAATGTCAACTCGTCTAGATCATTATCTAGACACTCCCGCCGAGACAGGCCTGGGCCTTCAGTGAAACGGCGTTTTCGGAAACGTTTTGACGGACTATATTTCTCCCTTGACATGGAATACATCAGACCACGTAATTGAGGTATGTGATCGCAAAACGCAGACCACAACGCGCGAATGCCCAGAGGTCCGAGATGAAACCCGTCACTATCGCCTTGTCGAAGATAGGATTCGTTGAATTGGCCATTCTCAACGAAAGGCAAGCCCCCATTGTTAGACCAATTGATGAATGGCATTGAGTTTCCTTCCATGATCTCAGCAACGGTGTTGTTGAATCGAGTGACCCCTCTAGCGCCGGGCAAAGGAACAGCTCCGTTGAACAAAATCGAGGGAGTTTGACCGTTTTCAGAAAGATGTTTTAGGTTGTTGATAAACGACTGGAGTGCCGAAAACTGCTCCTCTTGATAATGATCAGACTTTCGCGCCACATTGACACCGCAGCTGATTATGATAATGCCAAAGTGCCCCAGATTCATATTGTAAGCAATATCGATCAGATCCGTGAACACAGCACCAGAAACAGCTTTCACCACCCCGCACTCCACATGATTGACGTTACGAAAAATCGAATCCGATAAAATCAACACAGATTCCCGAAACGGAAACCGTGAGACAGCCGGCTGATCAGTGAGACCCAATAGAGCATCAACACCCCAGGTGGGCCGACATCTGTTGAAGAGCGACTGGTAACCAGCATTTAAGGCATGGCCATACAGATTGAAACCCATAAAATACTGAGCTTCCGCTGCACGACTTTCTCTAAGCCCACATGACCAGACTAGTTCGTAATTACCCGAGCACACAATAAATTCTGGCCGCTTACCGTCTAATTCAGACAACAGATCCATAAAGCACCGCCGAAACCTGCTACCCGGCTGTTGTAGCTGATCGATCACAACGTCTTTGTAGATAGCTTCCCCATCGATAACCCACTGAGCGGACAGCGCATTATTCATTTCCATCCAGTTGTAGATAGACGTGGGCTGAGAGCGAACACCCGGGTTGTTGATAAAACGATCAGCCAGTTGATGCTCGCCGGAAGCTTTGAGCGTTAGGTACCATCTTGCTTGTTCAATTGAAGTCGCTTCAATATTTCCAACGCTGAGAGATGAAAATTTGTAAAATCGAGATAACGGACTTGTGCCGTTGACATAAACTTGCCGATTCATTGTTTGACTAAAATAGAAAAAGCTATGATTATTATAACTGTTTGAAATAATTTTTTAACATCCGATTGTCAGTCAACATTTCTTGTCCACAATTGCCGAGCACGCTGCGCGGCCGCTCTCCGGGGACGCGGTTCTCCCGACGGACCTATGTTGGCCTGCCAATTTTTCGCTTCGTCAGTGACTAAACCCATCTCAATTGGATACAGAACACTAACTGGCCGATTTAGTCGCCTCCCAGACGGCAGCTTGACGCTCACAGATCGAACATGACCATCACGACCTTCGTGCAAACTAACAATCTTGCCTAACCTCCACGATGTTCGAGGCGCTTTTTTATCCTTAATAAGTACGACAGCGCCAATTGAAGGAGGTAACAAGCTAGCATTTCGTTGTTCATGCTGCTTAGAAAATTCGCGCAAGTTCAACAAATATTGATTACGCCACATTTGCCAAAACTGTTGAGTAACTGACTGTAGTCGCCGCCATTTCATTATCAAATGATCAGGTTGCGCTGAAGCCAACCGAAAACTATCACTTTTGACCGATGGCGGTAACTGTTGGAATGATCCTTTTCTTAGGAAATGCTCTGGGGTCAAAGTTATTGGATCCATTTCTGAACCCACATAAACAAGTGGTCTGGAATTCACAATTCCAGATATTTCATAGACTAGGGTACGAAGCTCTGACGGCGAAACTAACAAGTTTTGGAGACATTTTTTCAGCGAACGCTTTACGAGACCCACCAAGCGCTCGTAAAATCCTCCCATCCAGGGCGCCATTTCAACGATAAAGTTCCATGTGATCCCTTTTGAACTAGCAAAGTCTTGAACGACATCGCTTTCGATAGCATTTTGCCACAAATTGCTCAAAAAACGATCAGCTCGATGTAGCTGAGTGGCGTTATCAGACACTATAAGCGATGGGACACCGTAGATAGACATAAACCGACGAAAGCATAGGAGGAATTCTTCAGTGGAAAGATCTTCCACCACTTCCAAGTGAACGGCGCGCACAAGCATACATGTAAAAAGAACGATCCAAACTTTACGGCTTCCGCCGGAAATATTTTGAACAAAAAAGTGGACCAATGTAATCAAGACCTACATTGGCGAATGGTGGCGCCTCAGCAACACGCGATATAGGCAATGGTGGCATTTCGGGGGCCTTAAATGGACCTCCTTCCACTCGCTTACACACTTGGCAACAGCGAACCACATGACGTACAGAACTGCGCCCTTGAACAACCCAAAATTTTTGGCGCAAGACAGCTAAAGTCTGGGCTACACCAGCATGAAACAGTCTTTCATGACAGCTCATAATCACAAGCCTGGTGAAGTGCGATGATTTCGGCAGAAGCATTGGATATTTTGCGTCATAGGCAAAATTAGCATTTTGAATCCTGCCAGAACAACGCAGAATCGTGTCCGCGTCCCGAAATAAGTTTAGTTGTCTCGCAATCCCCTTTGGCCAGACTGCACCTTGAAACGATATCAGATGCGGGAAATTACGAAACTGTGTTTCGCGGACCCAAAATTTCTGGGCTCTATTAATTTCATCGGCTTTTAAGTGACCGACAATTCTATCACCCTGAGGTACCCGAATGTTTTGAACGAATCGAAATACATACGCTGTACTACGAAGTAACCGCACTAAAGATCCAAATCTCGTAATGTCAATAACACAAGGACCACCAGAATCTGGGGCCTGATCATGGTTAATAAGAACGTCACCCTCAATCTCATTCAACTGTATATCAACGTCTTCTGGCCAAAAATCTTCTGGGTGCGTTAACCACAAAGGCCCATTCCACCAGATATCTGACCCTAAAAGTACTGTAGATGTACAACCTCTGGACGGTAAATCGGCAGGGTTATCGGATGATGGCACAAACCGAAAAGACGTGTTCGTATGCTTTCTAATCTCCTGCAAACGATTTTCAACAAATTTCGAAGAAACTTGGGATCGTTTGATCCAATGGAGTGTGCACTGCGAGTCACTCCAAACAACCCGACGAGAAACTGTAGCCTTGAGTTGTTCTTCGACAAATGTAAGCAGGCGGAGACCAATCGTAACAGCGATCAGCTCAAGCCTTGGAATTGTTTGCGATTGCTTCAATGGAGCAAGCCGAGTTTTGGACGACAACAATTTACAAGTTACCGAAGTATTATGACTTCGTCTAAGGTATATAGCTGCAGCACATGCTTTCATTGACGCATCACAAAACACGTGAAGTTGAACCTCTCCACATGACAAATCCACAATAAAACGAGGGATTTCAAGCTTCGCTAATTGTCGAAAACTTTCCACAATTTTTACCCAATCAGTGGTGAGTGCTTCAGGAATTGGCGCATCCCAAGCAACACCCAGCTTCCACAGTGATTGCACGAACAGCTTCCCTTGGACAGTAGCTGGAGCAAGCCAACCAAGTGGGTCAAATACTTGAGCGACAAATTTAACAATTGTACGCTTCGTAACAACTGCTGAGGATTTGTAAACAGATTGACAACGCATTGTGTCCCGATCCAGATTCCATGATAAACCTAACACTTTTGGTTCATCAAGCAATCCCTTATCTTGCTCGGCGAAACTATTACGAACTACAGAACAGTTAGAATACCATTCACGCAAGTTCATACAAGCCTTTTGAAAAATCTGCTTTGCTTCCAAATAATGCTGAACTGCGGATGGCGAATCTTGTTCTCCCGTTATGACATTATCAACATAATGACTGTTCAAAATTTTCCGAGCCACATCGCAATCTTGCTTTATCAGATGTTGGCAAACCGTGTTAGCCAACACGAAGGGGCTGGAAACGACACCGAAAGGTATCCTGCAAAACCGATATATGACAAGGTTTTCCCCTTCCGGAGGCAAACTTATGTCACGAACCCAAAGAAACCTAGTGACATCACGATCCGATTCCTGTAGCCCAATCTGCAGGAAGGCTTTTTCAATGTCACTGACTAAACCAATTTTTTGCAGCCGAAAACGGAGCAACAAACCACACATGTCTTCAAGAAGAACTGGACCACGGTGAAGACAATCGTTCAAGCTTAAAACGTCCTTTTTTGACTTAGATGACGCATCATAGACGATACGTAGCTTGGTAGTAACTTTTCCTGGAGTTACAACACAATGATGAGGCATGTAATACACCAAAGCCTCGTTGCTCGGATTTGGAGCCACTTCAACAACGCCCATTCGTAATTGCTCCTGAATCGTGTTGTGGTACGATTCAAGAATAGGTGGCCGTCGAGAAATTTGACGAATAAGAGAGCGCAGCCGCCCATAAGCAACGTCAAAGTTGTCAGGAAGCTCAGGTGTTATCTGCTTCCAAGGCCAGCGGGACTCGTAACGACCATCGGGCAACTGATTCAACGTTTTGCTATGAAACTGCAAAGCTTCATCGTCTCCTTTTAAATAGTTAAATTTGTCAATTGTGGATAACGAACTATTCAGGTGTATGGAGCTTTCAAAACTATCCCAGAATGACTGAAATTCCAACGGTTCTCCCTACCCGAAAAAGGGGAATTTTCTAATTTTGAGAATTTCTAGTCGTAGCGGACCAGTTTTCTCCACTGCTGACTGCTTAGATGGACCAACAGAATACTGAAGTCCCTGCGGCTGTTCGCTATTTGCAATCATATTTTGCTGGGCATTCAGGTTAAACATCATTGTAATCTGCCGTAGAAGCTATCTCAGTTTCAATAGCAGTTTTATCATTAAGTTCAGCAAAAACTTTATCATCAGCGGTGTCTGATCTGACTTATATCCTGATAACTTAAGCACAGAAAGTTTTAATTGTTGAACATCAAGTTCAACTGTACCAGATAAAGATTTTATTATTGTTTGATTTATTTTATCTATCTCTCGTTCCTCTAACACACATACGTATGCCCTGACGACGTTGTTTAGCTGACATGCTTACGATTTTAAAAAATAGATGCTTAGAGCAGTTTGCAGTTACAAGCCAATATTTGACGTCAAGCAGGGGAGAGAGGTTCGCGGGAGTTAGAAGAAGTTGAAGAATTCCCTTGGAGGTGACGACGTGGATATAAAACGTATTTTTGACCAGAAGCTGATCATAAACTAGCCATTATATTGCACAAATTGACCAGAAACTGATCAAACACCCATCAAGAACTTACAATTGTTAGGTTCGAACAGAATGAAGGACCATGTATAAACGTACACCCTTTTACAAGAACAAACTCTTTTACCAAAAGAAAGCAAAATAACGACGAAAAACAAGACCAAATCTCAAGTTATACAACCGTATATATGCCGTTCCTTATCTCAATATATTGTCAGTTCGTTTTAGCATATGCAAATCATTATAGCTACTCTTCTTCACGACATGTTGGCGCATAATGTCAACTCGTCTAGATCATTATCTAGACAACGACCACAACTACGTCGACTGCGACCGCGTTTCAAACCGCGACTGCGGCCATTTTTTTAACCGCGACTGCGGCCATTTTTTTAACCGCGACTGCGGCCATTTTTTTAACCGCGACTGCGAACGCAATTAAAACCACGACTACGATCGCGCCACAAATCGCGTGCGCGGTTTCTGCGCTCTTAATTCTGTCCGTGATTGTATCAACATCATTATAGTTGTCCAACACCAAAAAGGTGAATAGGGTGGTTAGATATAATTTCCTGCTAGATTGTGTACAGTGCGCGTGTCACGATGCGTTTTCCTATAAAATGTGAAAGTAATGTGCTTCCACATTTAATCCTGACTTTGAGGTGGGACTAGCTAATATCTACAATGTTATTTAGTGTAATGGTAGCTTCACGATCGCTGTTATCTTACGGCTCTAAACGCTATAATAGAGGACAAGTATTTATTTTAGGTACAATCAAATTCTTTTACATTACATGGACGTCAAAGATTATAGTAAAGTGATTGAAACGTGTATTAAATATGGGTAAGAAATATGTTTAATCTCCAACCTACTTTTTCAGTATCAAACTCTGGATTTGCCTATTATACATACTAGTTGCGCAAGTGCCCAATGACTATTTAAAACTCAATGACCATCATTATCGTGTTGTTTTCTAGTTTCTGCTGATTGTTGTTTCCTAGGGTCTGTTGGTTAAAGGTGCCTTTTGCAAAAACGCGATAAAAAAATAACGTAAGCAAACTCAGTAATTCAATTACTCTGCAGATTGTATAGGATAACGTTTTGAGCTGAGTAATGGACGCTGAAGCCAAAAAGTTTCTGTGAGATATCGATGTGCATACTAAAGGATATTACTTTGGACATGTCCGCAGCCATAGAGTTAGAAATTATTTTTAGGCTAATTTGGCTGTGTGTTACTTTGAGGAGCAGAATTGTACTATAATATTTTTCCAAGTTTAAGTCTGAGCAAATAATTAGTGTAACGCTTGAGCTTACTTTAATGTAATAATGTTGGAAAACGGTACGCCCTTCAAAGTAACATTTGCAGCTATTTTAATGATTTGCAGTAAAGACGAAAAATATCAACAAATGTGGATTGACTCGTTGTGGTATTTTGCGCGTAGCGAGAGCTGTCCAATTTATTGCATCGAACAATTGTTGAAGCATATTGATACACTCAATATTTTACCCTCCTGCTTATGGTGCTTGAAATTTTGTCCCACAGCTCAACGGTCAATTTGTCGGTTGTAAAAAGTAAACCGTTTATTTTGACTTACTTGCAAAGTCTATAATGTTATTCGGAACTTCAATATTGTGTTCAAATAGCAATAAAGCTCTGTTCGAATTGAAAGGCAACTTTAGAGTTAAAGTTCCGGATAGAATCAAACACAGCATTACTGGCGACTTACGACCGCTGTTTTATAATCGCGGTTGAATTTTTCTTTTTAGGATTTCAAATGAGGGATACTGAATACATCTTTCTGACTACGTGTTGTGTTGAAAAGTGTGTTATTATAAAATTTGACCATTCGAGGCTCACAAAGTGGTTTTCTAGCTATGATGCTATGGCGTTGACATAAAGTGCTATGTTGCTGTTTTTATTGTTGTGTTATTGCTTCATTGTTTTCATTGTACGGCAAAACTTTCGTGGTTCATTCTGTCCCTGGGTGTAATCCTATCTGTGTCTGTGGCTATATGCCCAGTGAACGCCGAGGCCCATAATAAAATAAACAAGCTGCCACACTCCCTGGGCTCGACATCAATGGTGACTCGTAGCACAAAGGCGTTACAATAACAACAACATAAAATAAACAATACGAAATGTCATATTGTATTTTCGTGGCCGCAAGAAGTTGAAGCTGGTTATTGCCAAACAAATTACTTTCCGAAAATTATAAAAATGGAAGCAAAAGTCACGACCAAAACTGATGATCAAATAATTATTGTTAACGAACGAGACTGATAATGAGCACGAGCATATTTTTATCTGCATGATGTCGAAATTTTATGCATAAATATTACGGTTGCAGTGAAATTGCAAAACAAATTTTTGAACAGTTTTATTTTACTATTTAAACAACTACTATAAGGGCAAATTATTGACGATACATAAATAAAAATTGGCGAACTGGTCACTTCAATAAAGTAATGGTGCTTCTAATTAAATTCAACTTCATTCCGCTATTAGCGTAACTTAAATGAGAAAACACTCAAGCGCCCAATTGTTCAGAACGCAACCTGACATCAATGAATACCAGAGTCGGGTCGGCGTATTTCAATACTCGGTAGTGAAAGTTGTCGGAAAT
Source organism: Enoplolaimus lenunculus (assembly GCA_030248215.1). Classification (NCBI taxonomy): domain Eukaryota; kingdom Metazoa; phylum Nematoda; class Enoplea; order Enoplida; family Thoracostomopsidae; genus Enoplolaimus; species Enoplolaimus lenunculus. Next base: position 2,668 of record JASANG010001452.1, on the reverse strand, counting down.
ACCAAATTGCTGGAGCTGGATGTCCAAAATGTCCTGCCAATAAACATGCGAGTGCAGGTTCAAAAAACGCGAGCAGAGAATATGCGATTGCTGTTCCAGGAGTATTTGCTTCAATGGCTTAAAGCCAAAAACCAGAAAATAGAGACACATGAAGAAATGATTGAAAAGTATCAGACTGATATTAAAAGGGCTGAAGAACGTATTGATGATCTCAAAAACAAGTAAATAAACTATGTTTTTTTATTGTATCATATTATACAAAGTGAGAGAAAAAGATGAACATTAAGGAGCTTTCGAACTCACAGAAAGTCTGAAGAAAACTCGTACTTTTTAACTGCTTTATGCTTACGTGTTTGCCTATGCTCCTTGAAAATCCTTGCCGACCGCTGCAGACTCAGATTTACGAGTAAAAATCTCGTGAAAATTTTGCAGTATGATTGTATGTAGCTCAGCGAATTGCGTAAAGCTGAAACTAGGTTTAGGGCAGAAAAGAAATACAATACAATGAAATTGAATTCTAAATAGCAGGAGCACCATCCTACTTATTATTGAAGTGACCAGCTTCATGCCATTTTTTTTTTATGTATCGTCAATAATTTGCCCTTATAGTAGTTGTTTAAATAGTAAAATAAAACTGTTCAAAAATTTGTTTTGCAATTTCACTGCAACCGTAATATTTATGCATAAAATTTCGACATCATGCAGATAAAAATATGCTCGTGCTCATTATCAGTCTCGTTCGTTAACAATAATTATTTGATCATCAGTTTTGGTCGTGACTTTTGCTTCCATTTTTATAATTTTCGGAAAGTAATTTGTTTGGCAATAACCAGCTTCAACTTCTTGCGGCCACGAAAATACAATATGACATTTCGTATTGTTTATTTTATGTTGTTGTTATTGTAACGCCTTTGTGCTACGAGTCACCATTGATGTCGAGCCCAGGGAGTGTGGCAGCTTGTTTATTTTATTATGGGCCTCGGCGTTCACTGGGCATATAGCCACAGACACAGATAGGATTACAGCCAGGGACAGAATGAACCACAAAGTTTTGCCGTACAATGAAAACAATGAAGCAATAACACAACAATAAAAACAGCAACATAGCACTTTATGTCAACGCCATAGCACCATAGCTAGAAAACCACTTTGTGAGCCTCGAATGGTCAATTTTTATAATAACACACTTTTCAACACAACACGTAGTCAGAAAGATGTATTCCGTATCCCTCATTTAAAATCCTAAAAAGAAAATTCAACCGCGATTATAAAACAGCGGTCGTAGTCGCGAGTAATGCTGTGTTTGATTCTATCCGGAACTTTAACTCTAAAGTTGCCTTTCAATTCGAACAGAGCTTTATTGCTATTTGAACACAATATTGAAGTTCCGAATAACATTATAGACTGTGCAAGTAAAAGTCAAATAAAAACGGTTTACTTTTACAACCGACAAATTGACCGTTGAGCTGTCGGACAAAATTTTGAGCACCATAAGCGGGGGGTAAAATATTGAGTGTATCAATATGCTTCACAATTGGTCCATGCAATGCATTGGACAGCTCTCGCTAATGCGCAAAATACCACAACGAGTCAATCCACATTTGTTGATATTTTTCGTCTTTACTGCAAATCATTAAAATAGCTGCAAATGTTACTTTGAAGGGCGTACCGTTTTCCAACATTATTACATTAAAGTAAGCTCAAGCGTTACACTAATTATTTGCTCAGACTTAAACTTGGAAAAATATTATAGTACAATTCTGCTCCTCAAAGTAACACACAGCCAAATTAGCCTAAAAATAATTTCTAACTCTATGGCTGCGGACATGTCCAAAGTAATATCCTTTAGTATGCACATCGATATCTCACAGAAACTTTTTGGCTTCAGCGTCCATTACTCAGCTCAAAACGTTATCCTATACAATCTGCAGACATTGTAGAAATTGAATTACTGAGTTTGCTTACGTTATTTTTTTATCGCGTTTTTGCAAAAGGCACCTTTAACCAACAGACCCTAGGAAACAACAATCAGCAGAAACTAGAAAACAACACGATAATGATGGTCATTGAGTTTTAAATAGTCATTGGGCACTTGCGCAACGAGCACGTACAATAGACAAATCCAGAGTTTGATACTGAAAAAGTAGGTTGGAGATTAAACATATTTCTTACCCATATTTAATACACGTTTCAATCACTTTACTATAATCTTTGACGTCCATGTAATGTAAAAGAATTTGATTGTACCTAAAATAAATACTTGTCCTCTATTATAGCGTTTAGAGCCGTAAGATAACAGCGATCGTGAAGCTACCATTACACTAAATAACATTGTACATATTAGCTAGTCCCACCTCAAAGTCAGGATTAAATGTGGAAGCACATACTTTCACATTTTATAGGAAAACGCATCGTGACACGCGCACTGTACAGAATCTAGCAGGAAATTATATCTGAACCACCCTATTCACCTTTTAGGTGTTGGACAACTATAATGATGTTGATACAGTCACGGACAGAATTAAGAGCGCAGAAACCGCGCACGCGATTTGTGGCGCGATCGTAGTCGTGGTTTTAATTGCGTTCGCAGTCGCGGTTAAAAAAATGGCCGCAGTCGCGGTTAAAAAAATGGCCGCAGTCGCGGTTTGAAACGCGGTCGCAGTCGACG
>JASANG010004045.1:0-199326 GCA_030248215.1 Enoplolaimus lenunculus | reverse complement strand
AATTTTGACTGAAATTTTGGTATCCACGTCTCGACTTCGTACATACACAACCAGGACCTGAAAATTTAGAAACCACTCAAAATGTAACGTCAATTAAGAACACTGTTATTAGTCGGATGCAAGAAAATACAGAATTCTTTGCGAGCATAACAAAATGAAACCTAAAACCAAATTACAATTGATTTCAGTTAAAAAGTTGTCAAAGACAGCATTTAAACTATAAATAAAAGTCCAGCATTTTTTCCGCAACCCTTTTAGCAGTTTTTGATGTTTTGTTAATACAACAGAATGCGACACAGGAATAAGTTTCGCGTATGCAAATTTCTGTGCTGGAATATAAATTTTTTACCATGAACCATTAACTCTACTTATCACAATTGTAAACTGTTCTCAAAAGATTTGTCTTTTGTGTGTATTTGAATTTTTGGTGCTGTAGTTTGATATGGAATCTTACGTTCAGGTTAAACTCAACGAAATCGACTCCATCTGCGCTAGTATCAGATTTTTCACCATATGCATATATTTCTTATTGCTGTGTACTTGCTTGCTAAGTTACATTAGAAATTTTTCGTCTTAGGTCTTAAAAGGTGACATTACTCCCTACAGTGAGCGAAGCTACGAGTAAATGCTTCAGTGGACGGCCGAAACTGCAGTAGCACTCTCGGAGTACTGGGCAGCAATGTGTCGTTGGGCTGAGTCACTGGAGCATATAAAGCTACTGACTGATTGCGTAATCGTACTACAATAGCACATATGCCAAAATTTTGTTTTGCTATTCGCAACCCCCAACTGTTAAAAGCTTCTGAAATCACAACTGAGTCAATTAATTTGTCATTTCACTTGTAATTTATACGTTTATTGTTTTGAAAGCAGATAAACGTTTATGTTTTACTGAACAAAATGGATTACAGTTCGGATGTGCTAAATGACCCCGGATGGCAATATTTACGTCAGTCACCGGAAAAACTAACACAGGTAAAAATCCATCAATATCCGGATAAGCGGCATTTCTTGCGCCGCACTTGGTTCAGTTGCTATACTTTGAAAATCTCGGCCAATGTAAAGAACAAGGGCGGAACAGTATTATAAGCATTTTCCTCAGCATAAGCCTAAGCCTACGCCTAAGCCAAGCAAAAAAATTAGTCTAAACCTTAAGCTTTACTCTATTGTAGTCCCATAAAAAACGTTCCGCCCCTGATCTTTATATAGGACAAAATCTGAAATGTGAATGTACTTAAAGTGTAACTCAAACAAGTGATATGACGGAGGGAAAATTCACTAAATAGGTTGATAATTTAAACAATCAGTTTGCTGTGCAGCAGTTGGTCTGGCTGTTATGAACAGCAACTTTTAATTTTAATAGATTTTTTCTTGATATTTCACCACCATTTGACTTGTGTGTAACCCATGATTGGTTTTCAAATTCAAATAAAGGTTCACTAAACGGTGATTTTCATTTAATGGCGATAAAATGTTAACATTTCATTTCAACTAATTTTTGTTCGTTTATTTTGTTATTTTTAGGAACAAACTCGACCGTTCGACAGCAAGAAAAATTGTTGGGTTCCGGACGACGAAGAAAGTTTTGTGGAAGCAGAAATACGAAGCACAAAAGGCGACCTGGTGACGGTGTTTACTCGAAAAGGAATCGAAGTAAATTCAGCCAAAATTGATTTAAACATTTTTAAATTTGTTGTTTTTATTTTGAGTTTTGTGTATCAGCGGTCAGTTTGGCCTGGCAACAACTCTAAGATTGCGTTATGTTCAAATCAAGTACATAACCGTTTTCCTACATGAATATTTTGCATTTCATCTGAGATCTAATTTCAAGCTGGGGTTCGAACCCTGAAACTGTCTGATGAGCGACGGTGGCTATCACACCTACACATTCAACACGGAGGCTTAGGATGAGGCTCCAGTTTAGGCATAGACTTAGGTTGGGAACAACAAGCCTAAGAGTAAGCCTAAGCCTCACACTAAACCATGAACAAACATTGATTGGATAATGTGTACAATAGCCGATTGTGTCTTATTCCTCGTACAGTTTGCAGCGGCGCCAAAGCAAGCAAGGATGGTCCCCCAAAATTCCGGGATTTGAGTCCCTTGCGATGATCAAAATATTTCTCAAATTTTAAATTTGACACCTTATTAGGAAGCCCTCTCTAGAATGCCCTGCAAATGGTGATTTGGGGGTGACTGCTCCGGCCGTGGTTAGCGGTTAGCAGCTCAATGTATAACCTGTGTAAAAACGGCTAAAAGTGTTTATTTTTTCATTTTTCAGAGTACAATCAAACGTGAATTAATTCAAGAAATGAATCCGCCGAAATTTCACAAAACCGAAGATATGTCGAGTTTGACGTATTTGAACGAAGCGTCGGTGTTGGACAACTTGAGACAACGTTACTACAGCATGATGATCTATGTAAATGTCTTTTTATTTTATTTCGTTTATTTTATTTTAATTTATTTAGTTTGACTCTATTTTATTTTATTTTATTGTATTTTGTTTTATTTTTGTTTTTCTGTTTCACTTTTTATTTGTCATTTGCAACACATTTTTCTATTATTGTCATTCGCTCTGAATTATATTTTTTAATCAAATGAGGGTCAAATCCTTGATTATTGGAGTACTTAGGGTTGCACTATACTGTACTGAACCGGACGCCGCCGCGCGCCGCTATAAAACTTTATTAAAAATTATGGCATGCCGCCGTACGCCGCCGCGCGCCGGCGTGCAGCGGCGTGCAGCGGCGTGCAGCGGCGTGCAGCGGCGTGCAGCGGCGTGCAGCGGCGTGCAGCGGCGTGCAGCGGCGTGCAGCGGCGTGCAGCGGCGTGCAGCGGCGTGCAGCGGCGTGCAGCGGCGTGCAGCGGCGTGCAGCGGCGTGCAGCGGCGTGCAGCGGCGTGCAGCGGCGTGCAGCGGCGTGAGCGGCGCGATGTTTGCATCCGGCTCAGTAAATTATAGCGCAACCCTTACGGTTCTTTATGCAGTAATTATTCATACAATTACCTATCTTTAATGCTCTTATGGGCAGAACTATTCTAGTTGAGTCGCTTTTCCCTGCAACGAGAATTTTAAAAACTTGTTCAAAATCGATGTTAACGCATAATACAGCTCAATTTGCTACAGTTAAGCTGTCGACTAAAAATCAAATTGATTCGTGGAAATTTTTAATTTCACAAATTTGTTTTTAGAAATTTTTCAAATTTTTTTCTTTATTTCAGACATATTCTGGACTGTTTTGCGTGGCGATCAATCCGTACAAGCGATTGCCGATTTATACGGAATCTGTTGTCCGAATGTATATGGGGAAACGACGCAATGAAATGCCGCCACATTCGTTCGCAGTTGCAGACGAAGCGTACCGCAATATGATGCAAAGTAAGCATATTGCCTGTGGGACCTGGACTCTTGGACCGGGCCGGTACAATAACCCCTCAGGCCCGTAACCAAGAGGGGCCAGGGGGGCTCAGCCCCCACTGGAAATATTTCGGCCCCCTAGAACATTTTCACCCTTGCTTGTAAGTCATTGAAAATCTATAAATGCCCTCCTGAAAATTTTTTAGCCCCATTATTAAGGTGAGCTGGCTACAGGCCTATAACCCCTTTGAACAGCTTTGCCAAACGTTTAGCAGGAACAAGCCAGGAATCGAAACGTTAGACCTATTGCAATCAAGTCAAGCCGGCTACTTCTACACCGCGTGGTCATTGTAATAACTTTTCACACCGGTATATCTGAACATGTATTCTAATTTGCATACAGTTGCCGTGCATTTATAAAATTCAATTGTTATAATTTAAAATAACACTTTAAAGCTTGTGTGGGTCCATATCGGTGGAATCGCTTCCGTCTAATATTGCCTCTGTACCATGTTTCCGCGAAAATCTAATTGAACAAACAAAAACTTTGACGAATTTTTAGCTTTAGGCTTAGGCCTAAGCTTTATATTTACGGTGAAACATAAGCTTAGTATTAGACTCAGGTTTAGGAAGGTATTTAGACTACTGTTATGCCCTTGAAAGTAACTCAGGCCAAGATATCTACGAGCACTAAAGATCACAGTTGTTGCTCAAGTATCAGAATGGCGTAATGCAGAAATATCAACTGCGTTGTTTCTACTTGTATCAAAGCTGGGCATTTTATACAAGTGAAATTTTTGTATTTATATTAACCCCTTCTCACATTGAGTTGCCTATAGGCAACTCAGCGCAGCGTATATACGGTTGATAATATATATCGCATCGTGTTTAACATTGCAACACGTATACATAGAACTAAATCACCACAAGACGTGAGAGCCCCCTCGGGCTCGAGCATCAAGCTCCTAAAGCTGAGTGGTGATGGTACACGTCTCCCACTCCAATCACTGCAGTTCGAATCCTAGCATAAAAGTAGGCCTCAGGGGAAATAGAAAATATTCATGTGATAAAGGGTTAATTTTGTTTATTAGTTTTTTATTTCAGACAAAGCAAATCAAAGTATGTTGATCACTGGTGAATCGGGTGCTGGAAAAACTGAAAATACAAAGAAAGTGATTGCATATTTTGCAGTTGTCGGTGCGTCACAACAAGCGGCAGAAGGCGGTCACCAACAAACTGACAGTCGTAAGGTAACATTGGACTCGCAGATTAAACCAGTTCTATTTTACCTTTAAAAGGTTGAATTAATTCAAACATCGTTTGATATTTAATAGTGCAAGTTGCAGCTGCGAGTTATCAATGCAAAACTTGTGCCGTTGAATATAGCGTTAGATGCTAAAATTGCACTTGCAATTTGCAGCTGCGAGTTCTTGCTGTAAAAACTTGCACATGTGAATGAGGCTTAACAGTCTGATGAAGAAAGAGTTGTTGTAAGCAATTATGTAAAGTGAGTTCGAACCCTGCGCACCAGGGTGCAACCGGAGATCAAAAATACTGGTGCCGGAGATCAACGAAACTTACCGGAGCCGGAGCAGGAGGTGAGGGAGAAATTAGGTAGTAAAAATAATGGTTAGTTGATTTTAGCAAATACCTGCAATATGTTGTAAAGTTATTTAGTCTTACGCTAATTGTCTGCGGGAATTTCGGAAATTCTTTCGTGAAAATTGTGACAAAAGTAAAACAAAACGCGCTAAACAGATAAATTATGCAAAATTATGCAAAATTTTACTACCGAAACTGCCGGAACCTCCGGCAAAACTTCCACCGGAGCTGGAGCCGGAGGCCGATTTTCTGCCGGGAGCCGGAGCCTAAAGCAGACCTCCTGTTGTACCCTGCTACGCTAAGCTGTTTGTCCAACTTGAAGATTTCATATTACATAGATCTAACGTTGACTGACAATAGATGCTATACACATTTGACAATACTAAACCGCAGCTTTGTATTCAGGCAGCGACTCTTGAAGATCAAATAGTGCAGACGAATCCAGTTCTTGAAGCGTTTGGCAACGCGAAAACAGTCCGAAACAACAATTCTTCACGTTTCGGAAAATTTATTCGGATCCATTTTTCAAAATTAGGCAAACTTGCTGGAGGTGATATTGAACATTGTAAGATTTATGGCCCGGCGGCAATCCTTTTAACGATTTCAGCTTGGCTTCCACGTTTAAATATTGACCAAACGTTGTGTTGCTCTGAGTTAGAACTTATGGCAAGTGTATAGAACAGGGCCGTAACAAAAGAATAGCCATAAACCTAAGCCTGTACGTAAGCCCAAGCAAAAATCTAGTCTGAAGCTTAAACTGACTATTGCAGTCCCGCAGAAAACCGTTCCGCAAATGTTCTTTACGTTAGCCAAACATACACTGCAAAAACTGGTGGGTGAAATTGACTCTGTCCGAAATAGGCCCTACGGAACTACTCAAACTGAGTCAAATTCGACTGCACAGAGTCAAATCTGCCACTTAGTCATTCGAATTTGACTCATACGGAGTCGAACTTGACTCAGTTTGTGTAGTCCCGTAGAGCCTATTTCAGAGAAGTCAATTTGACTCACCATTTTTTGCAGTGTATAGTTTGTGCCTCTTACAATTCATTGGTGCTATTTCTGATAAAATTTACTACTTATGACTGAAACAGTCAATTTAATGTTTTACCGGATAAAAATTGCACATGGTTTATCATTCGGATTCTGATTTCAAAACGGTGTATTTTCAACATTTAAAATATTTGTTTTCAGATTTGCTAGAAAAATCACGCGTTATTCGGCAAGCACCTGGTGAACGTTGCTATCATATTCCGTATCAGATAATGTCGGGCGAAGTTAAAGGATTAAAAGGTAACAAACTATTAATACTACACGGTCTGCCCGATCCCTGTTCGAAGTTTTTGGCCAGATTTAAGGACCGCGCCAGAAATTGACCCTCGGCCCTGTGGCACTCAAGTGAAGCATGCTACCACTACACTACACGGTCGGTTGCAACAATTTCATGTTATGTTATATGTGAACATGTATGGCAATTTATGGTTTACATACACTTATCGTACACATATACCGACAATTATAATATTCTGAACGTTTATTCTGTTCGTAATTTTACGGGGGTTCTTTCTGTTTCCGCAGACGAAACGGGATTATTTTGTATAAATTTCAGAAAAACTTCATTTGACCAAAGACATTAAATATTATCATTTTGTGTCACAAGCTGAACTTGAAATTGACGGCGTGGACGATGCCGAAGAAATGCGGTTCACTGACGTAAGGTTGTTTTAATATTTCGTGGCTTCGTTACAGCGAGATCGTGTTTATATGGTTGTTTGCTTTATTTTTAATTTGCTATCATTGTACTATTAATTATAACCTGTGTGATGTGTTCTAAAGTTATCCGGTTTTGTTAGTTTTAAACAATAGCGGATCCGGAAGGGGGGGGGCGTACGCCCCCACGTCAGAAATTTTTTGTTAAAATGGTAAGGTCTCTTAGCTTACAAGTTTTCCACTCAAAAATTTTAAGTTTTCCCGCAGAAATTTTTGTGATAAAACGTGAGGTTCCTACGTTACAATTTTTGCGTATCTTAACATATGACATCCCGCTCCGACATCAAAAAATTTTTTGGATCCGCCTCTTGTTTTAAACGCACCAAATCACACAGCATTTTTGTCAATTTTTGGTCAAAACATGATTGGGTAATTAATAAATAATTTTTCATTTATATATTTCAGTTTATATCGACGTATTACTGTATTCAACCAAGTCAGGTCGTGAAATAAAGTCGTAGGCCATAACCACATTCCTAGGGTTGCACTATATTCACCGAGCGCCATCAAACAGATTTGCGTATTTTTTGTTAGCAGCGCATAGCGGCGTGCGGCAGCAAGCAGCGGTATTCGGCACACTTAAGTATAGCGCAACTCTTAAGCTTAAACTAGGATGGGTGAGAAATTATTTTAAACTGAACCACAAATTTTGGTGATAAAAGTTGTGTAATGTTTTTTGAGAAAGTTGTAATCGAATTTTTGGTGTTTTAGCAAGCGTTCGACATAATGGGATTTCAAGCAAACGAAAAACAAAATCTGTACAAGCTGGTTGCAGCAGTGATGCATATGGGCGAAATGAAATTTAAACAACGGCCACGTGAAGATCAGGCGGAAGCCAATGGCTTCGAAGGTTATTTATGCCGTGAATATTTTTATTCAATATATTACAGACATGCAAAAAGAATAAATCAAGCTATTTGATTTAGCAACTTTTTCAATCGCTTTTCATGTCGCCGCTAACTGGTAATAAGCGCTATATACTTATTATTTGATAGTAAACTATTCTTTTTTGCTTTCAGACGCAGCAAACGCGTGTCACAATTTGGAAGTCAACCATGAAGAATTTGTGAAAGCGTTGCTCAAACCGCGAGTTCGAGTCGGAAATGAGTGGGTTTATAAAGGGCAAAATATTGACCAGGTTAGTATAATTTGTCGTTGGTTCATTGTGATTAAACATTTAAAAGTGAGTTTTTTAACTTGCACGAGTTACTTGCAGCTGCAATCAATTGCAGGGAAATATCGTTTCATTCTGAATCTTGACATGAATTTATATTAATAATTTGCAGTCGACTGCAATAAATATCAAGCATAGGCTTTAAATTATCAGTTCAGCCAATGATGATGAACTAATTCGACTTGCAAAGTTATTCGTATATGTGAATTAGTTCGTGGAGTCAATTCATCGTGAATAGTTTGTAGCTGCAAAGCTTTACCTGAAATTTCTTGACTTTAAACCGCTTTCAAAGCCTACAATTTCGGTTTAGTATACTCAGTAAATGCAAAACTAGTCCAGTCAGCCTCGCCATAAACCTCGGAATATCAAACAAGTGTGATGTTTGACTTAATTGAAGCTTCTTGAATAAATTCAAAAAGCTGGAACTAATTCAAGAAGTGCTCAGCAACACTTTCCGATTGGCCAATCAAAATGTTAGTGTAAGAAATTTGAAGCAACTTATAACTGTGTTCAATCATGCGGATCAAACCTTATAGCAAAAATTTCAGCAAATAATTTGAAGCTGCGAGTACTTCAAAACAATTTTGTAATCACACTTTCACATACAAGTTACATATGCAAGTTTTTGCTGCAAGAACTTGCACTTGGGAATAGGGCTTAATACTGTGAAATGTTTTATTTTGAATTCTAGGTCAATTGGGGTGTTGGTGCACTGGCGAAAGCCATTTACGCTCGAATGTTTCATTGGCTCATAAAGCGATGCAACAAAACTTTAGACGCAAAAAATTTGGAACGAAGAGCTATTTCATTGGTGTTCTCGATATCGCTGGATTTGAAATATTTGACGTAATTGGGCAAAATTTGATTTAGTTTTATTTCGTCGCTTTTGTTTACGCTTTTAGACAACCCTTAGGCTAGGCTATTGGCCAAAATTATAATCATTTCGTGCTTCTGATTGTTTTCAGTTCAACAGTTTTGAGCAACTTTGGTCAATTTTGTCAACGAAAAATTGCAACAATTCTTCAATCATCATATGTTTGTACTCGAACAAGAAGAATACACCCGTGAAGGCATCCCGTGGACGTTTATTGATTTTGGCCTCGATTTACAATCCTGCATTGAATTAATTGAGAAAGTAACCCTACTATGATTTGCCAATTATTATTTAGTAGAAAACACTTTTTCAAGCTTTAAAAACATTTATATTGATGTCAAAATAGCGTTTTTGATTCAGAACCAAAAACGCGCATTGTGCCGCTTTGCTATGCCAGAAATTCATTTTACTGTTTCTCCAGTTATATACTAATCGCTTGGGAATAAGTCGTTTGAAACATGCCAAGTGATTAAAATATCGATTATTTTTTTGCCACGAAACAACCAGACAACAGGGTGTATTCGTAGAATAACGTATTATTTCAATACCTGTGGTCATTTCTCGCTTCATAAATACGTAGGGAAGATCCAGTGTAGCTTGATTTAAAAAATGTTTCAACCTAAACGTATTTTCAAATCACAGCTCTTGTATGCGTTTCTGTTTCAACTCTAAAACGTCTGATGATTGTTCTATAAAACTACGCAAGAACCCAAAATCAATACTCAGTTTTTGCGTCTAGAACTCAGCTGAAACGATGTACAAAATACGTATGTGGGGCGTTCCAGTTACGATAATATTGATGATGTACTTACGTTACATTTATATTAAAATTACAAACTGTAGCTGGTTGATCGTTTGCATAGATTAAAACACAGAGGACTGTTTTATCACATGGTAAATTATATTTTGCCTGCTTATCGGCTGTCCGAACTTTGGCATTTTTTTGACCATTGTTAAACTTGGTAAAAAATATAAAAGTTAGAAAAACGTACAATTTTGATTTCTGCAATGACATTTCAAGCCATCATTTACAAGCGATATTTAGTCTAGAATTTAGTATATAAGATACGAAACAGTAGGTTTGAACTGAAACCATATACAAAATGTGTACTGATGTTTTGGCACTTATGTTTGTGGGTCAGGGCGAAGAATATATTGCCCAAAAAACAGACAGTGTGAAAATAACCAATTCATGGGTCAAAATTACAATTTAAGCAACTTGAATTATTTGCTCAACTTATCCATCTTTTGTTTTAATTTAACATTCGCTCTGCATACACAACAGAGAATCGAGATTGTACAAAATTTAAAAAGTTTATTTTTCAGCCGTTGGGAATAATTTCAATGCTCGACGAACAATGCATCGTTCCAAAAGCAACTGATTTAACGTTTGCTCAAGCAATAAATGAACAGCATCTTGGAAAGCATACAAATTTCGCAAAGCCGCGACCACCGAAAGGCAAACAAAGCGAAGCACATTTTGCAATCGTTCATTATGCTGGAACGGTATATTTTTGCAATTTCTATTGTTTTTTATTTAAATTTTACATTTTTAAACATTTTTTCATTTTTGTTAAACTTTAAGCTTTACAATCATGAAACTTTGGAAATTGAGTAATGTTACTGTTGTGTACAACTGCTTAACAGTAATACGTATCATTGAACGATTGGACGAATCATGTGTCGACCGTAACACGGGCCTGTAACCAGTGGGGAGTCAGGGGGGCTCGGCCCCCCACCACCAAAAAACTTTTGCCCCCCCTAGAAAATTGTCAACCTTACTTGTATGTCGAAGAAAAGCCTTGTATGTCCCTCCAGAAAAATTTTGAACACCCGCTAGTAAGGTGAGCTGGCTACAAGCCTGTAACATTTAACATTTATATAAGGCTTAAACCATAATCTAAGTTTAGTTTTACGTCTTAACTTAATTTTAGTTTCCGGTCGAAAAGTAAATGTAAATATGACTTAACTTGATTTTTAAATTTTTTAGGTCCGGTACAACACAACTGGATGGCTTGAAAAGAACAAAGATCCGCTAAACGATACTGCAGTCAATTGTTTGAAAAGTTCAACGAATGAACTTCTGCAAAATATTTGGGCTGATTATCAAACGCAGGTCGAAGCAGCGGACGCTGAAAAACAAGGTTGAAACGGTTTTTGCTTATTTCATTCAAGGAATGATTTTTATTGAATTAATATTAATAATCGGGAGCTGGTTAAATTGTCCAGTAGCCAGATTGACAAACGCCAACGTTTTGGCATTGTAGAAATAGAGAAATATTAATTTTGTTTTTGATTCCCCGTACATATTAAGAAATTTTGTGATAAAACCAGGTAATAAAAGGTATATTAATTTTATTTAAACGTACTCAATTATATATTTCTCAATTGAATTTCGGGGATTTTATATCCATGTATACCATTGTGCAACAAGACTTACTCAAGTCATGGCAATTTTAGTATTCAAAATATTTTTACATTCTTTTATGCCGTTGTTCTGTTTGTTGGCTTGTTAGTAATTTCGTGTTGTTTTCGAAGTCAAAATTGTCAAAATTTCACAACAGACTCTCAACAGCAAATTTATGATAACATTTATGAGTCATTGTTGAAATTAGTGAGATAATATGATGTTGAATACTTGATTTTGCTTTTCCGGTGCGTTCCGGTTCCAGTATATTTTGTCGACCTTCGGTTCCGGTATTTTTTAGCCTTCGGCGACATCTTTTGGTGTATACGTATTCATACAAATATATGTATATATTCATATGGCAAATTTTGTTAAATTTTAAACATCCATTTTTGTTTCAGGAAGTAAGTTCTTGAAAGATTTGATTGGATTGGATAAAGATTTCAAATGAGAGAAGTTTGGTCACAAATGTGCACTTTGTATTACTTTTTTATAGTTTCTCAATATTTGTCGGCAAAATCTTATAAATTTACGGATTATTCATTGTATAGTTGGCGTTGAATTTTAGCCCGCATGTCATAGTGTAACAATTTGAAAACTAAAATGGTTTGACTTGGAGATCTGCCGTTCGCCACATAAGCATGACACCCAATAGCTTAATGTGCTATTTTTATTTTGAATTCCTATTCCAGCTGAAATGGGATATTAATATTATGCAAATTCTACAATATCATGCGTACACCAGGTGACTTACGAGTGAGAATGTGCAGCGCACTAAAGCTTTTTTGGCTTCAGTGTGCAGCACACTGAAGCGTTTACACAAAAGCATGAGCCACAGATGAGCTAATATGTACTCCACCCTCAAAATATGAAAAGTTTACTGGGTTAGGGACGTGCAAAAATGAAACCATGATAAAATATTTGACCGAAATTAGTTTTTAAACGGCCAAAATTTTATTCCACACAACTGATTTGGGATATGTTTAGATTTTTACTCAGATGCGCTCAGAAATTCAACCAGGTGTGAACCGAGGTCTGTTTATGCATCAGGGGCAATAAAGAATGTGGCAGTGTGGCGAAAAATGGTACTTATTCCAATACGCAAAATTTTAGCCTAAAATGGTTCGTAATAGTTTACCTAAACTCAAGTGTCCTGATGAAGTCCAGTACTAATATTTGTCCAATTGCCAAATCCGTGTGAATGATAAAGAAATTGGCGTAAAAATTGTGTTTTTCAGGCGCAACTAAAAAGAAAGGCAAGGCAGGATCATTTCAAACTGTATCAATGATTTATCGGGTAACAAACAATGGTCAAAGCATAAAAGTCTTGAGGCCGGACTCTCAATTGTTTGTAGCATCAATCATCAGTTAGCGATAGGTTTCAATTAAACTAATGTGTTAATGTTCACAAATACACAATTTTGCAACAATTTTGCAACGGTTTTCGCACAAAAATGAAGCAGAAAATTTATTATTTGTTTTGTGAATTGAAAATAAAAGAAACTTATCGCTAACTGAAAATGAGTACTGTATACTTTTGAGAAAACGATTTGGGCTTTTAAGACCATATTTTAGGATTTTATCAATAACAAAACTTGTATTTAGGGTTTACAATTGTATTCTATTCCCGTTGAAGAGTAACAAAAGTCCTGTTCATACGTTCAACTGTTAATTCTTGTAAAACTTTATAGTTGATAGTGACTAGCAAGCAGGGTGTAACCGGATATCCGTTTCAGTTTCCGTTTCCGTTAAATATCGGTGTCCGCTTTCGTTTTCGTCTGCGTTATTAACGGAAATTCTGTTGTTTTTATGTTCAAAATTAGTCATAAACCACGTATATATCTCGTCTTGCAGATATGATCTAATTTTTTGAAGCGAAATAAAAATTACATGAAATTCATCAAAAATGTCAAAAATTTCGATGCATCCGGCATTTTTTCTTTCGCACTATTCAAAACCTGGTGAATACTACGCAAATGTCAATTGTGTTGGCTGAAAAATAAAACATTTTTGAAACTTTTATACTTCAATATCCGTTTTTCGTTTCCGTTATTTTACTATCTGTTTACACCCTGCTAGCAAGCTGATTTTGCATAAAAGCATTATTTATTTTAGGAATCGTTGACAAATTTGATGCATATGCTCAATCAAACTCATCCACACTTTATTCGATGTATAATTCCAAACGAAAAGAAAATGTCTGGTAAATAAAATATTACCGTTTTATATTAATTTTTTCATAAAAAATGATCTAAAAACCCAGAAAAGATAGTTATATTTTTTCTATTTGTGAATAAAAATTAAAATTACAATTAATATGAACGTTTTAGGAGCAAACAAGGAAATATAATAGAACAATCTGACTTGCCGTTAAATTCACGTAGGGTAAATGGGGTGTTGCTATGGTACACCGTATTTGTGACCAAGATTCGACAACAAAAGCTAGTAATTTATTACAATAACAAGCGTACACCATGTAACTTTTTTCCATTTTCAAATGCAATCAAACTGCCTTTATTAAACTTGTATTTTAGGAGTTATTGATTCAGCATTAACACTGAATCAACTGACATGCAACGGAGTACTTGAAGGCATTCGTATTTGTCGCAAAGGTTTTCCAAACCGTATGATATATCCCGATTTTAAACAACGGTATTTACATTGAGAAACCTAAATTTTAGAAAATTTAAAACAAAAACACTGTTCCTGTTTACTCTCTGCGCCGGAAGGTGGCACGGTTCGGGAAAATTTTATGTATCGTCAGCTGGCGATAGGTCGTGTAACTTTTGAACCAACCAATAAACGCAGCGCATTTTTCGCACTTCATTTGTCCTTTTTCTATGACAATTTTGAAATACTCATTGATTGAGTTTGTGAATTTCAAAACCTATCGCTAACTGCCGACTGATACTATTAACCATTTAAGAATATGGGCCTAAGAGCGTAGCCAAGAACGGTTTTTAGGTCAAACGTACTATTGTGATTTTTGTACATAATTTTTTAGTTACTTTTTCAATTGGCAACACACGAAACTTTCCTTTCCAGAAACCAACCTGCACTGTTGTAATTAATGTTTTTTATAGTATTTTTGGTATTAGTATTTTATTTCATTGTTTTGTTAATTGTTTTATTATTTTTACATTTTTGTTTCAGGTACGCAATTTTGGCAGCAGATCAAGCGAAACAAGGCAGCGTTAAAGAAGCATCGGTTGCAATGTTGAAACGAATTGTAAGCGACGGCCATATGAAGCCAGCAGAATATCGAGTCGGCGAAACTAAGGTACAGTAGTTTTTTGTTTATTTCACGTACTGTTCACCTTGATCAGTTCAGTAGCCTGTTCAATTTACTTGGGAGGATGGCTAAAAAATTTTCAGGAGGGGCATACAAGAGTTTTCGAGGGCTTACAAGGAAGGTTGAAAATTTTCTAGAGAGGCCAAACATTTTCCTTTGACGGCTGACCCCTCTGGTCCACTTAAGGCTACCGGATCGAATTTGAACTGTATTCTTCATTGTATGTACTGTGTATTACTGAGCATTGCTAACAGGATAGCAAATAAACACAACTGCAACAGCGACAAATTTCAAAATTTTTTACGATAAAAGAACAACAAAAATCAAATGCGAAAAATGTGCTAAATTTCAATGCCCAAACATTTTCTGTTTTGCACTAAATAATTATGTCTTAGGCTTTCGTTTAGGTTTAGGCTTAGATCAGTTTGGTCTGAACTTGTGTGCATGTCATATAATTTCAAAATAAATAACAAACGTTAACGTAGAGTAATTGCATCTGACAGCGACCCGCTTCAAATAGTGGAGTCAGCTAAAAACGCAACGCCCGGTGGTAACCTATACAACTGAAACATTCTAAAAACAGTTGAAAACTAAATTATTTTTGAACAGATTTAAAATGTTTATAAAAACTTTAAATATTTTAGGTATTTTTTCGCGCTGGTGTTCTTGGACGTCTGGAAGAGCAACGGGACGAAGCGCTGTCGCGTTTAATTATTGGACTGCAAGCACAAGTTCGCAGTTATTTGGCGATACAGGAAGCTCACAAACGGAAGCAACAAGTGTTAGTCTTAACAGCCATCTGAGCCGTAGCAGTGGTTAATAGCATTAAATCCCCAAGGAATAGGTTTAGTTTGAAAAATCTGCAACAGATCCGACTGTGCTTTCCCGAGTTCATGTCGGCTGATATTAACGAACTCATATAAATAAGGATTACAGGCATTTAAACATGAATAATATTTTTAACTGCGTTTTGTTGTAAGCTATTCTGGTTACAATCTTCCAGTCACTGTATATAATGTAAATTTCACTGGCTAAACTTAAAAGGACCTCAAATTTTAGAGAATTAATCCCGTTAGAACCCAGAAATAACTTTATATTCAATAAAGCACCATTTATACGTGCAAGATTTTGCAGCAAAAACTTGCACTTGGTGACATAACAACTTTGAAATTCTTGCCACTGCAAATTATTCACTGGAATTCATGCTATTAAATTTAATTAGCATGTTTGAACGCAGTTGCTAAGGACTGAATGTCCTGCAACAGCGTTTTGATTGGCCAATCGGAAACGGTGTTGCTCAGCGCTTCAAGACTAAATTGAAACATTTATTCATCGCTCAACTAATAGTTCTAATATCAAAGTTTTTCATATATTGTGGTCCACAGCAATGCTGACTGGACTTTATTTTTATCTTTTGGTCAATAAATTAAAAAGTCTAACATGCGAATGTGTATTTAAGTCATGAAAATACAAGCAAAGTCTTCTTCGGACGTGAATCTTGCTTCTAAACCTGCTGTTGCAATTTTTGCTCAAAAACTCATTAATAAGACTTTATTTCATATATTAATGTTGTGGTCAAATATGGTCACAAATGTGTAAATACTGTTTTCAATGAAGTTGAATATTTTTTATGTTTAACTGTACTTTGAATTATATTTTAATTTTCAAATTTAACATTTAAGTAAGTTTTGTTGTCAGTGATTATTTATTGGTTAATTTTAGCGCTGGATACGCAATTGTTCAGAAAAATATACGATCCTGGATTGATTTGAGAAGCTGGTCATGGTTTCGACTCTACGGAAAAGTAAGCGTGTTGACCTTGTAGTATTACAGGCGGTCCTGTGTTGGATTCATCCTTAGGGTATGAGAAATTTGGTCGTTTAAGTTATAAAAGTAAAATGTTTTCACCATAATATGAATGTGGCATTTTTTGCCTTTGTAATTTGAAGACTATTTAAGCGTACAACATTTACATAAAATACGAAAAATTAAAATTTTATTATTAATTTTCAAGTTTTCTTTCAGTTGTTTTACTTTTTACTTTTTAGGTCAAACCGTTGTTGAAAAGTGCGAAAATGGGCGAAGAATTGGAAAAACTAAACGAAAGAATCAAAGTATGTTTAAGTTTTTATGTTTATTTTATGTTTTACACTTATTTGTAATGCTTTTAATATTTTTTATAAATTATGTTTGTTAAAAAACTCGAGATGAGGCTTAACAGCCTGTCTATTGAAGATTTTAGTCGAAATTTGTAATGTTTTGTCTGTTCAAACCATAATTAATGCTTACTTTTAGAATTCACTGCTGAATTTGTTTTCGTTCACCAATGTCAAATTTTACAAAAACTCTTTCGAAGTTTATTTTTATTTACGTCAGTATTTTAATATAAATGTATTTGCGTACTCATGAAGGAATCGAACCCGGCCCAATGGATTATATGTCACTCGCAATTACCAACGCACCATCAACTATGCCATGCAGATAGAATTTGTAAAAATATATACAGCTTAATACTGCACTTTAAATGCAATTTTATTTTTAGCAACTCGAAGCAACGCTGTCTAAAGAAGAAAATTTACGAAAAAATTTAGAAGATCAAAACACGAAATTATTGGCCGAAAAGAATGACATTTTTGTGAAGGTGAGAAAGTTTTTTCTAAAACTGTGTGTACTGAACTAAACGAAACAACGTTTAAATCATTTTTGAAATTAAAATTTCTGTAACCCGTGGATCGATCCTGGATCATTTATTTATGAACGGATATGAATATCATCCCCGAATTTTTTGGAATGACAAGAAAACATACTTTTAAAAATGATGGTCAACGCTTATAGCTTACACCTCAGAGGAATATCTATTCGTTGCAGAAATGTCTTTAAAATAGTTTCATTTTCACTTTTTCCAGCTGCAATCGGAACGTGACGCTGTATCGAATTTTGAAGACCAGTTGAACAAATTGCAACTGCAAAAATCTGATATTATGAAACAATTAAACGTAAGCGTAAAAACAACAGAAATATTGCAAATTTTGCAGCGTGTAAAGCGACCAATTGGCGTAGTGGCATTCTCAAGCAATTTTGTAGCTCAGTTGCCTGGGGTTCAAAACTTGGACTGTAGAAAAATGTTTCTAAAATTTAGCGAGTTTTTCAGCGCAACTTTAAACATTAAATAGTAGATATGACTAAGAGTGAATATATGTCCTCATTGCAGAAGAATATACAACCAGGAGCATTCATTGCACTAAACAATGATCGAGGCATCCGTTGCTATTCCATTCTACGGCCCCCCCGATTCGAGATGGGCAGTTGATTAATAATTGACAACCGTGAAAAATTTGTAGTTTTTTTTACAAATTTTGTTTTTTAGGATTTAAACGACCAACTGGCGTCACAAGAAGACTCAACTGCAGCTGTGACTCGAGCGAAAAAGAAACTGGAACAGGACATCGACGCTTTGAAGAAAAATGTTCAAGATCTTGAAATTCAAACACGAAAACTTGAATCTGAAAAACAATCGAAAGATCAACAGCTTAAAAGCCTTCAAGTAAGCTTATGTTGGAATAAACGTTTGTTCTCAACCGGAAATGATTTCTTAAACACTGTGGCGTATCAAGTAATTTACCCAACAGGGCTATGGAAGGGTGGTTCGAGGTTCTCCCGTACCAGAACACTGGGGCCCCATTTCAAAGTTCAAATTTTCACACGGTGACGTCTTACTTGACACCGAACATCGACAAGAAATTGTTGCAAGGTATACCACAATGCAATACTTAATGTTCTATTCCGTGTCAAGACAGTGATAAACCCCTGTCAGGGTTATATCTCGGAAGAGTTGAACAACGCAGTCGTACGGTTAAATTAGCGAATCCGTTGAGGTGACACCCACTTCCAGTCCCTTAACAAAGATCCAAACCAAAAATAAAATTTGTATCAAGATTTAGTACTAAAATTGTGTTTGGCTTCACGCTGGCTGCGATCGTGAGCATTTTTGAATATTATATATAATTGGCTATCCTTCATTCGACGTATGTGGTTTCGGCAGAGGAATAAACAAAAATTTTAAATTATTATTGTCCTATCATTTATTTGTGCTTTTCAGTCGGAAATAGCACAACAAGACGATCAAATGGCGAAATTGAACAAAGAAAAAAAGCATCAAGAAGACATTAATCGAAAATTGAACGAAGATTTGCAGGCAGAAGAAGACAAAGTCAATCATTTGAATAAAATTAAAAATAAACTCGAACAAGCGCTTGACGAGGTACGAATTGGACTCAAAACTCTATTAGGTTCAACTATGAATTGCACCTGTTGTTCGTTTACCCCTGAACAATTTTGGCTCTTTCTAGAAAATTTCTACTTCTGATTGGGTACGAAATCCCCGCATCCCTCTGACCAAAAAACTTTTGCTCGGTTTAAAGAGTCGAGCTCGCATTGATGGGACGGCTTTTTCTGTGCAGACTAACTACAGTAACCGGTCCCATATCTAAAAGAGAAGCACTGGCTCAGCCATTTGACAGAATGTGGTCTGTTCATAGTGGCGGATCCAGAAATTTCTGAAAGGTGAGGTGCGCAAGGTATAATTGTAGAAAATGCTCGCGAGGAAAGCGAGCAACAAACTGTACGCTTTTCTGTTGCCAAACCTTAATAGAATATTATTAATTTATCACTGTAGTGGGGCCTATGCCGGAGTGGTTCAACCTTAAATCTGGCAGTGTTTGCTCTGCAAAAGTTTTACCTAAGACTAAAAAAGGGGCCTATCGGTCTTTATCCCCTCCAACAAATTGTTCGAGTTTGCCGCTTGGATTGCTTGACAACCAAGTAGCATCGAAAGTAACAAATATACCCGAAATTGTTGAAATGTTTCTTTTTGCTTATTTCAGGTTGAAGACAATCTTGAACGCGAGAAACGCGGTCGACAAGATTTGGACAAAGTCAAACGTAAATTGGACGGCGAATTGAAAATTGCACGCGAAAATTATGACGAATGCCAGCGCCAAAAACAAGACGTTGAAAATAATTTGAAAAAGTAAATTTTGGAACCAAAGGACCAAAACATGCGAGCAGTGGCTTGAAAGGGGTTGAGCTAGAGGATATATCTCAACCCGAAGTGTTACGATTTTTTGAACGCTTTGTCTAATATAAAACTTGACCTCTTTGGTGTGCAAGACGTCATGCACTTTTAAGTAAATACCCGAAGGGTTCGAAATATCATTTTAACTAACTCAAATACTATAATGGCCCAAATAAGAGAGGGTAATAAGAGCGGGGCATCCATTATGAGTCCCAATCATTAGAGGTCGGGATCATTAATTAGAGACCGTGAGCGGATACTTTCTAAACCCTATTAATTAGAGTCCATAAATATCAATTATCCGTAATTGTAGTGCATAAATGATTCCAGGACCGAATAAAGTTGAATTTGAAACATTAATGCATACTTAAGCATTAAAACTACATTCATAAGTATAACCTTGCATTATCGCTCAAGCTTTTGATACAATGCAAATGAACGTTTAAACCAACGGATAGTTGCAATACCGAAAATATATCAGGAACGAAGGGCGGCGGAGAGCGGGTTAAAAATTAATAACAGTCCGTAACCGAATAACAAGGGGAGTACCTTCTGCAGAGGCATAATAAATATCAGTCCATTCCCCTCTTATTTGGGTCACTACAATGCTCAACTTCGTATTTATAGATTTTAACTGTAAAGTGGTTGTACTGAGTTCTGAATGAGTTTGAACCTTACTGCACTGTAAATCCCAGTGAGTTGATTTTAACTCAGAATGAGTTAAATCCAGTCACATGTCTGAACTCTGAATTAGATCTTTCAGAACTCAAAATTCTGAATTCTTTTGATCTCATTCTGAGTTAATTAATCGGCTCATCCAGAAGTAAATGACCTTAGAGTGAGTTAGCTGTCATTAACTCCAAAATATCGAGAAACAACTAATTCTCTTTCTAAGATGATTAATCAACTCAATGGAATTTACGGTGTATTTTCAATTTCATTTGAAGTCTGTATTCTAAAATGTGTGTAATACCAATCACTAATTTCTATCAGATCTCGTTAGCCAGATGCGTTCGAAAGTTACAAGACCTAACAGCGCCAGTCACAGACTGGGAATAAAATAAATTTTTAAAATCATTTTAGAAAAGAACAAGAAATGTCGAGTCTAAGTTGCAAATTAGACGAAGAACAAAGTTTAGTCGCGCGAATTGGCAAACAAGCGAAAGAAACTCAAGGACGAATTGCAGAACTCGAAGAAGAGCTTGACGCCGAACGGCAAGCAAGATCCAGGGTACGTTACAGGTCCACTTACTGGGATATTAGCAACGCCAAAACAACACCTGTCTCTTCGTTCCCACCAAAATTTAGACTGTGACGTTTGAATTTGATTATAAATTAATATATTCTTGTATTTTTAGTTATTGTAGGTTCAAAGTTTTGTGGTGTAAATTTTGGTTTTTCGACTTTCGGGTAAATTATTCCAGATTTTTCCACCTGAATTATTACTTGTGGTGTGTCGTTCGGAAACTCGGCAACTTTTTCAATTCATAATACCAAGAGTGGATAATCGCTATTTAACAAGAGTATGCAACTGGGTACATTCTGTGTAGAAATGAATGGACCCGGCACGCGTTGCGTTTTACCTTACCACCTATTTTTAGAGGGTGTACAACCTGTGCGAACCTTGAGACTTTATGTATGCAGCGTCGTACGCACCCCGTACAGTTTAATTTAAGGGCATTCACGCGATAGCGACCCTCTACCAAGCTTGTCCCCAAAGAGATGCACGCTCTTGTCATTATCCAGTCTTGATAATACCTATTGCTAACTGGTGATAGTAGTACGGCCATTAAAAATAGCTATATTTTTAGATACGCAATATGCTTGAACCATAATAATTTAAAATATTAATTTCAGTGTGAAAAGAACAAATCCGAAATTCAACGAGAGCTTGAAGAGCTCGAAGAGCGTTTGGAAGAAGCCGGTGGATCGACTCAAGCACAAATTGAACTTAACAAAAAACGCGAAGTTGAACTGACTAAACTCAGACGTGATTTAGAAGACGTGAGTTTGAAAATTGAAAAAAAATAAAAATTGAAATTTATTTGATTTCACTCAAATTTGTATAAAAGTTAATATTTCAAGTTGAGGTATAAAATTTCGGTTTTCTAATCGCTCGTTCACTTAAATTTATTTGAGATTCATTTGAAAACCACGAAAAAATTTCCAAATATTAATTGAAATTTTTGTTTAAACTTTAAAACAAAATAATCTTTTTTTCTAATTTTAGAATAATCTCAATCATGAATCGCAAATTGCGTCGCTTCGCAAGAAACACAACGACGCTGTTGCGGAATTAAGCGAACAAATTGATCAGTTGCAAAAATCAAAAGCCAAGTAACTGCATTAAGTTTGCGAGCTGATTGACAGAGAGCGAAGCCGCATAAGGGTGGTGCTATACTTGTAGTCACTTTTCGTAACCGTCCATCATCCGTACGGCACCGTCCATCATCCGTACGGCACCGTCCATCATCCGTACGGCACCGTCCATCATCCGTACGGCACCGTCCATCATCCGTACGGCACCGTCCATCATCCGTACGGCACCGTCCATCATCCGTACGGCACCGTCCATCATCCGTACGGCACCGTCCATCATCCGTACGGCACCGTCCATCATCCGTACGGCACTTGCCATCATGGTGCGATATCGTGCGCCAATAATTCACGAACAATAACGTATGATAAGGGACGGTGATGTACGGCGCCTTATGTCCGATGGACAGCGATGGACGGCACCGTACGTAAGATGGACGGCTACGGACGACACTGTACGGGTGACGGACTGCGCCGGACGGCAATAAAATAATTAAACGTATAGCACAATCCTAAATCTGAGCACTGTCTGAACAAGTTTTGGATCCATATTTGATTCGTAGAAATTCTTAAAAGCTGTCTACTCTGCAGTTATTCAACTGTTTCAACCCGTTCTAATACGTTTAATGAAAAAATTCTCAATTAGTATCTATAACCGTTTAACTGATAGAGTATACTACGAGCAACTATATCTAAGTAATATACAAGCAACGCAGACACGGTAAACAGTGTTTAACAATTCTAACATATATGCGCAGTGCAAAATCTCTACAAGACGTGAGTGCCCCTTCGTGCTCGAGCGTCAAACTCCTATAGCTGAGTGGTCATCGTAAACACCTCCCACCCGAGAGAGTGGAGATCGAATCTTACCTTGAATCTTCATCTCATATGACAGAATATATTCATGTGGGAAAGGGTTAAATAAGCTCTGACTATGCTATAAAATTGTTTTCTAGAATTGAAAAAGAAAAAACTTTAATTCAACGAGAAATCACTGATTTGCATGCAGCAATTGACCAAGAAACGAAACAAAAACAAGACGCCGATCGGGCGTTGAAACAACTTGAAATACAGGTAAAAGCGATACAATTTTTAAGGAATTTATAGTGAGTTTGGTTTAAAAAGTCAATAATTTGCTAGCTTAAAACCATTACATTCCCAAATATTATGATTTTTTTAGTTGGCCGAAGCACTCGCCAAACAAGACGATCAATTCCGACTGCTCAACGAAGCTCAATCGAGTAAATCTCGACTCGGAGCAGAAAATATCGACTTGAATCGACAATTGGAAGACGCTGAAAGTCAAATCACTGGTTTGATGCGATTGAAATCTCAATTGAGTTCGCAATTCGAAGACGCAAAACGAAACGTTGAAGAAGAAACACGGGTTGGTTTTTGATATTTTACAGTTCAGTTGAAAATACACAATAAAACCGCTTTTTGTAACACTGCTATCCATATTCTGACATGTATGTAGCATCTATTATCAGTTGGTGATAGGCAGTGTGTCTAAAAACCGTAATCTAAATTCAGTGGTCAATCCAAAAAATTTCTGACAGAGATGCGCGTAACGGTAGTGACCCGAATAAGAGGGGGACTGATATTTATTTGGCCTTTCCAGAAGGTAACGTAATGACCCGAAACCAACTGTACAAGCGAAACAAGTAGACAAATTGAACTTTGTGGCTCAAAAGAAATAATCTGTAATGAGCGAGCTTACGATTTTATAATAATATTGCGAAGTAGAACGCACTTCAACTTACCAACTCTTGATTCACCCACGTGCCCTGTGTGGATTATCTGATCATTGCAAGCTAAAATTTACTTTTTTGTAAACTTATTGGTAACTTCTGGTAAGATTGGCACACAGATGGGCATATGCTTATGGAGTTGGGACTGAGGGTCGCATTTGTGCAAATCATTGATAATTTTTGGGTGCCATGCGAAAAGCTGATAATTTTAATACGTCTTAGCATTTAACCGACTGCGCTTAAACAAGAAACTTTTGTGAAATTTAGCACAATTTACTAAAAATGATCCATCGTGTGGCTGATTAATTACGTATAAAAATATTTTGTTATCAGATGATTTGGAATTTTTGAAACATTTATCTAATGGACAACAGTTACAAATGTAACCAAATTAGCAAAAAATATTTCAGGAAAGGCAAGCTGCAACAGCACAATTACGAAATGTTCTACACGATAACGACAATTTGCGAGAACAGCTCGAAGAAGAAATTGAATCCAAAGGTAATTTTTTATTCTTAAAAGATTTGGAGAAAATTTTTTTATTGCAATTATATCCCTGTTATTGATTTTCTATGATTTCTTGTATTTAATTTTAGTTTTATTTTTATAGCGGAATTGCAACGACAGCTGTCAAAAGCTCACGGCGAAGCAATGCAATGGAAAGCGAGATTTGAAAGTGAAGGCCTTGCGAAAGTTGACGAAATCGAAGAGGCGAAGTCAGTTGCAGTTTGCAATGTATTTTTTTACAAAACTTTAAATTATAAAAATATAAAACGAAATAATTTTGTTGTAATGTTTTTTAGAAAAATCTGTAGACATATAAGATTTTAAGTGAACTTACATCATTTTTACAAATTTAGGAAAAATTAATAAAATAGTTTTCAAGTTAAGAAGTTTAGTCACAATAAATAGATTTAGGCTTATTTAGAAAATATGTAAAATCCCAACTGCAAAACTAGGTGATCTTGCCGTAAATTCTATTTTTACCTCCGAATCATAGCCAATGATTCTCAACATTGCGTAGCGCCTAATTATCATTATATTAATAAGTCCTGGAACTTTCAACTCAGTTAAAAATTCAAAGTTTATATAATTTGTTGTAGACGAAAACTGCATCAAAAATTAACTGAAAATCAAGAACAACTTGAACAATTTGCAATGAAACTTGCGTCATCGGAAAAAATACGTCATAAATTGTTGGGCGAATTGGATGACGCACAAGTTGACGTTGAAAGGGTGTGACGTTGCTATTGTAACCAATTTATGTACAATGACGTATCTAGAAATTTCTAATATATAAGTGAAAGCTAACGAGCGAAGCGAGCGAAAAGCCAAACGCAATTTTAATAACACATAAATCATGACACGAAATTTCGTTTTAATTCTTCTCCAGGCTAAGGGCGGAATTAACCACCCAGGATCGGTCACTAAGTTGTATTTGTTTGCATATTAAAATCATGTAATTTTTGTAATATTGCACAAGTTGAAAAGCCATTTATAAAATATCACTGAAAGGGAGACATCGTATAAACTTGCCTTCAGATTCACTGTTCAACGAGAAAATTAATTGGACACCGAACTGCCATAATGAAGCATCAATTAAATTAAAAAGTCCGCAACAAAAATCTTAGCCGAATTTTAGGAAAACGAAATAATTTTTAATCCAGTGATGTTTACAAAAAAATCAAGATAAACGATAATTCATTGTGGTCGAGCAACTCTTCCACATGCATCATCTGATCTTATTTTTAGTCAATTTGAATCTACTTTACTCAAATTCAATTAACAATTTTACCAAATTGAAAATTTTCTATTTTGTTTATGCAAATTTGTATCAAATTTATTTTAATTTATTTTCAGGCAAACAATTACGCAGCGTCGTTAGAGAAAAAACAACGTGAATTTGACAAAGTCATTGATTCATGGAAAAAGAAAGTTGACGATTTAAACGCTGAATTGGATTCGGCTCAACGCGACTGTAGGACAGCGAGCACTGAGGTACGTGTGAAAGGCTTCCAGGTGGACGTTCGTGCAGGTACGTAAATCCTTTAGTTTCAAAGTAAACGCATCGCGAGCCGCATGCGAGCTCATTCGCCAAGCAAAAAATTTTGACCACCGCGTTTAATTTCCGCTTTTATTGCAATATTCCTGCAAACATCGTGTGAAATTTTATCACGCAAGACAGTATGTTGTTTTGACTGCAACAATACTTAAATGACATCCAATTGAATATCTAAGATGTTTACTAATTCGTGGATATTTCAAAACACAATTACCCGGAACTTGCTGGATTTGCGATTACGGATATTTTAAACGGATGTACCCGGACCAGAAAAAAGGATTAGCAGAAACCAGTAGTTTCATTATCTTAGAATTACCATTTTTTTGGAAAAGATTCTGACGATAGAGTCACAAGTTTTTATCAACGTACAAGATACAATCAGTAGCGTTGACTCAACCACTTATAGTTGCGATAGAAATTTCTAAACGGGCAAATTTTTAAATTCACAAATAGTAAAAAATAGTAAGATTTGAAGTTTACAAATTGAAAAATGCGAATACAAAATTATTTTTAAACTTTCAGCTTTTCAACCTCAAAAACGGCCAAGACGAAATGTCAGAGCATTGTGAGTCGCTGAAACGTGAAAATAAATCGTTGGCACAAGAAGTTAAAGATTTAACTGATCAGATGAGCGAAGGCGGCCGATCTGTCCACGAACTACAGAAAATGGTCCGACGCTCAGAAATGGAAAAAGAAGAATTACAGGTTCGATTCGAATAAAATCCAAAAAAGTCAATTATTAATTTTTAATCAAAACTTAACCTTAATTTGCATTTTGAGTTATTTCAGTATTCGAGTAAAAATTAGCAATTCAGGCTGGTTAAGTACATTCTTTTCCACACAGAATCGTATTTGACACTTGTCTGTCGTTTGATTTGTTGCAGCAATGAGGTTTCATTTCATTGGTTCATATGCGTCTATGTTTAGAATGCGTACCGGTCATTTGTAAAAGATGGGAAGCATTGTAAAACCCCCTCAAAAATTATTTTAAAAAGTTCGTCTCCCCAATAATGATTGGTTAGGAGTTTAAACCGGTTTATACGTGAGGAGTTGAACCCGTTTTCATGGTGTGAAATGGAACTCGATTTGAAAAGCTTACTCATCTCAACCGAAAAGAATACATATGCGTCTTTAAGGTTGCTCCCAGGACCGGAGCAGCCACCCCCCATACCCCCCTTTCGGGGGCCCCACTCGTAAACGGGCCCCCACGCGAACCGGTTGAAACAAAAACCGGTTAAGTTTTAAAACGCGTCTGGCTTCTCGCTCGCATCGCTCGCAAGTTTTGGAGCCCCTCCCTGTAATTTGGGGGGAGTCCCCACTACTGCCTGCTCCGGCACTGGTTACTCCCATATAGTCTGTATTCGAACAAAATGGTCTGATTTTGAAATGTTTTACGTATTTAAGCTTTCCGCGGCCTGCCGCGATTATTCCGCGCTTAAATTTGAATTTTAGAAAAAATCATTTTGGAAGAACGGTGGGTCTCTCTTTGTTGCAGATATAAATAAGCAGTCGTTATTTTGAACAAATTTTGTCATTGTGCAATATATTTAAAACTAATTTTGAGCGTAAAAATAACAGAATTTGCGGTATTTCTACAACCGAAACGGACACCGATTTTTATCCAAACCGGAAACTGAAACGAAAATCCGGTCACATCCTGTTCAATAGCAACAGAATACGGGAGGTCGTTGTGTCATTGAAATCGCTGAAACTTTTACTCGTCCAATGATTTCAGACAGCATTGGATGAAGCGGAAGCGGCCCTTGAAGCAGAAGAAGGCAAAGTTCTAAGAGCTCAAGTTGAAGTTTCACAAATTCGACAAGAAATTGAACGTCGACTGCATGAGAAGGAAGAAGAATTTGATAACACGCGGTATTTAGAAAAAATTGCAACATTTCAGGGTCGTAATTTTTGAAAAAACACTATAAATGGATTTAACAAAAGTTTCAAAAATCTGAGCCAACCTATAGAACACGGCCGTAATATTTGCATAAGCATATTCCTGCGCCAAGGGCCAAACCTGAGCCTAAAAGTAAGAATGAGTTTATGCCTAAGGCCACGTTTAAGCCATAGCAAAAAGCTTTCTAAAGCTTAAGCTTACTCTATTGCAGTCCCGCAGAAAAACGTTCCGCCCCACATTTTTACACGGGCTAAAATTTGTAAAATATGGCCACAGTTCCGTTAAGCCTAAGTGACAGCTTTTCGGAAAAGAACAGCTGAAGACAGAAATTACGAAAACGTTGTACGTAAACATCTACAAGATCCACTGCAGTTTACAATTGTTCCATTGACTGGAAATTGGTGAAATATTTGTTGCAAAATGTTGCCCAATTCTTTCTGATGTCAGTTTAAACTCAACGGCAGAAAAAATGTCAATATTTTAGTAATTGTTCATCGCGTTCAAACAAGATTTTTGTAATGTACGATACGTTTTGTCAATGCACAATAGTGCAAATTGACCTCTGTTATTGGTTTTGTTGAATGCCAAAAATGTTTCTGGAAGCGACAGTTAACCATCGCATCGCGACTAATTTTTTATTTGTGTAATTTTAGCAAAAATCACCAACGCGCACTTGAATCAATGCAAGCGACACTGGAATCAGAAACAAAAGGACGCGCAGAAGCAATGCGATTAAAAAAGAAACTTGAATCAGACATTAATGAACTTGAAATTGCACTCGATCATGCAAACAAGGCGAATGCTGACGCACAAAAGAACCTAAAACGCTATCAGGTTGGTTTTGCCTAAAATCTTTTTAAATTGTTTACTCACAATTGTAGATTCTATATTTCAGTATGAGAGCGGCTGGCTTTTGCTCAAAATTTAAATTTTGACAATTTTTTTGTAGTTCAATTTCTGCAACAGGATAATATGGCCCTTGCTTGGATTTGTCGTGTTTGTTTATACACCGTTAACAAGTTATCTTGCGAGAGTTCTTTCATAAATTTTTCATGACTAAAAATGTTGTTTGCCGTTCACAGTTTGACCGAATATTTTCTACTAAATTTTATGATTTTCAATTTTAGGATCAAATCAAAGAACTTCAATTTCAACTCGAAGATGAACAGCACCAAAAAGATGATTTACGCGAACAAATTTGTGCGTATGAAAAACGAATATTAATGATACAAAGTGAGAAAGAAGATGCGATGGTTGCAGCTGAACAGGTATTTTGTGCTTTGATTGTCAATTGAATATTCTGTTTATATTATTGTCAAATGTGTATAGCACCTATCATCAGTTAGTGATGTAACAGACTAAATTATAACAACTAAAATCAACAAGAAATCTTCAATTCTTAGAAAAGCGTTCAATTTCTGATAATTATTTAGCTGAAATCTATTCTAGACCTCAAATTTCGGTTTCTTGCACAGCAGGCGTTAACCGTCACTGCTCTGCGATAATAACTGAATTCTCTACCTGATGGAACGCTCATATTTGGGGGATCAGGTCCGTAGCCAGCTCATCTTGCTAGGGGGCGCTAAACATTTATCTGAAATGGCATACAAGGGTTTCGACGACTTACAAGCATAGTTGAAAATTTTCTAGTGGGGACCCCAAATTGCTTCCAGGTGGAACTGAGTCCCTGCATCCCCTGGCAACGGGCCCATTTTGGATGTTTTGCACTATACATGCTTGTATTAATTGTTAAGCAATGAGGATGGCTATTTTGTTATACAGGCAGAACGCAGTCGGCGACAGTTGGACCTGGATTTACAAGAATCACGCGATGCAACAAACGAACTGAACGCACAAAACAATTCGTTGTCTGCTGCAAAACGCAAACTTGAAGGAGAATTGCAAGCAATGCATGTAAGCTTGCACTTTACCTCTCCATTGGCTGTATTTTTAACATAAATATCACACTATAACTACGTATAAACAGTACTAGTCAACATGGTTGCAAATTTGCAATCCTAACTTAATTGTTCTTAAACTAGGCATCTGTTCTAATTTGCATATATATAACAGCTGGAAAGCTGCTGAAAATAAGTATGTGGGGCGTTCCAGCTTTAATGATATAGATTTTGTATCAAACAGGAAAATATTCTATAAAAGTGAAGAAATGCTTAAAAACTAACGTTTCTGCTGTATTTTAAAGCATAAGCTTAAACTATAGTAAAGTAAGTATAACGCTATTATAAGCAGAATATAAGAAAATTTAGGCATTTTCAATTCATTATTATCATAATCGCCTGTGGTTAAAAGAATACAAAAGTGTAAGATTTAAGCGTTTGCTTGAATTTAAGTGTAATTTTACATTTCGGCTTAAGCTTATTGCTTTTAACAGAATTAGCCAGAGACCAGAAAATTGTCCTGTTTAATAATTATGACAAATTTCTTTCTGTTAATAACTAAATTTGAGTTGAAACAAACAGACTTGTAAGCTTTATTGAAGAATAAAGTTCCAAATTAGTTTTAGTTTTTTGCCAACACAAATGAGGCGTAAAAATATTCACCGAGTTTTCTAAAATTTTGAAGAAAAAACAGCGGATTCATCGATATTTTTAACATTTTGGGAGAATTTTGTAATTTCTATTTCATTTCAAACAATTGCAACATATCCATAATGGAAAATTGCGAGATGTATACGTGATTTATATCTAATTTTGAACGTGAAAATTACCGAATTTTCTGTTATTTCAATTACGGAAACGGACTCTGATTTTTACCGGAAACGGATATGCGGTCGCCGTAATTGATGACATATTTTAGTATTTTCAAACTTAATTCAAACTCTACGGCAGTGTGTTGATTTTAGTCAGATTTAGACGAAAGTCTAAACGAAGCGAAATCAGCGGATGAACGAGCGAGGAAAAGCGAAGCAGACGTTGCGAAGTTGGCAGAAGAACTCAGACAAGAACAAGAACATACAATGCACATTGACCGCATGCGGAAAGCTCTTGAAGCCACAATTAAGGTTCGAATTATACGATTACTACAAAAGTGATGTTGGTAATAATTCGTAAAATATTTTTGATTTACCTAAAACCCGCCTATCTTGTGTAATAATCTGACTATCAACAGTGATAATTTTTTAGCTTTTGAAAAAATAATTAATGATATAATTTCGCATAATCCTTCATGTTCAATTCTTTACAGGCCATGTTTATTGTAAGGGTCTGCTCAGTAGCATAAGCCTATGTCTAAATCTTACTATAAACTTAAGTAGAAATATTTAAATAATATAAATCCTAAGCCTACGTTTATTTACAAATTTGACAGTAGCGCAATTTCGCTGGCATACGCTTAGTTTGGTGCTGCCAGTATAAGAACAGGGCCGTAAAAGTAGTTTGAACACATTTTTTTAAACTTTAACCTAAGCGTAAGGATAAACCTATACCTAAGCCTAAGCAAAAAAGTCTAACGCTTAAGCTTACGCTATTGCAGTCCCTCGGAACAACGGTCGCCTACGGTTGGTACAGGAGCCGTTGGTGCAACGGAGACAAAATAAGTAAATTGAAAAAATCTCTAAATTCATCAAATGTCAAAGCCAATCGCAAACTGTTACCCAATGCAACTTAGCTAAAATAGCCGCTAGCAAATTTATCAGCGTTCATAGATGGCTTATGGATGAGCCGCACCTTCTTGAACTCAGGAAGTGACCCACTCGAAAGATTATTAGACAATACATACGGGTTGCTCTATACTGTTCTGTGCCGTCTAACGTCGCGCAGTGCCGTCTCACGCCGCTCGACGCTGCGCAGTACCGAATGTTCTTTACAAATTACCTTTTAAAATAGCATACGGCGCCGTGCGCGGAATATGGCGCAACCCTTGTGTGCTTTTTATATTATTATATATCGTTGTTTGGCATTTTGTCTGCTGTTGTTGTTTTTATTGTTTATTGTTGTTGTTTTTGAGGTCTAACAACTGATTTGAGCCAATATACGTTTTTGTCGCATTATATTAGGCTCGTTTTTGTTTTGATTTTTAATTCTGGCAAAACTGTTTGAGAGTTGTATATATCTGTAAACACATTAGATTTTTACAAATTTATTACATTTTCACTGTCAGCAAAGGCAAAGTTTTTTACAAATTTACTATTTTCAATACTTAAATTAGCATAATTTATTTAAACCATCGGATCAGCGGAAACGCACAGTTGGCTTGTTTGAAAACCTATTCGAACTAAGTCGGCTAATATACAGCTCAAATTACTGTTGTTGAAAATATACTTAATTATACGGGTTAATTAAAGAGTTTAAGACAAAATAAATAAATTCTAACTTAAAATGTTTCATTAATATACTTGAAGAATTTGAAATATTCACAAAACTTAGCTTTATCAGATAGAATAGAATACAATGCTGTGATTTGTAGGAAATGCAAACTCGTATCGATGAAGCGGAAGCCGCTGCGTTTAAAGGAGGCAAAAAAGTTATACAGAAGCTTGAGCAACGGGTAAATTTTAAATATTTCATTGTATTTTTTGCTAATAACTAAATGTAGAAAATAATTTTCGGAAAACAATTTTGTATTCTTTATCATTATCGCTTGCCCGCAATTTAAATCTATGGTACCTCGCATTGAGTAATTTGACATTTTTTTCAGGTCACCGATTCTATTAACGATGGTGTTATACTTGTCGTTTACGGCGCCGTCTGTCGCCGTTCGTTACCGTTTCGTACCATACGACCATAAAACTGTCCCAAATGAGGATATGAAATTAGAAAAATTTGAAGCAACACAATTTCTCTAAAAATTTATGCCTCCGAACAAAAAGTTTCAGTTAATTGTTTATATTAACAATTTCATGTTTTTTCACTAATTTCTATTTAGATTAAAGATTTAGAACAAGATTTAGAGACAGAAAATCGACGCTATCAAGACGCTGAGAAAACATCCCGACGCATGGATCGGCGTGTGAAAGAACTTGAATTTCAAGTATAACTTTTATTCTCACGCTATCTCTGCTTTCAAATACCTCAGTCCCATCAAAAATACAACTAAAGTTTTCTCGTCTCAACTGCAAGGGGATCAATAGCTGATTTCCTTCAGAAACCTTCCTATCGGAAAATTGTAGGAGAGTCGACCCTGCTATTTTTAATTGGAACAATCTGAAACAGTATTCCCATATATTTGCAGCTTGTGACCATAGGCAGTTTATTCAATTGTAAAATTGCAGGATTTTCACATTTTTAATACTGCAACTGGATTCAAATTTGGCCGCTAATTGATGATAATTGTTATCATATTTTGTAATATTTGCGTCTTGTGGTTTAATTTTCAGGCGGACGAAAACAAAAAGAACGAAGAACGAATCAACGATTTGATTGATAAACTACAAGGAAAACTCAAAGTTTACAAACGTCAGATTGAAGAAGCTGTAAGTTTTATACAATTGAATATGTCTTTAAATATGGATCCTTTGTGAAGTTAATCAAAAAATAACTGCTTAACAATGCTAAACAATCAGTCCTTTTGGGGTGGCGCAATACTGTTTATGGCATCCGGCGCCGTCCGTCGCCGTCCGACAACATCCGGTGGCGTTTGGCAGCGGACTACAACGCACGTTTATTGCCGCATGGAACATCACTTCAGTTTTTAAACAAAAATTTTTGGACGCGCGGCGCCGTTCGGTGCCAACTAACAATAATCCTGGTTTACCGAACTTTTACTTAACCTTTTGTCACATGAATATTTGCAATTTCACATGAGATGCAATTTCAAGGTGAGATTCGAACCCTAGTCTCACGGATTTACGCTGACCACTGAGCTATAGGAGCTTGACGCTCGAGTCTGAGGGGGCTCTGAAACCTTGTAGAGATTTTACACTGCGCATATATGTTATAAATGTTAAACACTGCTCACAGTGTATATATTGATGGTATATTATTGTATTTAGTTGCTCATAGTATATTCTATGAGTGAAAGGTTTAATTTACAGCCAAACTGGCTTTAGAGGACAGTTTTAGCAAGCATTTAGTTTTTGAAAATTTCAATCCTTTTCTTGTATTTTGTTAACTTTTATATTTTTAGGAAGAATTAAGCGCATCAAACTTGGCAAAATATCGACAAGCACAACAACAAATGGACGACGCAGAAGAACGCGCAGAAGCAGCCGAAAATGCGTTGAGTAAATTGAGAACAAAAAATCGCAGTTCGCTCTCGATGACTCGAACCGGCGCAGGTGGAAACCGCGGATCTGGATTGATGACTTCGGTAGGTTGACCCTAAATAACAGCAGTCTATGAGATTAGCATGAATATTTTCTATTTCATCTGAAATCTGATTTCATACTACGATTTAAACTCGATAGTCCAGCAATAAAGACGCGCGTAGTAATGGCATGATCGTATGTTTGAAAAAGCGGAAGCTGAAGAATTTTTAATTCCATAAACCAAACGAACGGTCTGAGGCCCCAATGCTGGGCGTACATTATCGATACAATGCGGTGAATATTCAACTTATCACATTGATGCGTTTTGATTTGACACCGCTGAACGAGAGAGAAGATGTGGCCTCATTGGTCGACAAACGTTTCGACTGGATTAAAACAATTCTATGCAAAGAACCTTTGTCTTGCCAGTCGGTGGATCTCCTTGATCTTTTTGCTAAAAATTCCAAATTGTAGGCCGTCTGTTTCTTTGAATGGGCAACCGAAAATTTGGTTCGGAAAAGCGAATTAAATGTTGCTACGTTCAGTTAATAAATTTGCAATTCACAACGGTCCGTTGTTTAACTTTCGTCAAAACCTTTTAACCGCAGTTGATAAGACAGAACATTTTCAATTTACTGTTTCAGGCGTCAGCTGCAATTATTCGTTCAGCGAGTAAAGGCAGAATTGTCGAATTTTAAGCGACTTTGCCATGAACGACGATGCAATACGAATGATTAGTTGAGACATCGACACTCAACTGAGTGGAAAATGAAATTGTCAATTTCAAATCTTATGCTCACGACTTTTATTAGTTTTTCCATTTAAAATTGGAAAGAAATTTCAGCTTTGATTCCGTATTGTAAGCTGCCCAATAGACACAAATATTAACTTTCAGTTAATTTTGACTAATTTTAGTTTGCTACTTTAATACAATTTCCACCAGATCATGCGTACACCAGGTGACTTTTGAGGAGGCAGGGTGATGAAAACTGACGCTAAAAAGGTTCAGTGTGCTGCATGCTGAAGCCAAAAAAGCTTCAGTGTCACCACACTCATCCCGTCAAAAATCACCTGGTCTACGCAAGATATTGTGGAATTTGCAAAATTGAATAAAATTTTAGAAAAAAAAGAATTCGTTGCTAGTAAAAATGTAGGCAAAATCTATTTACTGGAGCGCAACGAGTAAAGCGTATCCCTAACGTTCTTTTGTCTGATGTCGTTAAAAGTTTTTGCTTCTACTAAAATGCGGTCTTGTAGTATCCTTGGGAACTGTTTTATTTTATTATTGTTTTTGTAGTTTGTTCTTTTAGTTGTAGCTTACGTGTTACGCTATATTTCTGAATTACGCACGCCGCCCCACGTCCCAAAACCTAAAATTTTGTTGATGATAACACAATTGGTTTGAAACGTGCAGCGGTGTTAGTTCGGCAAGTGTAGCTAACCATAGGTTTGATTTAATGAATTATTTTTAATATTTCGACTTTATAGCAATTTTGTTATTTTATTGCATGGTGTTGCCGAAATGTTACTTCAAAGGCTTGAGGACTTTTGTCAAAGTTTTGTTTTAACGCAACGTCAAAAAATTGCATTGCATTTTGAGTAAAAATGTATGAAATTGAAAACATTTATGGTTCGTCTCACGCTTTCAAACAACGAATTTTAGTTTCAGAAAATTTTTGGACAAAAATAAAATATGAAATACAAGACGTACACTGTAAACAATGTGGAGTCAAATTGACTCTCTCGGAAACAGGCTTTTCCTGACTACTCAAACTAAGTCAAATTTGACTCCGCCAGAGTCAACAGTGAATCGAATTTGACTCTAGCGGAGTCAAATTTGACTCAGTTGGTGTAGTCAGGAAAAGCCTGTTTCTGAGACAGTCAAGTTGACTCCCCATTTTTTACAGTGTAGCTTATACTTAAAATAAGGTTTGGATGTAAACTTAGACCGGTGAAGCCTAAAATTTATTAGAAATATATCTCTTTTCTTATAATCATGTTTCTTATATTTAATTGCTTTATATTACTTTAATTTTAACATCTGTTGTGTTGAATGGTTTAACTAGTCAAGGCTTAAAATGGCTTTTTCTTTAATCATAATTATGTGAATTTTTATCACAAAAATACATCTACAACACTGTAAGATTCAGTGAGTAGGTTAATCAACTCAAAGAACAAAATAGGAGTTGACTCCCCATTTTTTACAGTGTAGCTTATACTTAAAATAAGGTTTGGATGTAAACTTAGACCGGTGAAGCCTAAAATTTATTAGAAATATATCTCTTTTCTTATAATCATGTTTCTTATATTTAATTACTTTATATTACTTTAATTTCTACATCTATTGTGTTGAGTGGTTTAACTAGTCAAGACTTAAAGTGGCTTTTTCTTTAATCATAATTATGTGAATTTTTATCACAAAAATACATCTACAACACTGTAAGTTTCACTGAGTAGGTTAATCAACTTAAAGAACGAAATAGTTATTTTTGGTTATTTATGAGTTAATAAGACAGCAAATATTTACTCACTCTAAGTTGGTATAATTCCTGGTGAGTTGATTAATTATCTTCAAAATTCTAAAATATTTAATTCAGACTCAGTGATTCTGCAGATTCTGAATTAAAATTAATTTAGTTGAATTTTCAGTGTAAATAGGAACAAATAAAACAGGGTAAAATATGAATTAGAAGTTTATTTAAATGTATAGACAGAGTAAGGTTTCAGTTATGTTTCATCCATTTCATCCATAATAACTTGCGTATAAAATGACACAGTGTTCGCATGTCTGAGAATTGCAATTATTTAAATTACTTTAATTCAAACTTATAGCTGTTGTATTTGGTAAAAATGTTAAGTACGATTCTGGCACTGTGTAAGTACATAATAAATTTTGCAGATTTTTAAGCCCTATTCACGTGTGCAAGTTTTTGTTGCAAAAACTTGCAGATGTAACTTGCATGTTCAAGTTTGGTCCCAAAACAGTTTTGAAGTTCCTGCAGCTGCAAATTATTCACTGGAATGATTGCTAATAATTTAACTCTCACGTATGAAAGCAGTCAAGTTACTTGACTTTCTTGCGCCGGCATTTTGATTGGTCAATCGGAAGACATGTTGCTGAGTGATTCTGAATTCACACTCTGAATTTATTCAAAAAGCTTGAATTAATTCAAATATCAAACTTGTTTGATACTAAGCAGTCTACAGCTATTGTAACTGGTTTATTTTTCTATTTTTAGCACAAGTCAAGAAAATTTGAATAGAGCCTACTTTACGCGTGAATAATTCTGCACTTGCAGCTGCAAGTTTTCTCAAAAATTAATTCGTAGAACTTGAAACTGCAGTTATTTCATGATGAATGTGCGCCAAGAATTAATTCATAGACATGAATATTTTTGCATGTAAGATTAATTCATCGTCATTGGCTGCACTGATAATTTATAGCTTATACTTGATATTTATGGCAGTCGACTACAAATTATTTATATAAAAATTTATGTCAATTTTCGGAATATAAATTGTATATTCTTGCAATTACTTGCAGCCGCAAGAATCTTGTGCAAGTTGCAGCTGCGAGTTCTCCGCGCAAAAACTTGCACTTGTGATTCCCTTTAGTTTTGAAAATGTTCTTGGGTGCGCGTTTTATAGTTCAAATTTAACCAAATAGTACAAAAACTAGAAATATAATTTTACCAGAAACTAACAGAATCTTTTGTTATTTTTGTTTTCTTTGCTTTATTTTTTATTTCACGTATAAGTGTTAGTTTATGTATTTAGTGTTTTATTATTAATACTGTGTCTATTCTTATTGTCATCAGTATTTGGTAACTGAAGCTTTAACGTGTCTATTCGTTTGGTTTTGAGTTAATATCATAGTTTCAATTGAATATGTGTGATTTTGTCTGAAATCTATGCAATATTTAGTTTATTTTCGCTGTTTTTACATATTTTAACACAACATCAAATTTTCTAAATGAAATATTTTAATTACTATAGTGGTTCTTGTACATTTTCCACATTTACAGTTGAAGCTTAACCTACGGCTTACACCAAGGCTAATGGGATTGGGGTAAACCTTGGGCAAAATTTTAAATGCTTTAAACAAGTCATTCTCGAGACCAAAGCCTAATAGTTTGTGGGGAATGTGTACAAGAGCCGAAATAACAATTAAAATCAAGAACTTTGTGATGTTTGTATTTAGTTCAAATTTATGCAATTTTAGTTAAACACAGAATCAATATTGTAAGGTTTGCATTTACCGTCGAGCCAGAAAGGATACAAGAATTATTACGAAATCTTTTTACACAACCTAATTTTAAACGAACTCAATATTCAGATATGATGATAGTGTTGGAAGGTTATTTTTAGGAAAATGATAGGAAGGTTTAACCAAAAAAATTCTCTTACAGGTTTGAAATTTTTGCCAAGGTTTCGGAAGAGGTCTGTTTGAAAATTCATTACATTTCACATTCATGCTTGCAATTGTATTTGAGTTATTAATTTTTACTTTGTCACGTGCTTTGCTGCTGTTTTTGTTTATTATTATTATTATTACTATTTAAATGAAATAAATTAACTGAAAATAATTGCGCATTTGCTTCTACACACAAAATAAATTGTCTCAGAATTTCAAGACTCCTAATTGTGCAAAACATAAATGTCTTACATTTCTGACTTTAATAGCCTTAAACAGTTCAGAAACTCGTTTCTTAAACGGTTAAAACGCAAAGGTATTCTATTCAAGAAATTGCTATTGCCAATTTATACGAAACAATTTTTTCCGTTCAAAAAATAGTTGTGTTATATTCAAGAAATAATTTTTGATTTAAATGTATGTAAAAAAGTTTCACCGTTCATATTCTTGCAAGTGTATTAAAATTATCGAATCTCAAAAATATTTCGGGTCTTGTCGTCCAACAGTTCCCCAAAACCTGTGAATGAAGAAAATAATAATTCTGTGCGTAATCCTAAACCTAATCCGGCCCATGTCTAGAACAGCGTCGGAACATTAATGGTATAAGCATATTCCTAAGCCTAAGCCTATGCAAAAAATTTAGCCTAAAGCTTATAAACTGACTCTATTACAGACCCTCCGGAAAACGAACCGGCCCTGTTCTATACATGGGGCCCCAAATTCTAAGCATATAATGACCTGCGACGAATTATCGAGTGGGTGCAATTTGGGATTACAAGTTGTCAGACGACGAATTGTGATGATACCATTACTTTCACCAGCTGACCAGCTAAACATACGTAACTCATGCATCATTGTAGTAAACAACATATATCTGCGTTAAAGAATAGTTACTGTTGTCGCTTTAAGGACATGAACTTAACACAGGATTAGAACCCTTAATTTTATACAACAAAACTGCCCTCTCATGGATTTTGTCCCACAAACTCATGCTTAGGATCAGGCTCAGGTTTGGACTTAGGTTTCGGACAGGATTTACCTAAACCAAAGCCTTTGTCTAAAGCCTATACACAATCCTAAACCGGAACCTTAATTATCAGGGAAGTGTCCAGCAGCCGAAAAGTGTATTTCCGTAGTAATTTTGGTTCTGACATTCGAAGACAAAACAAGCAGTTAATTGCACTCAAAAAACATTTAAAAACATTGTAAAATTTATTTTAAACATTTTTTGGTTTTATTAATACCGTTTTTGTAGCCCGAAAACTGCTGATAATTTGGGTAGTCGTAAAATTTGGCAGCATTTTAAGTTTTATGAAACATAACAAACGAAAACCAGAAATTAATGTTATTTTTACGAGAAGAAATTTAAATTGAAGTTTATGACGTTTTAGCTTCTCATTGGACATGATTTTGACAGTTGATAGTATATATAAAAAGTTACAGAATTACACAACTAAGGCTAGTGAATATGTCGTGCCCCAAACAGCTATTTGGCCCTGTTGGCAACTGGGACATCCCAAAGGCGATAATTGCTGTTTGGAGCCACCGAAACAACTACTGGAATGCAGACTAATTTTAATTGGCTGTTCAGCTTTGACAATGTTCGATAAAACTGAATAGGCAAATCAAAACAATAGAAATATTGTGTAAATCAGCGTTCTCGAACACAATCAAGCCTGAACAACCAATCACGAACAGTTTGCAATTCCAGCAGCTGTTTGATCTAGACAGTTCTCCAATCAAAAGCAGTTTGTATTCAGTAGTTGCTTGGGCTGTCCTGAACAGCAGTTCGTAAATACTTTTAACGTTTGTCGACAGTTCACGACTTATAAAAATTGGTTTCAGATTCTGAAATGTATCCATACCGTTGGAAATTTCTTCCGCAT
The DNA here is from genome assembly GCA_030248215.1 of Enoplolaimus lenunculus. Lineage (NCBI taxonomy): Eukaryota > Metazoa > Nematoda > Enoplea > Enoplida > Thoracostomopsidae > Enoplolaimus > Enoplolaimus lenunculus. Next base: position 159,240 of record JASANG010004045.1, on the reverse strand, counting down.
TATATACCAATCCAAGTCGACAGACAATCACAGCCAACGAGCATACAGATAAACGTTGCTGGCATTTTTGACAGTTTAAATTTCGGTATTTCCAATCCGCTCCGCTTTCCTGTAGGTGTAAAAACTGAGCTCATATAAATTATTTGTACGAAAATATTTCAATAATTTTTAAATATTTTTAAGTTTTTTGTGGTTTTTTTCTGGATTAAATAAATTGGATGTTGTTTTGTCGAAGCCGCACTGACATATGCACAATGTATCAGCTGTCAGCAGACGTCTTCTTGAAGAGCTGTAGAAATGGTTTTAATAAGTATGTAACCGGATATCCGTTACCGTTTCCTGTCAAAAATCGGTGTTCGTTTCCGTTTCGGTTAATACAAAAGTAACGGAAATTGTGTTCTTTTTACGCACAAAATTAGTTAAAAATCAAGTATATATGACAATTTTTTATTACAGATATGCTACAGTCGTTCGAAATGAAATAAAATTACGAAATTCATCCGAAATCGTAAAAATTTCGATGATTTGCACGCCTATATTGCGTTGGCAGAAAAATAAAACATTTTTGTAACATACCTCAATATCCGTTTCCCGTTTCCGTTATTTCGATCCGTATCCGTTTCAGTTTTCGTTTCCGTTATTTTTACTATCCGTTTACACCCTGGTATATATCTAACACGTTCCACAGGTTGTCAAAATTAGAATCTGCATAAGAGAACGAAATATCGTTCACAAAACTGTGGTAAACATGAAACTGATCTAAATTGCCAAAGTATGACAAGGCTTGATGAGAAAAGTTTTCAATTAAGCATAGTTGATTGGCACAAACATCTTATATTTTAATTGGCTAAACCTTTTAAGCTTTGCAGCATTTGGCCGAAAATATAACAGTAACGTCGTTTTGAACCAAAATTCTCTATAAAAACCGCAACTAAAAACCTGATTTGCTTACTTCTGAAATGACCAGTTTGAAAATTTAGAGTCCAAAGCCCATTTTGAAGTTGTTGAAATTTTTTTCATTGGTCATTCTTAAACTTTAAGAATGATTTTAAGATCTGTGTTTCAACTGTTCTAAACTCATTATTTTTTCTTAAGATGGTTTTTAGGACTTCATTTGAACAAGCCTACAATTTCTACTCACACAGTTTTGTATTTAATCTGGTATAGGCTAAATTGCTTTATTATTAAACTATGATGATTATTAATTACGCAATTGAAAATATAATACAGGTACAACTGTTACTAACAGCTTTTATCGTGGTAAACGCGGCAAACATCAAACCAAATGTGCAATTCCAAAATGACCAGCCTAAACAAGAGTTTGTGTTTGCCAGCGGGCAGGTGAAGCACCCGGCTTCAGACAATGCTTACATCTCCCCTCACGAATCAAAAAACGACGAGTCCAGACTCAACTCAGAGCATCCTTTAACTTTTAAAAATCAAAAAGTTTCAAATTTAAACTCAGTTCCTAAACTTGGCGATCAATCATGGTTGACGCAAGAAATCAAACAAGCCAAACTTGCTAACATGAATGTTAACAGCGAAAATCCTACAAAATTTGTTCATTTTGAATGGCGTCCACAAAGCGTTCAATTATTGTGTGAACGCATTCCAGTTGAAAGTATCGATTCAGAATGCAAACTGCAATCAAATCATGGTGTAATTTTGGTTGAAAAATGTAAACGCGACGTCAAAGAACTGTTGTGTCATGGAAAGCCACGGTAGAATGCATTTTGTTGTTGTTTTAAAACCAGTTGTCTATTTCTTTGCCTTTTTCAACAGATATATGACGACGGACGGCGCCGTCAGCGTGACGAACGGCGCCACATGGTGCCGCACGTCAACAAAAGTATTGCACAATCCTTATTCGGGTCACTACAGTATGCAGTTTTAGAATTGATTGTAATCTCATGTTGTAGCATTTTAAAGTATTTGCCAAAACTATGAACCCGTGTTTAAAATTTGCAACAAAAACAGTAAATATTTATTTCAAAAATTAAGTCGCATACGTTTTTAAGCTTTTCGTCACATAAAGCATGACGGTATTCCCATATTTAATAGTTTCATCTTTAAACAAAAAATGTAAACCTCAAGAAAATGTTAATTAATCAAAATAACGCATGATTCGCGTTCAAGTTTTTCGACCCCTCTAACATGATACATAGACTAACGACCCGGTCTCAATCGTCGGTCACGCGCACGGTACCGTCCGACGCCGTCCGTCACATTGCGACGCCATCCGTCACCGTGCGGTGTCGTACGCAAACAACTCACGTACGATGCCGTGTAGTAATGGGAACCCCTTCTTATTACCCCCCGCCCCGCTTTTATATCCAAGTCACTACAGGAGCTCACATAACATAAAGCACATGCGTGGATGAATATAGAGTAGCAAAATCCGCTGGCTCTTGTAAATGTTTTTCAGGTTTTCGAACCTTTCACTCATAGAGTATACTATGAGAAACTAAATAGAGCAATGCAGACACTGTGTGCAGTGTTTAACAATTCAAACATACATGAGCAGCGCAAAATCTCCACAATACGGGAGAGCCCAAACCGGCTCGAGCTTCAACCGCCAATAACTGAGGGTGCCAAAAAAGCAGAGCCAGCCGCCTTTAATTATATATAAACAGAAAATTTTTTTTGTTATTTTTTGTTGATTTCTTTACGTTTCTTCTGATTTTATTTCACTCTGAGTCATTATTGTTTGTTTTTCAGAAAATGTCGCATGTTTATCCGGCTCGGGATCGGATCCGGTGACTCGCGTTACTGCCGATGGTCAATTTCTCACATTTGGACAGCGTCCAACGGAACAGCGGATTATTCAAAATTTCCCAACGACCCAATGTGGACTGATTTGCCGTTGAAAAGCGTTGCGAATCAAAGTTTGTATAGTTTTTGTATCGTTTTGGCAATAATTCAAAGCAACACAAAAGATTCAGGTTTCTGTTGGTTAAAGTTTTATAGGAGGCGTTTATCATCACCACTCAGCTATAGGAGCTTGATGCTCGAACCTGAGAGGGCTTTCACATCTCGTAGAGGTTTAGTATTATAGACGTGTACTCGTAGTATATAATAATTATATACAGTGTATGGTACATTATTTCACTTGTGCTGCATTGCTCACAGTCAACTTTATGTCACAAGTTGTTAGATTGTAAATTAAAAATTATCCCCATAAATCTTTCAGATCTGTCTCATTAACCATAAACCATATTCATATTTATAAACGTAAAAACACCTAAAACAAGATTCACACGCGCAACATTTTGCAGCCGAAACCTTCACCTTCAATAACAGTCGCTCGTGCAAATTGGAATTGCAGGTTACCGCAGTAAAAATATGCAATCGAGCTTTTTATAACCAGTTTTATTATCAAACCTAAATTGCCTGATTTCAAAACATTCGCCGTCAAAGAAAACACCGTAGACATGAATTGTCAAACTACAACTGCAGCCGATTACATCAAACAACTTTGAGTGTTTTGCAATTTCATCAAATGTTAAAGCTTCAATAATGACTGTGTTGAATATTCTATTAAATTTAAGATTTGTCGTTCTGTATGTCGTTGTACCATGACGTCACCGAATTGCCGGCTCAATTAATGCCACTCTATGAACCATTGGTCAATTCAAGTCCTAAACTGCGATTAGCACCGTATTTTGAAGTCGAATCATTACTCAATGGTTAGTTTTTTTTTCGCAGAAGTACATTGTAAAGTCCTGTCCGCAAGTGCAAGTTTTTGCAGCAAAAACTTAAACGTGCAACTTGTATGTGCAAGTATGATCACAGGGCATCTTTGAATTTTTAGCACCTGCAGTTTGATTGGTCAGTTGGAATGTTTTTTGAAAATACTTACAGCTGCATGTATTTTATGCAAGTTGCAGCTGCGAGTTCTCGCTGCAAAAACTTGCACGTCTGAACGAGGTTTTAAGTACAGCTAAAAACAATGAAAAAATTTATATAATTGAAAAAGTGAACATTCAATTTTTTTAAATCGGCCCGCGGTAATAATAAGGCCGTACCCCCCAGTTTTAAGCCTGAACATAACACAAGTCCTTAGTCCCCTCAGAGCGGAAAGGGTCCGCCAAGCGTGGGCCTTTACATCTATTGATTTATAGGCATACAAGAATATATGAGTCTCAGTAGATATTCAATCTGATACAGAAACCCGCGTCTGCTTAACTTTCGGTATAATGAAAACTGAAATTTCGTTACATTTCTGTAATTTTTCAATCATTAATACTTACAGATCAACAATTTCAAGTACAACAACATGTATCGTACTGGACAACAATAGGACCAACAGTGGATTCAGCGTCAACTTCGTCGTATCATTGTGAACGGATTTATCTCAAATTAGGAACAGTTTTTAAAGTTTCTCAACACAATGAAACTTAAAGTTCTGGTATTCATAATAGCGCAGGCCCGTGCCTAAAATATGGCCAAGATACCAGCCTCGCCTCTAAAACTTTTCCTGCAAATTTCTTTCGAAATGTGATACTTATACTTGGAATACCTTTACCGCACAGATATGTACGTCTTTTCTGGGAACGGGTCTGACTCGGAGTACCACCAGAGATCTGCCTCCAGGTCGAGGGCAAAATGGCCATCCAGCTCCGGCACAGCGTTTGCCTGAGGCTTCGGCAATTTCAGTAGTGAAATTTTGTAGTTTTACAGTATTATCTGTTTTTGTTTTATTGCGATATTTTACGCCAAGACTAAAGCTCAATAAAACAGCGACTCCAAATTTATTCCATACACAAATGTTTACAATTACTACGATCAAACTATCACTGTTCGAACAAAGGACAACGGTTGCATCATGAAATTAACAACTCAATTGTCAATTTCAGCATCAACGACAATGAACAATCAGCAGAATTCGGCGAATTTAATCTATAGGAAACCTACCGACAAACAGAGTTGTTTCAAAATTTACTGCGTACAATTTTTTAAAAAGTTAGAATTTCTTTGTGGGCTTTAAGCAAGATTTTCACTGTTAATTTTCAATTTATACTTAAAACTAATACTTTAAGTACAGTTTTTTCCAATTATCTCTCACCTCAGCAAAGATATAGGTTATACGTACCTAATTAAAATCTAATTTGTCAAAAAAACTATACCAAAACGCAGGTCTTAGCACAAAAATTCCATACAGAAAACTGAGCCATTATGATAAATTCGGCCCTTATTACTTTTACGGTCATCCCAGTTTCTGGTGGGTCAGTGAAAGAGTAGGCTTACATTCTAGAGATTTTTTCGCTCAGGCTTCTTCTTATGCTTAGGAATACGTTTTTGCAAGGCTTAGGCTTAGAAATACGCTTAATCTACTGTTACGGCCCTGAAAGTAACATAGGCCATAAATTCAATAATAATAATAATAATAATAATATGAATCAAAGCAAAAAACACTGAAATGATTATCACAGAACACAAATGAAGATAAACATATCCGCCACGTCCAGATGCCGATCAAATATCTGCAATTTTACCTTTCACATGATATAACACAGCGTACATATATCATGTTAACTATAAAAGCATGCCTCGTAAACCTAAGCCTATTCGAAAACCTAAGCCTACCCCCCGCTTTCTCTCTTCCGTTTAAACGCTCTTATATATAAACTTGTGTTTAAGAAATAACTTATAACTTAAATTTACAATATTTCCATAGACTCATCAATAATGTATCGTTAAAATGAAGCGAAACGAACCCAAGAGTAGCTCATAATTCAATAAATAGCACAAATATAACATACTAGTCAGCCAGATTTGCGCAATACGCAAAAGTCAGCGAATGTACAAACATCTTCATGCAGATTTTCTTTTCATAGAACAATCACTCGTTGGGTTCTTAAGAAGTTGTTGTAATTAAAGTACGTAATGTTGAAATTTGCCCAAAACACGTATGTGGGGCAGGGTGGCAACAAAGGTTTTCGGATTCGGATTAGGCAAAAACTTATGATGCGGATTCGTATTCGGTTGTGAAAAAGCCAAATCAAACAGCGTTCGGCAATATGTTTTTTCAGTTTTAAACAATAAAAATATTAAATATCATCTTATATTAATAAAAAAGTTTTGTTTCAGGTCTCAAATCTCAAAACTGAGGTCGGACACGAAATATATTAACGTTCAACAGTCTTGCGGCTGGCATTGCGTTGATATTGTCAAACAAATTATAGACATAACTGAAATTTGCATCATAAAAGATTCGGATTAGGCAAATTAGTAATGGATTCGGATTAGGCAAATTAGTAATGGATTCGGATTCGGTCAAATTGCAGATACGGTGTCACCCTGATGTGGGATATTTCAGCTTTAATTATAAAAATTTCGGACGTCAAAATTTATTTGAAATACAGAACTTTGTTAATAAATATTTAGAATAATTTCGAGACTTTATCCAACCGACCATATATAGTCGAACAGTAAAAGTTTGCCAATTACTTTAAATACGTACCTATTAATTAATCTGCTACAGTTTTGAACTGAAACACGAAAAAATTCAACAAAATTCCCAAGTAAAGCATCAAACAAAAAATATATATCGTACACATCGGATGGCATAAATTATGATTGAGTGAGATTATAGGTAACAAATTACAACAAACTCTACTCTTACTTTGCCCAAACGGAACTAAAATTACAATAAACACATTAACGTAATTCCCAAATACCAATACTTCAACAGCAGGTGCAAGGACGGGCCATCCACACATGCCATGGACCCCTACATCACGGATCAAACCCAAAATTTTGCGCTGAAATAGCTTTTGGCTTCTGGCTCACTTTTCGCGCCCGTGTTAAAATATTTTGGATCCACAACAGCTCAAGATGTTAACCAGTCAGAAATGAAATACGAACCAATAAACCGCACGACTTACAAATTGAATGAAGCCAAATTTCACAGCTAACACCATCATCATCCTGGTACATCTTTAAGCAATCCACACATAACTGGAAAACACTATTAGGCGTACAGTTTAGCTTTAACTTAGCCTCAGGCTTACGCTTAGATTGGCGCTATAGTTTTTAAAATTTTCAATATCTTTCGACGCCTTTCGACGCAGTCCGTCACTCGCGTACGATACCATGCGGAGACGTAGGTACTTCGACGGACAGCGCCGCACGACAAGCATAGCGCAAACTCATAGGCTTAAGCTTAAAAATAAAACGTTAACGTGGGACGATAGACTTTGTGCCCTCTATCAAACTGAACCCTAATGTGAGAACGGCGAACAAAACAAATCCCATTGTCAAAGCGATGTGGTGGCTAAGGCTTTAAAACGGCCTAAAATGTAGACCACCATTGATTTATAAAACACTGCCCCTTCCAGTCTTCGAACCAAAATTATACGACCGCCCCTGCAACATAACTCCATCAACTCCATGCATATATCTCCCGGAAAAACACAATAATTAAACGCAAACATTATTATGTATCATTCAGCAAACACCGATAGCACTCAAATTAAAGACAACAACGAGGACAGAAAAAAAACGCAAATTTAAATATAGCATACAATCATTAAAACAACATAAATAATTTCAAAACAAACATATTAAACTATATATTAAACAAACAAATGTTGAACAAAAGACAAGCAAAAACGCCACTTAATTTCGAAAATTGACAAAAAATAATTAAAACAAATGAATTTCACAAAAACAAACGACGGTTCGAAATCCGAACTAAAAATTCTTTCATTTCATTTCAACTGTTCAGGATACGGGATTTATAGCTAACAAAGTCCAACCCATGTAAACATTTGAGACGGAACGTTTTTCGGCGTGACTGCATAAGAGTGTTAACCTTAAGATTCAGACTATTTTTTGCTTTGACATAGGCTTAGGAATAGGCTTATACTACTGTTACAACCCTGTTCTATACATTGACATAAAGTCTTAACTGTAATTATACAGACATAATTACAATAAAATAAAGCGAAGACACAATTTATACGCAATTATGGATGCCAATACGTATCATATACAATACGAATTCTAAATTCTAACGGTTTGGCTGAACCTTTCAGCCCTGCAACTCGTTTCAAGTACAGCCCAATCTTGATTGCTAAGTAATTGTATTATTTTCTTAAAAGCTGACCACCGATATAAGCTGCACACTCACTGCTAGATATATTCAGCAGGATTTGAGAATACTGCTAAAATTAAAAACAACTGAATCAGTTCTCAAAGTTTCATTCGGGGTGAGTCTGAAACAACACAGGGCAAACCGTGCATCCTAAAGTTTAGATATACACCGGACTGGCTCGTGTCAAAAAATTTAACTAAATTGCTAAATTTAAAGAAATTTAAAAAAATTTCCGTACTGGTTAGTACACGTTTGGTTACATCGTGCGCTTAACAAACACTGGCTATGCTCGCGGTCGAGTCAATCGAAACAAATATAATAAACAGCTTAGCAACAACTGACAAAACACAAAACTACTCCAAAAACCATTAAGAACCACGACAAAGCCCACACGATACAAACGGTTCCAAATTCAACACTATCCTAAACTAATCGTTCTTTCTAACTGTGATTACAGTAATTTAAAAAAGCCAATAACAAAACGACTGCAATAAATTCATTGAACATGCATGGTTATTCACACATGTGAACTAAATTCCTAACTTTGATTTTTAATGAATTATTTGCCGCTTCCAAGTTTTTCGAACGAGATTTTAGATAATACTGGCAAGTGCAAGTTGCAGCGACAAGTTCTCGCAGCAAAAACATACACGTGTCAATAGAGCTTTATCGGCGTTGTCAACGTTTGAGAACACGAACTTCCTGTATTACGATCTCAAAATTAAGAAAAAATGTAGTAAAGTGATATAATTTGTTACTAAATGTAAATTTAGTTTCCATCCGTTGACAAAATCGAGTAAGAGAGCAGATATATACAATCAATACCTACAATAAATACATACAGTTTTAACCATTACTAGTGGCATCGGTCGGCAGTTGCCGATTATTTTATAGCAGTTTGTTGTTGAATTAATTACACTCAAGGATAGATTTAAGTACAAATCTAAGAATCTAATGTAACATTCACTATATTAATTCTTTTCATCTGGCCATCAAAGACGAAATAATATGGTACGGTTAGCGACTGGCAATCAAACTACAAAAAATTATCATGAACACTGCGTAAGTTCTTTCCACTAAAACATACCAAAGTTGCAATTTTAATACAACCGCGTGCTTAACGTAAATCTCGGCAAAAATATTACCACCAAAATTAGAAGATTTCGGTGAAAACCGCAGTTTTTTCTAACCTGGTTCATTCGAGAGGGGATTTTGTTGGAAGCTCTTCACCGATTCGACCTACACTACACAGTGACGGACAGAATTAAGTGCACAGTAATTGCGTTTGCATCTCCAGTCGCGGTTTTATAACTGCATTTAAGTTTTCTTCATTCCTGTTGTGTCTTGAGACTTGATATTGATACGGTCAGGAATTTAATACTAGACAATAATGGATACGATCGCATACATTGACGCAGTAATTGAGAGTAATAGCATCAAGGAGACTAGCGAACAACGGCTATCAGAATCAGAGCGCAGTGGTTTGAAACGGGATCGCGACTACAACACTTAATTCTGTCTATGACAGTATGTAGCTTAAATTTCGACAAAAAATAAATTTCAACCAGAGAATAAAATAAATAATGTCTCAGCTTAATTTCCAAAATTTTTTAGACAAATGAGACAAATAAGCTTTTGGTTAAAGTGACAAACAGTAATAATGATTGAAACAATGAGAAAAATACATAAGAGACGCTTAATTTGAGTAAAATGCGTCGTCCACCATTATTGCCACTAATTGTGATGTACAACAGTTTTAGTACCTGAAACAACAACAAACATACGTTTGAATAAAATAATTATTTTCCAACCAACCATCTTGCACGAACACTAACGACTACTATTTAGGTCCAAAGACACAACCTTAATAGGAGTCACACTGCGAAAATTTGCTTGGGTATAATGAGGCTCGTGATAATAAAACACAATAATAATAGTAATGAAAATAATCATTATAATAATAATAATAATAATAATAATACTAATACCAATAATAATAATAATCATAATAATAAGCAAGGCAAAATATATCAAGGTATTTACCGATAATAATTATTTTTGAAAGGCCCATTCTTATTGATTCCCAAATAGCGACACTGTTCGTCTGTAAGTTCGGTCAATTGAGCATTGAAACAGCCGAGATGCAGACTAGCAACGTATTCATCTACAATAATAATTATTATACAGAACAATAAGCAGTCAACTAACAATACTGAAAAAATCTTATAGGAAAGTCAAGAAAAAATGTATGTAATATGTAGGACATAAAACGTGAAACATACCTTTGAGACCTGATTCCGACTATAATTTGCCAAAGCAGCGACAAAATTACATATCCAACGTAGCTTATCTAAGTTAGTTTCGGTTTAATCATGCAGATATAATTTATTACTATACATTATTTCGTAAATAAATTGTTTCTGCAATGATAGCATTTGTGTGCTGCGTGTGTAAGTTTAAGGGTGTCGCTATTATCTTTTTGGTGGCAATTTAAATGTTGTCCGACACTCTACTACAATGTACGTGAATATTGCTCGACGGCACCGTAAATATTTGATGCCGCACGAACAAGTACCGAATATAGCGCCACCGTTGCCATTCGTTTTTGATTATTTTGTCCAAGTGAAATAAAAGACTCAGACACAAAAAACGGGACGATGAGCAGAACTGAATATGTCGCTTATTCACGTTGAATTCTATAAAAACACCAAAAATGTCGGCATTACCCATTTTCTTTGGCAGTAAATAAACGTCGGCTTTGTATCGATTTGAAGGAGCATTGTAGAGTTCAATAAGAGCCAAAGCCTATAACAACAATATTCACAAGCTAAGTGTACTATAATCAACACAATCAATACAACTCAAACATTCAATGTTTTTAATTCAAAATGCATATCCTCCAGATTTACGATTATTGCAAAATTAATGTCAAAAGCTTGCGACGTCCTGTGGTAGTTGGAGTATAATCGTTTTGAAAATGCAACATTTTAAATATAACACTAAGCCTCAGCTCTTGCGATTGGATGATACCTGTGTGGTCGACGTAACTGATACAACAAGCGATGGAATACTTGAGCAGCTTAAATTGACCAAACGGCCCTGAAACAGCAAAACAAAACTCAAATGTGTAAATAGAACGTTGAGTAAAGCAAAACTTTACTTACAAACTGAACAATTTGCACCAATAAAATAAACCAAAATCACCAAAACCAAAATTAATTCAATATTTTGTATAAAAAGAAAACCGCGCAAAAAACGACTTACCTCAGCAATTAAAATGATAAATTTTCCATCCGGCCATCGAATATAATCGACTTGTGAGCGAACACGTTCCCACTCAAGGTTGCCTCCACGCAAACTTGTCTGAAATAACAAACAATCCGTTACATCGGCATCAAAAACTACGATTTTTGAAAATGACTGCTATGGTTCGCGGTTAACCAAGCGTAGAGAGCACCCCCAGCAACTACTGAGGTTTTTACTCTGACCCTGCCTACGAACACAAAAATGATCTACGTAAAGTGTAATATTACGCCAGGTTTCACGCTGGACCTCAATATTGCTGGTCAAACGAATTTTAAGGTACACAAAAAATACTTTCCCCGTTTCTCTTCCCGTTTAGATTATCCAGCTTATCTTTCCTTTCCAGATAGCGATGGATTTTTGCCTCAAGAGTTCTCATCAATTTTTTGATTCCATCCACATTTAATACTAAGAGATTGAGTTACAAAATAGCCAAAAACAACAAAAACAACAACATCTGGCTAAGAACAAACGTACCACATCAATTTCTGTATTCGAATGTCCCATATTACAAACGATACATCCAGACTTGACACGGTTCAAATGAGTACGAGTAACAACGCTTTTATTGCCAGTGCAGGTAATAATGACGTCAATAGCATGGACCTGTTCGTCAAGTCGTACAACACGATACCCATCCATACTGAAACAAACACAAACACAATGAAACGTTAAAATAAAAATCAGCATGTAAATAAATAAATAAATAAATCACAGTCACTCACAAAACTACTATTAACTGCCATTGTGATTGCGCTCCTAGAAATTACAACTTTGATCGCGATTGCCCATTTCTTGAACGCAATCTTCCAAGTAATGCGATTTGAACTGTACATCGCCATTACCATGGCACTTAATTCTGTTTGCGACTGCACATGTAATCAATTTCAACAACCAAACACATACCAAGCTTGTACTGCGCAAATCGGATCAATTTCAGCAACCATTACAACAGCTCCGAGTCCTTTCAATGAAGTGCAAACGCCTTTACCGACCTGAAATTAACATCAAAACACTAAATAATACCAAGAGTGCATGATACCCTATAACAAGAGTATGCAACTGGGTACATTCTATGTAGAAAAAATGTACCCAGCGCGCGTTGCATTTTTGGCTTACCCCCTTTATTTTTGGGGGGTGTCAAAATCTTCATACAAGCTGAAATTCATGTGCTGTTTTTATATACTGAAAAGTGGTTCGATTATATTTTCGGTGTTGGCTGGCGGATACACGTGTAATGAGTGTAAAATTGACCCCCCCCCCCCAAAAAAATGAAAGGGGGGTAGGATCAAAACGCAACGAGTGCTGGTAGATTTAGTTCCATGCAAAACAAGGCGTTTTGCATACTCTTGTTCAAGGGAGCATCCACTCTTGATAATAATAAGCAAAAGTTCATTATAATAAAATAATGATCAAAAAATACCCATAATAATAATAATAATAATAATGCTAAGAGATACAATTTAAAATTATTTTACAATAGAGTTTCCAAAGTTAATGATCAACTTACCTCACCGTAACCACACACAATAATTTGCTTGCCGCTAAACAAAATATCGGTCGTCCGTTTCAGTCTAAAACAACAAAAGCACACAATACGCTTTTGATTTATTTGAATAGCAATGCAACAGATTACAAAACATTAAAAACATATTTATTCAAAATGACTACGTTGAAATGGCAATGAAGTTAAACTTACGCGTCGACAATGCTTTCTCGACATCCATAAATGTTATCAAATTTCGTCTAAAATAAAATTAGTGAAAACCGTTCAGTTAACAATTACAGATTTAAGATCAAGGTCCGTATTCTCAAATGTGTGTAGCACCTATCACCAGTTGGTGATAGGTCCTATAACAATGTATTCAGTGCATTGTGAGGTTCAAATTCAGCACATTGTTCGTGTTTGATTTGCCCTACTTCTGTACCAATATTGGCACCTGCAATTGCAGATATTAGTCACTTTGAAAACTTATCGCTAACTGATGATAGGTGCTATATGCATTTGCGAATACGGGTTCAGATTGCAGATACTCGTCCGCATTTTAAAGAAGGAAATCGAAAAGCATAACGGCTGCCGGCACCAGTGTGGGTAAACAGTCAAAACTATAAATAAATTAGCCATTTGTACTTTTCAAACAGCATCAACAAAACGGACCATGTTAGCAGCTCTAGGAGTCTGCCTACTAAAATAACCTAAATGTAAGCCTAATCACAAGCCTAAACTTCAATGTGTCACTAAGACTGCAGACAAACAACTTTGGATTGTTTTATCAGTTGATTTTTAAGTTTCGGAATTTTATACCAAATTTTCAATCGAACACTTTTTGACTTGTCACACTTAATATACATAGATTTGCACAAAACGCATAAATTGCTCAAGAACATAAGTGCATCAAACAAGTGCTAGAAAATTATTGTTAATTTTCATCAATTAAGCAAACCTGACCCCCCGGAACAAAGGGTGTCGGCTAAAAACGCAACGTGCGCTGGGTACATTTTTTGTACACAAAATGTAACCAGTTGTACATTCTTGTTATTAAGAGCATTATCTGCTCCTGGTGATACTCACATGTTCGCACTTATATTTGAAGCAAATTAATTGGTTTTACTGTTGCCTAATGCTCGGGACAATCAGACACTGGCAAGCGATTGAATGAGTGTAGTTTGTAGTTGCATACAATAATGTGAGCCAAGTTTGTTAAAACGTGTGCGCTAAGTTAATAATCTTTTCCTGATCTAAAACCTGAGCATTGGAGTGGCTTCTAGTGGGCGAATCTACAAGTAATGCTTCAACGGACGGCCGAAACTGTAGCCGCACACGCAGGACATTGGGAGAATAGGAAGTGTAACAGAGCCTATCTTTTAAAAATACTATCATAAGATCTAAAAACAATTTTTATTGAGTATTCAAAGCACATATATCTTTGATAAGTACCGCGTGCGAAATCAGGAGACAATACCCAAGTAGAGTAAGAATGATAATCGCTCCTTGACAGCCACAACCGCCGGACTATTCGTCTCTTACGCTGGTGCAATCCACAGCCCTGGCCACTAGTAAAACCCCAAAAGAGACAAATAGACCAACCTTCATGACGGAATCGTACACGTTCATAGCTGGCACAACCAATTTTCCCGTTTTTGACAGCTGGTACAATCGATGTACACCAGTCAGCGATTCTTCAACGATTCCACGTAACGTTGAAAACATATTCGGATATGTTTTGAGCAACAAATGTGTTGCGTCGCCGCCGCCGTCCAATATCTAAAAACAAATACATACACATAATATGTATAGATGCACAATTTAAACACGTCCCCAATACACAGGTAATCATAAATAATGTGTACATATACGTACATCTGTTCAGACACCAAAAGAGTACGCCGGTACGAAAAAAAGTGAAAATAATACCGAATGTCCATACTATCCGACAATCCATGATGACTCGATATAAGAGCATTATTCAAACGAAATATTACAGAAAAGCCCGTCTGCGATACTAAAATGAAGATCCTTTCGTAATTTCATGAATTGAATCCATTAAAAATTACCCTCTACTCAACAAGCTTTGATACTTCAAATTTAGTTATTTTTCATTTAAAATAAACGTTTTTAATGTACCATATTCGGCTGCCATCCTTCACAATTGAGACACTTATCGATACACCACCAAAAATCCGTTTCTGATTCGCCTTTCCAAGCAAATATTGGCACTCCGTTTTCTGCTAACGCCGCAGCAACTTCGTTCTAAAAACAAATATTAATTTTTATATAATTTTTCTATGCTAAATTTCAAAAGTATTTATTAGTCAACGATGATCTGACTGAACATGACTGCTAGATTTTTTAAAATTATTTCCAAAACTCTGCTGCCAGAAATAATACGATTCAACGACAAACAAGAAATACCATAAAAGCTGTTTGAGTACAAAATGCAGCCGGCAGCCGCCAATCAAGTAATTTCTTCCAAATGTCAACAACAATAAATGCGAGCCAGTGCTCACATTTTAAATCCTGAAAAATTACGAGCCCCTCGCTTCCATTATAATAGTTCACTTACTTGAGTTGAGTAAATGTTACAAGCACACCATCTTACACTAGCACCAAGTTCAATTAGCGTTTCGATGAGTACCTGAAACAAAAATTCAAATATAATACGTCTCATATAAGTACTTACATACGCTATAACGTTTATACTATACAACATTGCTAAACTAACAGTCGTACTTGAACTACATGTAGTTGCAAAACTGGTGCTCACTTAGTCATAATAATATGACAAGCGGCCATTGGCATCGCTTGAGCGCTAATTAATTAGCGAGTAAGTAACTAATTTTCAATCATCACATATTTTGAGTGCGATACTTACATGTCTCACTCTCGGAGACCATAATTATTATAATATACTTACCTCCGGGCATAGGTAATAACCAAATTACTTAGCAGCTTGCTATCTATTTTTTTGTTTTGAATGTTTATAAATATTTTGTTCAGACTCCCCATCACTAAAAATAATTTTACGTCGAAATCAGATTCCTTTTAAACCTAGCATAGTGATGCAATGCAAAACTCTTCTTTAAGATTAGTCAATTATGCAAATTAGCCTGTAGCTAATAAACCGCTTTCAATTTTAAAACCCAATGCAAAGTTAACACCAGCGATATTATGCTTTCAAACAAAAACCTTCTCAAAATCTATATAGTTTTGTTCGTGAGATTCTCATCAGCCCGACGACATCCACCTTTCTACCCCCGATCTCAAAACATAAAACACATCCCGAGACTCCGACTTTCGCTTAGAGGTCTCGCTTGGTTCAATAAGCCAGCTTAAGGTTCATAATTCAAAAACCAACAGATTCAGTGATCAAACAAACTAGCTTAATAAAAACGAATGCACGCAAGTACCAGCTCTATTACTCACATAAAATGCAACCCGTTTGCAACTTCAATTTACACACACATACCATTTCCAGTTTAGGAGCCGTATTCTCAAACGTTAGTACCCCGGCGAAATAAAGCAAACTACGCCAGTTCCCCAATACTACGACAAACCAAAAGACAAGAATAAGCAAGATTTACTATTTCAGAATTCACCAGGTACTACACGTGTTTCCGAATACGGACATATGATGTCAAACAAGACAGAAGCAACAATGACAAACATACAGCAACTTGAGCGGTAACATGCGTGCATCCAACAACTTTAGCACCAGCCAATGGTCGATCGCGTTTCGCACGTCGTCGTAATTCCATAATCCCTGGCATTTCTACAACAACGAAAAATAACATCAATAATAAAATCTAACAACAAAAATAGTAATAAAGATAAATAATAATACTAATAATAATAATAACAATAATAATATTCATGATAATAATAATAATAAAAATAATAATAATATAAACATTAACAGTAAATACACTAAACTTAATTGGTCAGCAACATTTAGCTCTTCGTATACATTCCATAATAGAACACTAACCTTGTTCTGCAATCTGTATCTCCCGCCGTCCATAACTATGATGCATAATATTCCGAACGCAAAAATCCGCTGTGCCTTTTGAATTGTGCTGAAACCACAACAGTTAAAATTGAAAATATTCAAATAGAACTTCTCAAATTCGAACAAAACTTAAACACAGATTCGTTAGTCACTGTTGAACAATGATAACAATAATTATTGAGAAATGTAGAATTATGTTACAAATTTTAACTATAAACTGACAAATTGATAACACATAAGTTAGTAATTAATATTTCAGTTATTATAAAATGTTATAATTAATTAAAAAAGTAATTGCAATATTTTCAGTACAAACAGGACACGAAAAAAAGACAAATCACATTACTTAGCCAGTATAAACACTTTATTACAATGCAAAATGAACAAAATTTAGTGGTCATTTCAGATTTTGAGCCGTGTTTTCTTGACTACATAGAAGTATCGGTACAGGAACGACATTTATGCTGGAAGCTCATATCCGATCGAAAATTGTTAACAATTTCAAAGTAGTTATATACAACGATAACACACTGACCTGATTTTTATCTTTCGGCGAAACATTGTCTTCTTCCGAGTCAGAGCTTGTATATGAAGCTAAAAATATAAAATTAATAAAATAAATAAATAAATAAATAAATATATTATTTTTCATTACTCATTGGTGGCATTGAAATAACCAGTCGTAGTGGGACTACATGTATTGAACGAAGCTCGAACATACTTAAGCAATTAAGCTAATATGCAAATTACTTATTAGCTAACTATTCAATTATCGGTTTTGGAGGTTTGTGAATAATTTATTTAGATTCCTCGAACACAAAAATCCTCCAGTATTCCTAAAAATTAGTGAAATATGGCAAAAGGCCCTAATTTAGGCGCTTTCCAAATATGCTAATATGCAAATTAGCTATATTTTAGCTAACTATTCAATTATCGGTTTTGAAGGTTGTAGACAATTCAAAAATCCAAATTAACTTGCCAGATCAAGGTGTGACCGAATACCTGTTCCGGTTTGATATCTGGCAGAACCGGATATCCGGCTCCGGTTAGGGTATCCGTTAAATTAGTATTTGGTCGAACCATACTAGGTTCCCGATCCCTTTCAACCAGTCTTGCTAAACACATATCCCAGTGTTTGAGATTGAAAAAACTATTTTTACGTCATAAACACATGTGCTTAAGATATCACATGTTATCCAACACATTAAATATATCTACGTAATATACGTACAGGCAATTAGGTACAAAAATGTACAAAAAATTATATACAAACACACACTGGCAATAGTAATCTTCGTAGAACCGGACAACCAGAATATAACCCCAAGCGGAACGGGAAAATAAGTACACATTGAAAGTTTTTATGTACCAAAGCAGGTCGGTACTGCAATCTGTTTGTCCGTAAAAAATTCTATAACCTGTGGGACGGTACATCCCGATTATGACGTCACCCTCAGAACGGTACATCACGATTATGACGTCGCCCTCAAGACGATACATCACGATTATGACGTCACCCTCAGGACGGTACATCACGATTATGACGTCACCCTCGGGACGGTACGTCACGATTATGACGTCACCCTCAGGACGGTACATCACGATTATGACGTCACCCCTCAGGACGGTACATCACGATTATGACGTCACCCTCAGGACGGTACATCACGATTATGACGTCACCCCTCAGGACGGTACATCACGATTATGACGTCACCCTCAGGACGGTACATCACGATTATGACGTCGCTTTTTCTTATCCGACTGTTCACCAACAAACCTGACAGTATACATCGCTTATCTACCGTTTCAGGCCCCCACCAAAGCTTACGTACCTGACACCGACACCAAACTACTCCGACGGCTTGCACTCTCGGTTATACACGACCCTGAACACCCGCTGACTGTACTCGTTGTTCGTCGATGCTGACCTCCTCGCTTTGCCGCTGAACAACACACCTGTGACGGTGAAGCTTGAGGTGGCGGTCGCCGGGGTACTTTTAAATGTCCGCTGCCGCCGCCGGATGTTTTCGACCCGCGGGTCGATGCTGACGCTTGGACCATGGTTGATGTCCGGGTGCGCATCCGTCGATGCATCACGTGACGCTCGTCCATCCCGGCACCCAATGAGCGACATCGACTCCTGCAGACCTTTTGACTTTCGTTTGAGAGAGAATACGACAAATGGTTGTTTTGTAGCTTCCCCACACATTCGAAAACGTTTACTTAAGCTTAGGCAAAGGTTTGGGTCATAGGCTTACGCGTAAAACTATGCTTACAGTACTGCTACAGCCATATGCTATACATGGGCCATTCGTCCGAGAGGGGTGGGCTTTGCACTGTGAATGGGGAAACTATAAAAAGTGCCGACAAACGTACCCCCAGCGTTTAACCCCACTCTATAAATAATCGCGTAACTATGGGCCAACGCGAGGTTCACCGTCACCCTTTTTTCCTCAAAAAATGCCTTGCCTGCCCTACACCGTATGTCTGCTTCGTAGCTATCCCGGTTACCAGAACAACAACACCAACAACACCAACAACCACAACAACAACAACAACAACAACAACAACCTACGCTTGTTTCAAAGCAGGGCGGTATCGTGTGTCCGTACAAAATTGCAGCTTTCAAAGCTGTCCACGACATATGTACCAATGCCGCCGACCCACTTCTTTCCGGACTGCTTTGAAACCCTTCGCCTAATCTGATATTTAACTGCCGATCTGGAAGCGCTAATTTACGCAGTTCGCCTACCTACCACCTACCAAGTTGTGGCACTGATTATAATATATTTAATCATTCCGGATCGTTACCTGTTACCTACAACCAAACCCAATGCGTTACATCAAAACCTATTTCCATTGTACATTTTCTCAAATCAACCAACTTTTGTCTTTCCCCACCAAATTTAATTTTACATCTCACAAATTTAAAAATGCCCAAAAAAATCAAAAATCACATTAAAAATGCTACAAATTTAAATTTTTTTGCTATCATTTCAGACCCTATATATGTATATATGTATATATATGTATACATTGTATTGTATAGAATATATAGATACATACATATCAACATAATTTGCCAGTTTTGCTGTTACAAGAAAAATTTATAGTTTGGTTCACTGCCAACACTAACCATACGCACCAGACCAAAAAACACCCATATCAGGAGTGCAACCAATATGAACGAATATACAGACTAATTAAGCCTAAACGACCCCCCTCCCGACCCGTTTAGAAACAAATACAATTTCAACGTATTACCACGAAATGGTTAAAACTTGGCCAATAAATTATAATGGGGGTTGGGGGCAAGACAGTGTATATACGTACTCTTTGTCTCTTGATACCTTTTCCGTGTCCTAAACCCATAATAAATACCTTCTAACACTGCTTGTACCGACCGTGTTTTTAGTTTAAAATTACGAAAAAACAGCATTTGATAAGGCGGACACAGTTGTACATTTGTTTTTCAAATCAAAATATGTTGTCCATTTTGGACTAATGATATTTCTTGCTATTTTAGGGGCCGACAATCCCTAATCGTTACTAGAGGCGTCAGCACAGCTTGGTTTCTGGAGTTGGCTGGAAAAATTTTCCTATGGCAAAATGCGTCCAATGCAGTCGACAGGAATTTTTAGCCAGTGGGGCGAACATATCAATAAAAGGTACGATACCCTTTCAATCACTTTCCACCATAGGTCCGGTCCCATTGCCATTTTCAATTTATTATATATAAATATATATACATATATATATATATTTATATATATATAATCTAATTGCATTCCAATAATTATGTTATACACACATATAAATTAATAAATAAATATACTTAAAATTTGTTGAAAATACCAATTTTTTCAAGTAAAAACAAATTTTTCGCTCACTGAATAATATCATTTTCGAAGAAAACGACAAATTCTACGCTTGACCGACAAAGTTTACTCAAATGAACTGAAAATTCCATCTAAAAAACTTCATTCAAAAAAAGTTGTCGTATTTCAATTCGTTAAAATAACAATTTCATTTACTAAAAACTGGCATTTTTGATAGAAACAAAAACTGTTCAATCACTGCCTACAAATTTGTTGGAAAAACCACAATGATCGCTAAACAGACACCTTCTGTAAAACTGACAAAGTTTCCACGCATCCAGTAGTGCCTACCCAGGTCTGCAGGAGTACAAGCGTCCAACCCCTTCTGTCCACTTCCACGCATCCGAAACGCGTCTTATCCTACCCCAAAACGAATCGGTCCCACTCACTGCTTCTGGTATTCAACTCAAAATTCTACCCTCATTTTTGTTTACATTCAAATTCAAACCTTCAAATATTGAAATTCAATTTCCGTTTTTCAATTCAAAACTCAACGCTTAAATTTTCTTAAATCGAAATCCAATCTCGATTTCAAAAACCTGTATATCGCATCGGCATCCGTCATCTCACCGGCCGCTGCCAACGTTACCCAACTGGAAATATTTTCCACCGGACAATTTTCACTTTCCACCAACGACGAAATTGGTGTTTTTTCTTTGTTTTCATTTTTTGTCGCTTTTTCGCTTTCATTTCCCTCGATTTCTAATTCAAATCCTTTTACTGCACCGCCACTATTTTCAATCGTCATTTCACCCAAACACGGCGTAGTAGCACCAGACTGTTCGGACCCGGTAGACATAGTTTCAGGGTGAACCAGAGGGGATGCACACAACAACTGCTATTAATCAAACAGTAGTTACCTTATATATATTTAATAAACAAATGAAATAAATAAGCTTAGATAGGTATATATGGCGTATCACAAGTGCTAATTCTGTCCAATTGCGAAATGGGAATAGTTTAAATTGGAATTACCAATTGGGCCGGCCAAAGACAGAATTGTTATCTGACCAATCTTCACGTTTTTTGATTGGTTACTCACCCGTAACCCAGGCCGATGCCACTTTGCGCTAGTGGAAAACAGAGTTATTCCTTTTTAGAAATTTCTCTGATAAAGTAATTACAGTTGTTCAACTCAAAATGCGTACAAGAGCAGAGCAAATCATACGCGCAAAATGTGCTGAATTTTGAGCCTCAACAGCATCGAAAGCTACAAGCCCTATCACCAACTGGCAATAGGTGCTACAAACATTTGAGAATATCGGCTCAGAACCCAGCAATACTGAAATTTTGCCTTAGAAATTCGCGTAGATAAACGACCCGAATTTTTGTTTTCGCTGCGGGAGATCCAAAGCACCGCATGGATTGTTTACATATTTTCCAGTTCAAGTCATAAAGTAGACCTTCAACTACGATTTTTGGAAAGTAGTTTTTGGGTTTGAGACATCACCACGCGTCTCGGACATTCCATTAGGTTGTGCAAAAATAGAAATAACAAATATGGTTGGACATTTGCGTTCTGGTCATAAATTAACACTGGCCGCAAGTACCCAGGTTTCCCCCATTGTCACTCTAAACCTTAGAACAAACCTTGGTGGGACACCCCAATAAATTCATACAACCCTAATTATTACTATGATGGGCTAAAGTATACAACAGGGCCGTAACGTGTAGTATATATAAGCATATTAATAAGCCTAAATGTGCATGGTCCACGTTTGCTTGCTGTCAATCGTCTATAGAAATTTTGACAATAACATTTCGATCCTATTCTGTATAGAAACCACACTTCTTAAATAAACATTTAACCCAAAACCAAAGTCAACATAACATATCTACGACCGACCATACATCAAGCGGATTTCAGGCAAAGAAAATGAAAAAAAAACTGTATTTCAAATGGATCATAGCCAACGCAAAATATACCAGCGGTGGCCAAAAATTTCATAGACGGCACACAAATTTAATAATTATATATTGTTTACAGGGTGCAACCGGAATTATAAAAAAACCGGAACCGGAAAGCTGAAAAATACCGGAGCCGGAATGGGAAAATAAAAAAATACTTGTTGCTGAAAAATTTATTTATAATGCTGTTTTATCGCTTTTAATGGTGTAAAACACACCAACTGGCAAAATTCTGAAACAAGTGCAGTAGTTAGAAACGTTTGATAAATTATGTAGTATGGCAGAAATTGAAAATTTTGGCAATACACGCTGAGATAATTTTAGAAAAATAAGTTAGAATGATACGAAAAAAATTCCCTTAAATTTCGGAATGAGAAAAAATTTCAATACGAAAAATACCGGAAAATTCTGATGAAAAAATACCGGATTTATTACCGGAACCGGACGGTGAAAAATACTGGATTTCCCACCGGAATCGGATTTCCAGTTGCACCCTGATTGTTTAGAAAATGTTAAACACTAAATTTACAAGCAAAAAGCCTGTATTCTCAAATGTGTGCAGCGTAGCACCAATAACTAATCTGTGATAGGTCTTGTAACTTTCGAACCAGCCAATGATAATTGATCAGAGTCTAAATTTAGCGCATTATTCGCATTTGATTTGCCATACTTCTGCGGAAAGCTCGAGATCCACAATTGTGTGAGTTTGTTAGTTTGAAAATGTTAACTAATGATATACAGGCGCAATACGCATTTCAGACCAGAAAATAGGCGCAGGTGCGTAACACTCCGCTTGGCTCTCGTTTGCTAACAGTTCTGAAGGCCAATTCGCGTCACGTATTAGGGTTGCGCTATACATTCGTTGACGTCCGACGCCATCCGTCACTCGTCCGCCATTATACGGTATCATACGTGTGTAATTTGCGTACGACAACGCACGGTGATGGACGGCGCCGTACGAATGACGCGGACAGTGCCGAAAGTTGCCGCACGACGAGTATGACGTCATCCTTAAGCTGTGGAGTAGACAAATTATATATCATTCGACGCATTTTGCGGATCTGAGTCGAATCGTTTTAAAGGCTGACCAGCAGGCGCCGAACGGTGCCAAACGCCGTCGTGCAGCACTTGCCGAAGACCCAGATGGCATTCAAGTTGATAAAAATTATATCGCCACCCTAAGAAACTGTTTCTTTTCAAAAAATCTATCACACGCCATCATCACTCGAACACTTGCCGAAACCAAAAATCCAGCTACGTACCAATTTAATGTTACCCGATATTTTACTTCAATAAATCAGGTTTGTTTTGGTACCAACAACCTCAACTGAGCAGCAACCTAACATATGGCTAATGGAATTAAACAAATAATCAAAAACAACCCAGTATATTTAAACTCAAGCAATGTTAATCCTCAAAGAACATTCCTGTCTGTCACCCGAAGACACCCAGCTACGCATTCGCTCTCTATAAACAGTCTGAACTGTTCGATATCATTTCAAAAATGTCATCGTTTTACTGTGCGAATAGGTAAAAGGTGTAACGAGAGTCATTGCGATTATCATTCGCATGTGATTTTGAAAATATATACGCATTTGATCTTCTCATGACATTCCCTGATCATTGTACTCCAAATTTGAATTTTTGAAAAAAATCAACGTTTTAAGGTCGCAAGCCACCGTTTTGACTACCAAAAACAATGCTGAGAAATTTCACATCCAATTTTTGGCGTTGATAAATTCCAAATTTGAGTTCTTGGTTTAGAGAAACTACGAGTCCACAATCGGCTACCAATTATCAAATATTACAACTCCAGTCCTGACCCTCACAGTGAAATTTAAAACTTTCAAAAAAACGCGTTCAAATTTGAGTAAACTGAACAAATTTTCTTACGTATTTTCAAAAACAACAAAAAACAACATAGGAATTATGGTCGAGCACAAACCGAATAACAAATGTCTTGAAATTATATTGAAAATACTTTAGCATTGTTTTCAAATAATAATCAGTACCAAATTAGATGTATACTTATAATAGCTAAATATATCTTAAAAGCCAAAAACAGCCAAAAACAACATATATCTTTTCTTTGTTCAGAAGAGAGAGTGTGACACGCCAACTAATAATTTAGGCAAAGTTTATGCGCTTTTAATACAGCGACCCACTAAGCTGAGCCAATCGCACACGTACAAACCATTATGAAAAGCGGAATTCAATTATATATATAACATACGTAATATATACATAGGTATATATTAGGGTGCAACCGGAATTACAATTTACCGGAACCCGAATTTGAAGAAAAATAATCGGAAACGAAACCGGAACCGAAAACGGAAAACGAAAAATACAGGACACCGAAAATTTTCTTTTTTTGCAATATTATTGGTGAAATAACCGTAGCTGGAGACACGTATTCACTATCTGATGTATTTTAGATTTTCATAATCCACGGAACCGAAATCTACTTTCGATGGTTTATTTTTGGCGATTTCAACGTTTGCATACTGCACTAATGAATTCTGATTAATTTTTATGGTCATTTTGTAGTAAAACTCCGGTAAAAAGTTACCGGAACCAGGTGAAAAAATGCCGGAAACGGAATTCCGGTTGCACCCTGATATATACTCAAAATTCTCAGAACGACTACTGAAAAATTCTGGATTTCTCAACAAGAAACGGAATTCCGGTTCCGTTTTTTAAGCTGAGACTTAATAAAACCTGTTTGTTTGTCCCATATTTTTTCACTCAAATCTTCACCAGTAGTTTATACATATCAACGGCCAAAATTACAATTTTCATCCCAGTTATATATACAATTCTAGTTATATATACCTTTGCCCTCGAGTCCTTCTGACACAACTAAATATTGACAAAACCAGACAAGAAATACGAAGTATTTTTGTCGAAATACTAACCGCAACTCAATTTGAACCAAACTCACGTGCCTATACAAATAAGAATTCGCCCAATGAGCTTAACTGAAACTGTTTGATTGACCATTGTAACACATATATAAACACACACACACACATAGTGAACGGCACAAATTAATTTTCAAAGAAAATATCTACAAAATTTCAATCTTTTCATCATGGCCGACCCAAACAAACTTAAAATTCGTAAACAAAAACTAAAAACAAGCGTCAATACTACCAAACTAATCCTGGCCAACGCTCAAAAGCAACAGGTATCCGCTTGCTGCTAACAGCTAAGCCGGTCTCTACGCATTCACACCTAATCATGTAAGCTTATACGAAAAGCCTCTAATCCCAAAAGCTAAATAACATTAATGATTACAAACGGAACAAAATATTGAATAATTGCTAAATAAATATTACTAGTAATCCGTAGTTGCACACATGCGCAACTCAAAACAATACATTGAAACGATAAACAACAATCTTCTATCTTCACAATTTTTCACTTTAGAAGTATAGAAGCAAATTTACATTTGGATATACAAATCTTGGTGAAACGCTGCCCAATATGTGGGGCGTTCCAGCTTAGATAATATCATGAATAACGACTCTACACAATAAACTCAAGATGCCGCTGAGATTATACGTATATACGTATATAATTAGCAAAGTCTGTTTCTGCTAAAATTCCCTAATCATAAATTTTTAAGTACAATGAACAATAGCGAACCAAACTCCGCACTCAATAAGAGATTTGAGTTTGTTCTGTCACATAAATCCAAACTTTTTCTTTGACGAATTTCAATCTGGACATAGTAACAACATCCATCAACACTACACAACAACGAATGATTCAAAAATTCAAATTTCAACGTGGAATAATCATCTGAACAAATATATACGTATGTAATACAGTGGGCACCAGGCGCCGTTGCTTAATGCCCCCCCCCAACCCTAAAATGGATGGCAAAACAAAATTAATTTTAAAAATTCTACTGGAACCAAAAATTAGACGTCTGTGACGTTTGAATACAGCCAATATGCACGGTTTTTGGCTCGTGTCGCTCACGAAATTTCGTCACTACATACGGCAAATGTACTTAAATGTACTAAACAAATGAACCGATTCGTTTTCAACCTGGACGCAATGTGCGGATCTAATAGCAATCCAAGTTCAAAACATCGCGGATCTCGCACCGAATTCAAACCAAACTAAGTTTTATCTAAGGATCAAATACTAAAATTGCGTCTGGTTTTTTGTTCGCTTTGCTTGCGAACGCTTGATTCGCCACTGCGAAAGGACTCGGACTTGAGCTTGGGGACTACTTTTACTCACGACGGGTCACAACGGTTCAGAGGAGGCTTTGTAATCCACTGTTGTGTGGTCACCCACAAAACGTAATTCGGACTCAGAAACGGCATTTTGAAACAATGCTACTGCACATCTGCATAAGACTGAATTTCTTACGAAGGATACGTACATACCTTAGCAACAGGATGCAACCGGAATTACGATTCCAGCTACAATTCCGATTCAAAACGAGTTTCGATTCTGATTGCACAACAAATCGGAATTGAAATTTTCACATTTTAATTTTAATCTTACTTCCTGTGATATGTTACATAAGAAAAATTTTCGCGATGCCGAAAATACGTAACAATAGATTTCGTTTTATGGAACCAAAAATCATCGACAATTTGTTCATACGCCGTTGTTAAACATTTCTGCCACGGCAGCCTGGATAACAGCTTCAAATACAACAAAAACAACTACAACAATGTATAGAGGTCATATTGACTAGAAACAACCAAAACTATACATTTATCACACGTCACGCAAACACGAAGCCGCCGCGTTCGAGTTAATCAACTCCGCCAAATGATGCGACCTTTCACCGTTTCCCGCATGAATATTTTCACACGTCAACGTCTTTATTAGCCCTACTTGTTGTTACCACAACTAAAGTTGTCAAACGCCATACCAGCAACTATATTTCATCAGGAAGCAAAAATACGAATCAAGTGTTTAGCCGGAACAGGAACAAAACCGGAATTGATACATTGTCAGAGTTCCAGTAAATCCCTGATTGGTTCGTTGGTTTAGCATCATCCTTATCACTCAGGTCTTGCATTAATCACTGCTTTTATTTCGCTCAGTTGGTTTTTACAACAAAAATAACCAGCAACTAACCATATATGACATTATTTTTCAACTCAACTGGAATCCTACAAAAAACCCACAAAATAACACAACGGAGACATAAAACGACTCGCCAAGGTTGTCAATATACGTACCACTGCTACGATATTGAACCTGGAGGGAAGCCTACAATACGTATAATCTCGTGTTCATTTAATTACATATTTGCGATCCCGCATAGCAAGCAAGCAAGAATTTTTTGTCCAATTAGGATCACAAACGTCATTGTAACGTCATTGTAAACGTCATTGTAAACGTCATTCAGTAGGTAAGAGTGACGTTTACCACAGGCTAGGATCAGGCACTGCGACATATCTAAGATATACGTACGTATATGGTATATTCATACTGAATGTGCTATTTTAGGCAAATCAATACTAACCAGATGATATTTAATCCGTGACAGGTTAAAAACAAACCGAAAAACCATATATAAGCAAGCGAGTCAAAACGTTATACACCGTTATAAACCTACTGCCTGAGTGTGATGAAGCGTTATAAACATATATACGTCCCAAAATACCACCTTTATTCCTGGTTCTGGCCAAAGTACATTTCATGTTCCTGTTCCGTACTAACAAAACATACCCCAGCTGCCTGTACGAAAAAGGGCTGAATAACTGAAAAAACCACCAAATCCTTAATACTTGTTTAATGTATATCTCCCCCCAAACAAAACGTTCCCTCCCACACTTATAGAGAGTAGTGTCGTATGCACCCGTTTTACTTCCTAATTTCCGATATCCCTTAATCAAAAGGGGGTAATTTTGGCCGCACCGGGGACCCGCAAGGGGAAAAAAAAAAAACCGGCACCACAATTCCGGTTGCATCTTCACCCCGGCCCATATATATGTTTGCATATATGAAAAGCCCGTGTACTTATGTACATACGTTTGGCACATTTCGGATGACTGTTTGAAACGAACACACATGTTCATATTCTACTCTAATGATACCATATGACACTTCATAGATATATAGTACTTATAGTATACGTCCACATATATCCAAAACCAAAACACCCATTCGGAACTAACAGACTACACCTAATAGCCTGTGTTGGAGTCAATAGATTATACGCATTACGGCTGCTCGTATATGATAATATTAGGGCGTCCATTTAAACAACCACACACAATCCGCCTACGCGTTTTCAAAACTAGCATTTTTAACGCCTTCGAGACCTTACGCAATCGTAGACAAGGACTAAAAAAGAATACAGCCAGTTCACGAAAAAGTAGCACAGTTGTGAAAACGTTAATCCATGAACAAAAAAACACCATTTCCGCAAAATTTCACCAAAATACAAGTGCTGATTGCATTCGTTACTAAAACGAATATTAAATATTCTACTTGAGTAGACTTTTACCCACATTTAAAGTTAATGTTTATGCTTAGGAAACGACTTAGGTAAGCGTTGTCTTTAACCTGAGTCTAAACCTGTTCGAGAAAATGTACAACTTTTAGACATGCATGAACAATTACTATTCCCATGCATCAACAAAATGTTAACTAATGTTTAGGCCGGAGCTGAAATTTAAAACTTGATCCCATAGTAGGTCGCAGCCAATAACTGAGTTACGTAACATCCAGTTAGTCTGCACTGCCTATCAAATACATAGAATTACTTAACCCCTACAGCTGCCACAATACAGTGCGATAAATAAAAATATATACATCAATGATGTTTATGAATTATTCAACTTACATACATTTAGCTTACAGACAGACCAACCTAATATTCATAAAACAAACATATTAACATATTGTCCCGTAGCACAAAAACACAATTAATATGACTTCGAAAGAAACCACAACCAGACAAAACACAAAATAACTTGACCATAACCCATTGAGTATGTAGCAAAATCATTGCAGCGTAAAAACCTTTGATCGGACAATATGTAAAGTTGCATCAATACCGTAATTCGTAGGCTTTAAAACTGTTGGTTACTCACAGAAGGAAAATCTGCAGGGATGGATGGTCTTAAAAGCTGAAACCGAGACCTGACTACGATACCGGCCATGAAGTCTCGGTGTCGGTCAATTTTGGGTCATCACCGAAAAAAACATTTTCAAAATAAATTATTTCTAATGGTATTTTTTGGTACAGCGAAATTTTATTCATCACGCAGAACTAAAACTGCGATACGTCTTTACTAAATCCTCGACTTCTGGTCTCGGTTCAAAACCACCGAAACTCAAAAAACCGCGACCGAGACCGAATCGGAGACCTGCCCAATACGGAGACTTGACGAGACCGAGACTCTCATTCCTGATAGTCTGTCCCTCTCCAAGTAACACAAAATTATTATCTCTACGTACATGTGTGCTCAGCTGCACCTATGTATAAATAGTTTCAACAGCAGCAATTATCAGTACTTAATAATAATATAAAAGCAGAAAAAGCCACATAGGTACGATCATTGTAATACTCAACCAAGAATTGGATGTCTATTTTTCGTTGCCTCCGGTTCAATGCTTATTATCTAATCGCCACTTGGTAACGTGTATCCGTGTTTCCAAATTTAACTTCCGGTAAAAAGTTCCCGCTCAAATTGTGGTTTAATTTGATCTGCTGACGCAGTCAAACAAGTGCATAGTATGTATGCAACTGTACTCTACTATACGTCTTGTTTCAGAAATATTTTGAATTCTGAAATTTTAAAATGTAATGTGAAAACATTTTTAAAAATGACCTACCAGAACCAGAGGCAAAACTTTCAGCACTGGAACATTCTGACGCTGATCGACCAGAACGCGTAGATCGTGAAGTATTGTAGCGTTTTCGACATCTAACATTTGTACGACGGGTTTCCTGCAGTTTTTAAAAAAATTGGTTGGAAAAAAGCAAAACAAGCCATACTAACGATATATCAGCTAACTATAGCATGACTGAAAAGTGCGTGCAGCCGCAGAATACGTAGGATTCAAAGACCTGAGCCAGGTATAGTGTTTTAGTCACGTCCCCTAAAAATTCGGTTCCAGTATGAAAACCTGATATTATAACAATACATCCGGTTGCGGTATTAAACTCTGTATTTTTCCGCCAGAGTGTTCAGCATTCTCTGTTTTAATAATTTGGTGCCTCAAAAGTTAGTCTAATTTCTTTAACGAAACCTTTATTTTGATCTAAGCAACAGGGGGCACGAAGCTAGTGAATTCTAAGTATTTTACAGCTAGCGGAACTTAGGAATTTCACAGAATTTCGTCATAATACTAGTATATAACATAAAGCATTAATTGAAGGAGCTATATAAAACATGTTAAGTAGTACGTTTGATGGCAAAGCTTGGTAAAACAGAGTATTGTGGCAAAATTTTAGATTACATTGGGATAAATATTTAATTCTCGGTGACGGTTATTTATTTCGTTTATAACTCGGTGGAAAATTACCGCGAATGAACGTACTAAAATCTGTTAATGTTGGATCACACATATATTTCGGCTGTTATACCTGTGTCTTCTTTGGCTCTATGAATTCATCATCATCAACATTTTTGATCTAAAAGAATTAGCATGTAATACGGACTAAATATAAGAAAACACCAGCATGCTGCATAAATACTTACCCGGGAATTTTCGCTCAAATTCAAATCTGTCAAGTCAATATCATTCTGTCCTGGGCGCAAAGGCTTGATTTTCGTAACCGAATCCAGTCCGTTAGAAATCACATCAGTATGTAAGTTGCTTTCGACCGCAGCGCCTAGAAAACCAAATATGAAATGTTATTTACTAAAACGAAAATCTCAGTCTAGTAGGTACTGGATGCGTCCCGGAGCCAGGATTTTTAACGATATTCTCAGTCTAGGCTACAAGCACTCATAAGATACCAAACTACTAACATGTTTTAAGAAGCTTTGGTACGCTTTTTGCCCTTCGGCACTAAATTGCATACCTGCAGTCGAAGAAAGCTTTGTTGCACTTTGGTCCTGACACGGTATAGTGTCATCAGTTGAGGAATTGACTACAACATTCGAATCATTTTTATGACATTCAATGATATGAGATTCCATCTATTTGTTACAAGGCCTCGAATCTGAAAGTTTACCATCAGCTTTCTGCCCAAATTCAAATAAGACCAACTAATAAATACCATCTGTATTACAGTTATGTTGCACAAGGGAACACTATCATGACTTCAATTTTGTTTCAAATTTTTTACGATGATATATTCTAGACTTTTGTAACCAAAAAAATTTGTCATGCGCACTAGCTTTGTGTTTACTACATAACGACTTTAATAAAGGTTTGAGATTGTATTAGGGCTCGAGGATGAAGAAGGAAACTAGGGGCTCTGTTTCTTTGAAAAAACTTGACCCTTACAACAGTTTCAAAATCATTTTCTAAATTATATGAAGTTCGTCCTTGTAACTAATAAGAAATGCTAAGTCCCATAAAGCATGTAGAGTACATCAAACTGGTGTTCTATGATTGCCCCGTTGCTGAATCTATAACCAAAAACCAAAACATGAATTAAATAAAACGAAACTAGCTGAAACTTAAAATTGTCCATCTCCGAGGTTCTCGAAACTACGATCAGAGCGGGACTCGAACATCTCACACCGACAACATTTTATATGTAATAGAAGTATTTGCCATGGCTACATTAAATATAACGTCTAATCACAGTAAAGGTGCGTGTTGTGGTAAGTTAAAAAATGGCTTTTTGGAGATATTTTTATCTTCGTGGTTCTTCAATAATCTGGGGATGTATCAAACACGGTTTGATCAAAATGGCTACTAAACAGCAGATAGGGCTCAGAAAAGAAAGTGCCAACCGTAGGACAAAATTATAACGCAAAAGCCATCGTACATTAATCACAACTATTGTTAGTTCATTAACGAAAATTGTGTTGAATTTCCACTTTCGACAATAATCTGCATAGCATTGCAGAAAAATATTGAAAGTTAGTTGACAATCTTTCTCAATTCAAAATTATAAAACTTTAAATCTTGGCGTTATTCGCTACTAACGAGGTCTTATAACGACGGATATTTATCAGCAGCGATTATGATAATGAAAATTTGTTTTCCTTATAGTCGGTTTTAATTTTTTCTGACTTTTGTTGGTAATTTCAGAATTACATAGCTACATGTACTTTGCCGCTACAAGCAAGTTAGTGGTGAGCAATTCATGGTTCAGATCTGTAAAAGATCAATGTTCCGGACTCCGATCGGTTTCAAAACGCTGAAAATATGTATTTTACGCTTCAACTTTAACTTCTGAAACTCAACATTTCCAAGTTACAACGTCGAAAATACCAAAAATTTCAGTGAAAAACCCGGACCGGATTTTGAAAAATACAGGATTTTGCTGCCCCTACTAGAATTCCAGTTGTACCGTAACATAAACTACTATAAAAACCTTTTCAACATATTTGTGCCAATGCCAATTGTTCAAGACATTCATAATTAGATTTTGGGAAGCATCGCGTATACGTATATTGGTTTGCATGTGTGCGTCTGCTTTCACAATTTTTATTTTGTTGCAATAATGCCGGACAACCTGATAAAGATGACCAACAGGGTGCAACCGGAATTCTGGTTCCGGCATTTTTTCACCTTCCGGTTCCGGTAAATTTTTACCGGATTTAAAAATTCCGGTGTTATAATTTGGCCGTTTTCTTAACTTTGCTAATTTTTAAAAATCTCTTTTGAAAGCCACTTGTACTCCGAATATAAGCCATTGATGGTGGATTTCACTTCAGTCGACGACGAAAATCTAAAACACAACAAATAAAATAAATACCTATGTTCGACAAAGGTTGTTTCACAAATAATAGAGCAAAAAATAAGATTAATATGAAATTTTTGGTGAAATGCATTTTTCACTTTCCGGTTCCGGTAAAATCTTCAAATTTCCGTTCCGGTAAATTGTAATTCCGGTTGCACCCTGATGACCAATGTTATTTTATGGTTATAACAGCAGGGTGCAGCCAGAATTCCGATTCCGATTAGATTTCCGATTCAAAACGAGTTGATATCGGACGCGTGGTGTAATGGGTCGCGGTTGACTGGCGAGCGAGAGGTCCGAGGTTCAATTATGAACGTGGCCATGTTTCGGAGGAATTTGGGGGGAACCTATGTATATTCGTAGTACTTCGGAGAAAGGGTCGTCCCGACAGTGCAGTTCTGGCATGGAGGTCCCACCGAGATTGGCGCTGTAAATAGCAGGCCTATAGATTCGGGGAAGTTTGGATTCACGGTCCGGGGTGACCGTCTACAGAAGAGGGAATGTGGATATACGCGGTGTAGCTTGCGTTTGTGCCGAGTGTGTAATGTTAAGACACATACATACTCGTGCCCAAATTATGATATCGGCCGCGTGGTGTAATAGGTAGTGCACTTGACTCGCGAGTTAGAGGTCCGAGGTTCGAGTCCAGGCGTGACCATATGTTTGGAAGGAATTTACGGGGAAGCCCATGTATAGTTGCAGTACTTCGGAAAATGGTCGTCCCGACCGTGCAGTTCTGACAGGACATAATTTGAAATAATTTTCATCCTCGATTTGCTGCTACTTGCCAAAAAACGGCTTAGGCGAATTTTCAGCTATTTCCTGATTTATTTAGCAAACTAAAGCAATTGCAAAAACACTCATTTCGAAATAAAAATTTTGCAAAGACAAAGTTTTCAGCATTTAAATGATTGGGAATAATTGTCACAAAACCGTAAAAATTCCGGTTCCTGTATCTTTGAATGCAGGAACAGGAATTGAATTGTTGGAGGAATTTCGGTAGAACCCTGCTAAACAGCAGTAATGGTTACCGATTTTAACCTGATTTAAAACGAGTCTTTGTACAGGTATCTTCATTCAGCTATTTTACTGTTGTAATTTTTCGGTTACAGCTATATTATCATTCTACCTATAGTTTTTAAGCCTTGACTATGTATAACACACAGACTGTAGAAATATGCTTAAATATTAAGCATGTATTTAATCGTTCCATTGTAGAAAAACAGTACATAGTCAAAATGTGAAATGCAGTTTGATCACCTCGGAAAGTATAATCGTTACTTTAAAATTTTATATATACGTGTAAGCCAGGGTGCAACCGGAATTCCGGTTCCGGTTCCGGCATTTTTTTACCTTCCGGTTCCGGTTCCGGCAAATTTTTACCGGATTTAAAAATTCCGGTATTATAATTTGGCCGTTTTCTTAACTTTGCTAATTTTTAAGAATCTCTTTTGAAAGCGACTTGTACTCCGAATATAAGCCATTGATGGTGGATTTCACTTCAGTCGATGATGAAAATCTAAAATACAACAAATAAAATAAATACCTATGTTCGACTAAGGTTATTTCACAAATAATAGAGCAAAAAATAAGATTAAAATGAAATTTTCGGTGAAATGCATTTTTCATTTTCCGGTTCCGGTAAAATTGTAATTCCGGTTGCACCCTGGTGTAAGCCTGGTTTGATTTGTTGTTGGCAACAAAACCAACATTGATACGTTTGATTCCACTCGAAAACATTTTTGATCACCGGAATTTACATTTCATAGTATTTTTAGTCCCAAACCAACATTTTCTCAGTTTTCGAACGTTAAATAGCCAGTCTAAAGTTTTGTTTCTGTTCTTTGTTGCAACGAGCAATCCCCCGGAAAGTCACTTTTTTTAAAAAGTAAGAATTCCACGCTTTTACTACACAAAAGCAAAAATTCCGGGGGGTGATCGTAAATGATCCCATCGAAATCCCACCTTTCTAATTGCGGCATCAAATCTGCGTTGATTTTACCCTTCAAACAACTGTCGGTGTTGATGCAATAGCTAGTGCACGTTCACTGTTATTTTGTGTCTTAGAACAAAGTATAGTCGTTCATCTAAAATCAAAATATTCGCAAACCGCTAAGTGTTTTACCAACATGAATCACTGTTTGGGCTCTAGTTTGAAAGCTTATGTCAATGTATGCGTCCACAAAAAACCACATGCAGAGAAACCTACCACTAATTGTAAAATATGTAAAAATTAAAAATTCGGGGGGTATCAATATTTGAAGTTTTATTCCATAACTTTTTATCTATTTGCAAAACACTATTCCATATTTGGAAAATCGTATTCCTCAGGGTTTGAACTTTCAAACGAGTCCAAATTTGTCAGCATTTTATGAAATTTTTATTGGAGGAAGCAAAACTCCAAGGAAGCGCGGAGTTTTGCGAAGCGTTTTATGCTTTGTTTCTCGGGGGTCAAAAGGTGGATGTCCTTCCGTCTGTTCGTCCGAAAACAATCTCGGGAACCGCTGAACCTATTTTGGTGAACTTCTTTTGTTTGAAAGCTTATTATCGTGGGGTGTTAACCTCGCATTAGGGTTTTAAATTTTTAAGCCCTTTATTAGTTACAGGCTAATTTGAATACGTAATTATTTAAACTTAAATTAGTACTTTTTACTGTATTTCTAAAATTATTAGGGTTACAAGCAATCCTAATTTCACTACTAAAGGGTTTTGGGATGGGTTTCTGGGTGCGAGCTCTCGGAATGAATTGTTTATAAACCATAAACCTTCAAGACAGATAATTAAACAGTTAGTTAAATTTGGAAAATAAGTGGGTCAAACTATCCGTTTTTTGCTTTATAAGTTTGGAATAGCGCCTAATTATAAATGTGTGGGAAAAGTGTAGAAGAGCCTCGTTCCTGTATATACGTATTACTGGTTGCTACTTATTGTTCAGGTGGTAGTAGTTTACTCGAAGTTTATTACCTTCAAGCCAGTATAACAGTTTTTCAAACAATTTGCACCGGCGCGTTGAAGTGAAAATAATGTCGAGTTAATGTGTGTTAAGCCTTAAGGGGTATTTTGTTTGTGGCTTTCGTTTAAAAGAGACGCGCGTTTGTGTTTTCTTGTATGTATGTATATATGTATGTATGTATTGAGGCGTTTTAATGTAATTAAAAGCTGTCATTTGCTAATGTTTAGTAGCATGAGATGGGCAATGTGGTAGTAGGTATCTACGTATATACCTATATACGTATATGGCTATATTGTCTGAAGATGGCTTTAAGGTAAGGCTACGTTTTTATGGTTTTTAATTTAGCTATATGGAATGTGCTGTGGGCACAGTAGGTAGCTGATCCAACAAGGCATGGGCGTTTAAGATGGAGCACAGTATAGTGAAAAACTCTTCGAGCTAAGCGAATGAGAAGCGTAACACAGTTTTAATATTAAACCTTTATACGCAAAGTTTTAGATTGAAAAATCTTGGGGGCGACCCTCGCAATCTCCCTCGACCTGGCGCTCTGGTGGTTGTGAATATCAAGAGACTTGTGTGATTTTTGAACGCGGTGTGGTTTAATTTTTTTTGCCGTCCGTTAAGGAGCGATATTTATCTGCTGGTATATGTGCCGTATTCTCAAATGTTTGTAGCATCTTTCGTCAGTTGGTCATAGGTCTTTTGGCTTTCAAATCACTTGAAATGGTGAGCTTCGAAAATTAGCACATGTTCGGATTTGAGTTTTCCAACTTGCGTACAAATTTTAATTTTTAGAACTGTCAGAATTGGTCAGTTGAAAACAGGTAATTAGCTTGCGATAGGTGCTATACGCATTTAAGAATATAGGCCCTGAGCATATAGCCTAAGCCTGATTTAAATGATGTGTACCAATGTACTACTTGATATTAGGTTCCAGTTTAACAACCGGTAGATCTGGTTTGCGGTGAAAGACGCGGGAACCGGAATTTTTGCGGGTTTATAGCAAACTGTGAAGAATGATCTTTAAGATAAAAAATTACGTCGCAAAGAATTTTGCTAAAACTCAAGTTTTTTGTCACAACTTGTTTTTCACCTACAGATTGAAATTGTTTTAAAGTTTTTGACGCATGCTGGTGTAGAACTTGGAAAACTGGCTGTTTTAAACGCAAAATAGTCAACGAACAACATATTTTATATTGAACTGTAGTCCAGTTAGCAGTAATTCAGTGGTGCAATAGATTCGCAATTCCCGTTCCGGTTTTTGTTTCGGTGAAAAACGAATTCCTGTTTCTTTTCCTGCTTTCTGTGAAATAATGTTCTTGTTGGTATCTTGTTGCGTAGTTGTTGACTTTTGTTTCGAGAAATGTCATTAGAAATTGGTATAGACAGCCGTTGGGTATATCCGCTTGTAAAAAAATAAAATTTCAGGGGTAAAGCACAGCGCGGGTTAGAAAATCTTTACCCATTTTGATATGTGCGAGACACGTGAGAAAATGATGCTTGATTCAATATTAATAACCGTGTGTAAATATGGTTTTTTATGCAATGACCCCAGCAATTTTGGCTTTGACGCATTTAAGACGTCTGAAATACATACGTCCGTATGCGTTGTGTTTATTTATGTATTTATATAAGTATATGTATATCTGTTTATATTTATGTATATATCCGGGGGGTCTTATTTATGTAATTACTGTTTTAGAAATGGTTGCTATCGTTGTTTTTGATTAGCTGTTATTTTTTCCAGCTCATAGTCAAGCACAAAACAGTGTATTTGAGTGGTTTATGCTAAAAATTACTAAATCGTCATGTTTTAATGACTATTATGGTGTGATAATGTTATTATACCCAGAGGCAGAGGCTATAGAATTACGTATGCCTTGCCGAATAGGAATCATGGCTGCTAACGTGCCCGGGGTATTTACAAGGATGGGCGATATCAGGGTTCCAACAGGAACTAAATTTGTCAAAACTGAAACAGGAATTGAATTGTTACGCAAAAACCGGAATAGGAACAGGAACCGGAATTTGAAATATTTTTTATTACCGACTTGCTATTGAAGTTATCAGAAAAGTTAATGTTTTAAGCGAATTTTGAGCTATTTCATTATAAAGTTTTGTGAAATCACAGGAAATTTGTAAGCTAACTGTTTATTAACAAAAACATTGAATTAATTGCAAAAACACTTATTTAGAATAGAAATCAAATTTTTTTGAAAACAATGTTTCAGATATTTAAATGATTATGAATAATGAATTCACACGTTTTAATGAAATAAATTTGAAATTTATATAAAAAATATTCGGAATCAGCCCAATATGCAGCTACAGTTAGGAAGCCATAACACTGTATAATGTTTCCGTGTATAAATAATTCAAATTATGCAGAAAAAAGTTTCAACTACTAAACAGCAGGTTGTCAGCTTCCGTAGCTGAGGACGGGAAAGTGGTGTCAGGTACATTATGGCTTGGTCCAGTTCCTACGTTAATAGGTTTTGTTTTTCTGATGCAACATTTAGTGAAAATATCCGTAAAAATAAATGCTGATGTGGGTATAAGATCCGTATTTAATTTTTACGGATGCACACATTAGCAACATTCCTACCTACAACACGGCCGGATGTGGAAGTGGAGCGGTCTGTGGCCACTCCACACCGCATCATTTCTCAGTAGATTTTGTCTAGACAGTCCACAGGGCGTAAACGAAAATATCAGTTAACAAAAATTGCATTTAGCTACTTTTATTGGCGGTTTCCATATTTTTATGCAAGTTTTTGTGCTCAAAATTTAAAACCTGGAAGAAATTTATTTTCCTACGTTTCCCTATTTTGGCTCGTATGTTTCTTATGGTTGCGCTATGCTTTTTGTGACTTGCAGCGCCGTACGAATGACGGACGATGCCGGACGGCGAGTATAACGCAACCGTAAGTGAGACCACACACGTGAGCCTACAAGACTGAGACATATTTGATAGTCTCAGCAAAAAAATATTGAACCACCCCGGAATATTTCCAAAAAAAGTTTTATGTTGCGGATTTAGAATGCACATTGCTTAGCTATTGGACGATTAGTGCCGGTCTTATGAGGACTGACTGCCATCCTACGAATTTACGTTACTTAAATTAGCATCGCGAAAATTTTTTTGAGATTTTAGCTAAATCTCTGAAAAAACCTCAAAAAAAGCTACGAAAGACGCAAAGAGGTGAAAAACATCAAAAAACTACGAAAAAAGCACTAGAAATAAGAAAATTTTAATTTTTTTCGGTAACGACCAAAAATTAACCGAAACCGGGACATATTTTGGCCGGTATTGGTTTTTAATCAAAACCGCTTTTTGCCTGGTGGCGTGACAAAAATATTAAGCTGTTATCTAAAGCATTTTTCAACATATTTAAATCCCATATGTGTATGCGTACAGGTGTATTATTTATTAGCCCGCTGTATTGGTTTATCTTTGTTTTAGCAGAAACGTCTATTACATCTGTGTTTAGTATACAGTATATTTAATTAATTTAGTATAATTTAGCAATCTACACAAGTGTTTGGCTGTCGTCCTGCTGGGTGAAGCTTGCAATATTGAAACTACTTCTCAATCGCGGGGCCTTGTTTGCTAGTCACTATCTCTAGTCTTTGCAATATTTGGTCACACACATATATATTTTAAGGATCATCATTTGATTCAAACATTTATTCAATTGTCATTCCAATTATTTTTCAAATTTACGTTGAGTTCAACTCAAGTTGGTTTCAACTGTGAATCATTGATTGTTTGCAGACTTGGAT
The DNA here is from genome assembly GCA_030248215.1 of Enoplolaimus lenunculus. Classification (NCBI taxonomy): domain Eukaryota; kingdom Metazoa; phylum Nematoda; class Enoplea; order Enoplida; family Thoracostomopsidae; genus Enoplolaimus; species Enoplolaimus lenunculus. The sequence goes on along the minus strand of JASANG010004045.1, from coordinate 118,949 downwards.
TGTGTGCTTGTTATATACAGGAAATCACAAAGGGTTGGCATTTGAACAAGTTGATCGGGATTTAAACTGACGGCAATTTGCTCATAGTTGGAGTTTGCTTGGAATCTTAGTTCGGGTTCAGTCGATCAGAAGCTCAAACAACGCTCGATTGCTCACCTTGCTCGATTTGAATTTTAAAATTTTGAACTCTTGGGCGGATTTTGTCACAAAGCGTTGTTATCTACGAGACACAGACAGCAGGAAATTTGGAAATATTTACATTAGACTTCGAACTTGCAAATAGACGGCAACTGCTGATTTGCGATATACTTATATGTACCGCGTACTACTGGTTGTATCATTTGGTTTTGGTTTGACTGTTTAGGGGTCAAAAGTATCAGGTTCACAGTAAACAACTGTTGTGTAAACAAGCCGTTTCAGCAGGTATTTGTGAACGCAAATATTGTGATTTTATTGAAGATTTTGCTCGAAATATATAGCGATTTACAGTGTTTGGACGTTTACATATTTATATATCATTAGTATATAGCGGGATATTAGGTTTGGTTTTACGTAAATTAGTTGGAATCGTAATATTAATCCTGGTTTGGGATCGATATTGATCTACGAGTTATAAATTAAGCGGTGTTTAATTGACAAGTTAGACGAAATATTAAACCTGTCCAGTAGTATTGAGATAAATCTAAGCTGACTTAAACGCAAATAAATCAATTTTGAACAGACACCACAGCATGAAGTTTTCAACATCGGACAATATTGTCATTGATCCGGCGCTCGATCGCCCTCAGTTCCGGTACAATTATTCGTTTTTGCTTCCGCCGGAAGTGGATTTTGATCCGCTGCCGCCGACGGCATGGATGCGAGCACACTGGACACAGTCGTTGGTGATGTCTGCGGTTTATGTGGCGTTGATTTATGCTGGACGTCGGTTCATGGCAACTCGGCGAGCATTTGAATTGCGTGGAGCGTTGATTGCGTGGAATGCGTGTTTGGCGGCGTTTAGTATACTTGGTAAGTTTAGTTGTACCATATGGTATGGCAAGTAAAGAGAACTTGATGGTACAATAACGCGCAATGGTCTGAGATATTGAAATCGTTTAAAAGTAAGGATGTGACGGTACAAAAATTTTGCCGATGCCGATCCGTATTTTGAAATTTTGCCGATGTCGATCCCAACTTTAGTACACCATGCTTAATTAACACAGATAACTACATTACATCATTATATGAAGATTTCAATCCTAACCATCAAAAATGATTAAAATTTTATAAGAACGGTTCGTTTGAGTTAATTTGTTCAAACACAAACGAAAAAAGATAACAGTTTTCCTCATCTGACACACTGATATGCGCCCAAAAATGAAATTGATGGCATTCTAACTGACTGTTACCTTTCAAAAAGTATCGGCAAAGAATCGGCAGTTTTTTTGCAATGTCGATGCCGATACTCACGAATGGTGCCGATTATTGCCAATGCCGATGAATCGGCACATCCCTATATTAAAAGTGTAACTCCACCCGAAGCGATGCTTTTGTTCTGAGTGGATATGGATGTCCGGTATCGTGGGTGGATGATGAGCGAAGGGCTTAGCTGGTTTTCAATCTGACAGTTGTTTTTGTAATCGGTTGTGGTTTTTTTAAAGTTAAACAGGAAGTTTGAAATTGAAATTTATGGTTTCGATATAATATCGAAACGTCGGTACCAGGGTGCAACCGGAATTCCGGTTCCGGCATTTTTTCACCTTCCGGTTCCGGTAAATTTTTACCGGATTTAAAAATTCCGGTATTATAATTTGGCCGTTTTCTTAACTTTGCTAATGTTTAAGAATCTCTTTTGAAAGCCACTTGTACTCCGAATATAAGCCATTAATGGTGGATTTCACTTCATTCGATGATGAAAATCTAAAATACAACAAATAAAATAAATACCTATGTTCGACTAAGGTTATTTCACAAATAATAGAGCGAAAAATAAGATTAAAATGAAATTTTTGGTGAAATGCATTTTTCACTTTCCGGTTCCGGTAAAATTTTCAAATTCCGGTTCCGGTTCCGGTAAATTGTAATTCCGGTTGCACCCTGGTCGGTACGTATATCACATTGAGACACAAGCGGGGCTGTGTTGCGATGATGCAAATTGTAGCGTTTTGCTGTAGACCAACTTAACGCCGAGATTTGCCGAGACCATGCCTGCCTATCGCTATGATGCGGCAGTATTTGGAATAATCTTTTCATGCCATATTCATATAATAGAAATTTGTGCTTAGAACTGATTTAAGCATCGATTGGTAGACAGCTTAATCGAACAGTGTACAGATTTGGGACATACGTACGTATGTAATTGTAAATAATACACATTAGAAACGATGAAAAATTACTACTCCGATTCCAATTATATCTGCAAAATTGGAACTGATCGTGGATTTGAATCGGTATTTGTGTTTCACGTGGCCGGTCCGTATCCCTGTTGTGCTCGCTGGTGTGAGTTAACGTTGGGACCGAAATTTGGTGAGGGATTAGTTTCCACTGCAATTGTAACTTCGGATGCCTTGTATATATATTTATTTATTTGGCATTGTTTTATTTTCGACTATTTTGATTGTTTTTGTCATTATTTTGTTATCTTTTGTTTTGTTGTTTATTTGTTGACAGTTGAGTTTGACATGGTTGGTTGGTTGCTGTTCCAGGTATGGTCCGCTTTGCGCCTGACTTCATTTACGTCCTGTCGACGTTCGGATTCAAACATTCCATTTGTGTTTGTGCTTATCACTTTGGTGTCACTGGCTTTTGGACAGAAATGTTCGCGTTGTCAAAGGCTCTTGAGCTAGGCGATACAGCGTTTATTGTGTTACGTAAACGTCCACTTTTATTCCTACACTGGTATCATCATATTACTGTTATGATATATACTTGGCATGCGTTCAAAGATCATACAGCATCCGGCCGATGGTTTATTATGATGAATTATACGGTTCATTCGTTTATGTATACGTATTATGCGGCTCGGGCGGCTGGATTTAAATTTCCAAAAGTTATCCCAATGTCGATTACTGTACTGCAATTGTCACAAATGATTGTTGGAATTGTGGTTGCAGTATCCACATGGCGTGTGAAAACTGCACGTTTAGAACAATGCCAGCAAACGTATGAAAATTTGCATTTTGCATTCGCCGTCTACGCATCGTATTTTCTATTGTTTGCGCATTTTTTCTATCAGGCGTATTTTAAGAGTCGACGCTATGACAGTAAAAAAGCTGCTGATGGGATAGCTAATAATAATAATAATAAAGTGAAAACCGAAAAACCGGAACAAAATGGATTCAAATTGGAGCCGGATACTGGTGGCGTAGTTTCGAATGGGCATATTGGCAAAGCGATAGGGTTTGAGTCGAACGGATATGTAACGGCTGCGGGCAAAGGAGGCGCATCACGCCAGCGGAAACGGGCTGATTAGGGTTTAAGCGATTGTAGGAATCTAAATGTCTACAACCGGATACGGAAGAATACCGGAACCGCCTAGCCGGATGCTATTATATTTGACCAGAATGTCGAATTTGTGCTTTATTTCAACAAAAACTTAAACTTAATCATGCCAGTATAGCTATTGAATACCGATGCCGGATGTCGATTTGTAATGCCAAGGCTAGATATCCGGTCGCATCTTATCAATAGAGATGTCGGAATATTAAGGCTGACGCCGCTACAAAGTTTGAGCCCAAGTTTATACTCAATATCTCACCAAAGAGAAAACGCATTGTTTCGACGCGAAGGTAAACGTTTTCGACGCTTCTAAGAATTCATATTTAAAGGTACGACCGGATGCTGATAGTATACCAAGACCGGAAATGAAATTTTTAGACGAACCGGAATCTGTTGTGTTGTGTTTATGTCTGTTGTAGATGGGATTCTATGGCATACTAATTCTGAATAGTATGTATTTTGTTTACGTTGAATACGTAGCTTTAGTTGAAAAATACTATTTCGAAGTTTCCATTAATATACAGCTATTTGGTGTACTGTAGTGATAATAGAATACAGAAATTTAGAAAGCGGAAATACCACATCCGAATCAGCCAAACTAGTTTTTGCCGGAACTCAATTTCTGGTTGCCTCGTGTTATGCCTGTGGTACGTAAATGTGTGATTATCGTTTAAGTACGTATATACAACAATTGAAAATTGCTGTCGAAACGCCGCTAATGACTTTTTCAATTTTTAAACACAGATTATGGAAAGCAGCTTTTGTAATAATTCAGTATTAATTAATACGTATTTCAGAATGTCTGTCACCGCAGGTGTAATTATTAACATTTTGGCTCGGTTTTTGAAAGATCGGGCAAAATAAACTGGTAAAGGGAACCGTTAAGCATTTTGCCAGGTAAAGCTTCTACTGCTGTTGTGCAAACAAAATTCTCGAATACTATACATACGTATATATTATTATATATATTATATATGTATATATATAATTTGATTGTTTGAACATCTGTTGGCATGAATGACGGTACACAGCTATTTTATAATATGAGCCCTTATTTACAGTTTAATATGGTTAAATTAAGTGTAACCATTTAAATTGTTGGTTAATTCATGAAATGTAATGAATGACGTATGTACCAGTGTGTCAAGTTTGCGTTTAGACGCGAATCACACTGCGATAATTTTTGTCAGACCAATCAGATCGCTGAAACTGTATCAAAATATGTCGTAAATTAGCGCTACGTACAAAAGAAAAATGCTACTTTGAAGTTATGTAACTGGGGAAGGGTGTTTAGCTTCCCAACCTCGTCGTCACCCCCTACATAAAATTTCGGCCGTCAATTTTGAATGTTACTTTATGCTGGTTGTTGCTTGCTCAGTGTTTAATGATAGTGACCATGGCCGATATTTTCAAATGTAATTAGCAACTATCCATCAATTAGTAATAGGTTTTCGAACTCGCTAACTGTTGCATTTATTGAACTCGAAATTGGTACATGAGTAGAACAAATCATATGCAAAAAGTGTGCTAAATTTTGAGCCTCCGCATTCACTGGTTCGAAAGTTACAAGACCTATCGCCAACTGCGGTGATAGGTACTACACACATTTGAGAATACGGGGTCCATGTTTCAATTGTACTTGATATGATTCACTTTTGTATATCTTTATTCTGAATATTGTGCGTTGTTTTTTGTTTGTTTGTTTGTTTCTACTTTTGTTTGTTTCTCTACTTATGCGTTCGTTATATGCCGGTGTCTGTTGTTATATTTACTAAAGGTTTATATAAATTTGAGTTAACAGCCGCTTGACTATAACCAAATGTATTATATACGTTGTTAGCATTCATCTCTTATTCCTAAACTCTATCAAAATACGCTATTACTTGTCGATGCGGCGGTGTCCGTCACCATACGATATTGTACGTCAGTAATTGACGTATGATACCGCACAGTGACGTACAGTGCCGGACGGCGCCGAATATCACCAAAGCATAGCAGCCTCACCCTAAGAATTTTGCTATATCCAAATTTTTAAAGGCGGGTTCATGGGTCAACAATTTGACGTCATCCAAATAAGAATAGCATGCGGTAAAATATGTTAACGCGGCGTCTATTTTATTTTAATTTTTCTATGCATATATTATGTGGTGTCAAAGTCATTGTAACATGATGGAATTGATAGAGCATCCGCGGTCGCTTTATGTTTCTTAGTGGTTTAATTATCTTTTTATTTATGTGAGTGTAAGGTAGGACGTTGTTGTTGTTGTTGTTGTCGTTGTTCATATAATTGTATACTGCATAGCTTATTACATCTAGGCATCCGTATCCGGTTGTTGAAATACATAATAATTGTGTCTTTTTGTGTGTCATATATGCCGTAGTCAAGAGTATATAATCTGATGTAAAAATAGTAATGAAAGATTACGGAGATAAGTGTAACAATGATAAGCAGGCATTTGTTTAGTGCTGTCTAATCTAAGGCTAAGAATGCACCTGTTAATATTGTATATGGGTTGCGCTATACTCGTCGCGTGCCGCTGGACGCCGGCGTTTGGCACGGTTAAGGCGGTTAACTTTGATTGACGTTCGGCGCCGTTTTTACCGTGCGTCACTCGTACGACACCGTTCGCCATACGTACGGTAATGTAACGTGAACCATTCGCGTACGTTGCCGCACCGTTCTACGGGTGACGGACTGTGACGGATGGCACCATGCGGGTGACAAATGGCGCCGGTCGGGTGACGGACGGCGCCGTACGACGAGTATAGCGCCACCCTTAGTATTATTTATTGCAATGTGAACACAAATTCTTAATGAGTTAGAATTAGAACATGCCAAACAATAGTAAGCAGAAAAGGATTTTTAACCCATAATTTGTAAAAGGAGTGCATGATACAAGAGTATGCAACTTTGGGCTAGCCGCAAGGTACACAATGTACCACTGGGCGTGGTGTTTCGGGCCGACCCTTCCCCTTATCTAGAGAGGGTAGCAATCACATGCAATGCACATAAATAAATCTATAGGCGGGGCATTTTTGATGCCGTATACATACAGTGCCATGATTCGCACAAGTTGTACCTCATAAATAAGAGATGGGTTAGCCAAACACGCAATGCATTCTGGTTGCATTCTTTTCTACGCAGAATATACCCAGTTACATACTCTTGTTAAAGTATGCATCATCGACTCTTGGTTGTAACAAACGATGGTTCTATTTTTACCTTCTTAATCGTCCAGTACAGACATAAATTTCACTAGTCAACACGGTTGCACGAATGTGCAACTCTCATAATGTACTGCACGGACCGCTGGTATATTAAATCTTTAATATGAATGTTATTAAGGAAGGCTAACTGATCACAAAACTTGGAAAAGTTCGTATATGGTATGTAACGCTAGTTTTGAACGATATGACCATATGTAAAAATATAGATGCAACGCATATTTTTGTAATAGTTGATTAAAATACTGTAACTTGTCTACTCGTGCGCTGGAACGCTGCCCAAAATACGTATGTGGGATATGCTTTCCTATCGCTATGTAGTTCTTGAACTACAGTTGAATATTGGGATTTACATTTTCACTTATCCGTTTGAATAGCGAACAATTACTTAATTATGGTTTTCGTTTCAACTATTTGTAAGGTGCTGGTACCGGGCTTATCATCGAATCATTTAAGCATTTTGTCGCTGTGTATCATCGTTGTTTGCTTGCAATTTCAATGTGTTTCTTTTATGTTGTTGTTGTTTTTTCTTTTAATATCACACTTTGTTGTTTTTCATTTTTATGCGTATATATGTGTGTGTTTTTTCGCTTTCAAAAGCCAATTTCCGTCAAAATGGGTTCGAAATTTTAAACGGTTTGTAACTTCCGCCGGATCGGAAATGCGGTCGTTTGGTTGAAATTTGTTCGATTATTGAAATATGTAACGTGAGTTGATAAATGATGTAAGTTTAGGGTTGTTGTTTTAACAATAAATTTTGCGGTCTTTTGTAGTTGATTGCATTTGATGTTGCATTTCAAAAGGGTCGGTATAGTAGTTATTTTTGTTGTCAGATTCTTAATTTAAACAATACCTGTGTTGGGATGTAGTATGGATATTTGGATAACTTTTGTATGGATGCTGACAACTGAAGGTTTCTTTTGATTTTACCGAATGCATACGTATGCGGGTCTTAATTGAGGTATTTGCTAAAATAAGCTTTATGTAATGTGACGCTTGTTTTTACTTGCATTCGTATGATGAGTTAATGTAGTGTACTGGCGCGAATAAGACGGGGCTGATTTATATTTTGCCTCTCCAGAGGGAATCCCGTTGTTATTCGATTACGAACTACTATTTAGTTTTAATTCAACCCCTGTTTAGCTTGATATAACATCTCTCGTGTTTGAATTTTTTCTTATATAAAAAGAACTGGCTTCCTTCGAAGCATTATTATTGATTGTCATGTCCGGTTAATTTTTTCTGGACGTAGTATAGTTGATGTGGGTTGGCTCAGTATTTGTTATACATTTAAGCAGTCTCGACCATGCGTGTGCTTTGGTTTCTTTTATGGACTCTATCCAACACCGGACTGTAAAGATACGGAATTCTATTTTTTGGGACTTAAAATCGAGACTACCTCTTATTCGGGTCACTACAGTAACATGTAATAACATAGTTTTGATAATTTAGTTGCCTATAAAGTACACATGGAATATATCTATTATGAAAAACAAGTTTATTTTTTCTCGCAGTTATAATTCGCAGTAGTCAAAAAGGATTTTGAAAAATATTTTAACGATATAAGGCCGCTTAAGTATAGCAGAAAATAAGGTTAAGGTCGCACTACTAGTTTTTTTTAGATTTTAACATGAATATTAAATCTAATTTGGCATTCCAGACTGGTTATGTTTAAAATAATAAAGTGAAGTTTTTTGCGGATAACAAAAACATTGTATACCAACATGTTCATGACATGGCTTGCCATAACGCTTAAGGTGCACATTATTTCGCATATCTTTTAATGTTTTGTTTCTGTTAGAATTGAAAATAAATTTTGCTGTGTTTGTTGTTTTGGGCGGACCAATAGACCCTTCTCGGGATTCTAGATGAAATTCCGGTTAATCAATTAACTTCTGACAGACACGTCTCAGGATTCGGGATGAAACTCCGGTAAATCACTTAACTTCTGTACATCATTTTTGCTTTTATGCTCCATACTTGGTGCCGAAATCGACTACTGGTTCGTGTATAACTTCCGCTCGATTAAAGCTAGAATCTAATGCGGGGTTCACGTTATAACCGGGGCATCTTGGGACACGTTTTGTTCCTATTAGCCTATTGCGTTTCATTTTGTCTGCTAATATACCCCATGTCATATTCAGAAAGTCATATTTGTCTGCTATCGTTATGCGTACGTCACCTTTTGTCCTTCAATATATGATATTACGAATTGTCAGCGAATATCATATGATATATTTTCAAATGTCTGCATACTTGATGTAACATACCCAAATTGTCCTGTTGAATATCATATGGTACTAGAATTTGAAATTTGAACTTTTGAATTGTGACAGTGTTTTTCTAAGCGATTTCGTGCTGGAAATTTATTTGCAGACATGTATTTGGTATTTTACGCACATGTGTGCCTCTGCCGTCCTTTTTCCATCAATTTATTAGCACCCGAAGATTACACTGTCCCTCTGAATATCATATGGTATTGTTTGTAATTTTGGAATATCATGACATTCGCATAAAATGTCCCTTGGTATCACGTTACATACCGACTTTTGTACACATTGGTCTTCCGAGAGCGGTGGTTTGTAAATAAATGTCATATGACATTTTTTTTGTTTTTTTTTTTGTATTTTGTTTTTGTGTGTGGTGGGTTTTGTGTTTGATGTGATTTGGGATTTGTGGATTTAAGATTGGATGGGATTGGGGTTTGTGGTTTGGTTTGGGTTTTGTTTTTTGGGGATTTTGGGGTTTTTTGGGGTTTTGGGAATTTTGGGGGTTTTGGGGTTGGTTTTGGTTGGGTTTTTTTGTGGTGTGGGTGTTTGGTTTTGGGTTTGTTTGGGTTGGGTTTGGGTGGTGGGGGTGGTTTTGGTTGTTTTTGTTCCTTGGGTTTTTTGATTCTATTTTTAAGGGCAGAGCCAGTCCGTAGTAACTAGAGTTTGGTGTGTTCACCCGATATGAGCGTTGGAATTTTAACGTTGACGTCGAATCAACATGGGACAAACCGTGTTCCGCCTGCCCCGGTTATAACGTGAATCCAGCATTATGAGTATCTATTCGAAAAAAGTTAATGACGGCTTTCGTATGGTTGTTTAAATGTTTCATTTGCTATTTTAGGAAATATCTGAGTACAAAATGGTTGTTTTTCTTCAAAATTGTTCAAAAGTAAAACGCAAAAAATAAATTTCATAAAACTCCAAATTTGCACCATCTAATGCGGGATTCACATTCCGGGCAAGCGGGTCACGGTTTGTCTCGTGTTGATTTGACGTTAACGTTAAAATTCGGGCTCTCACATCGATTCAACAAACAGAACTTTCATCTTAAAATGACAGCTTACCAATTACCGCTCTCAAGTGTTCGCTGTGTACAAGAATAGGCATGTTACGTAATACTGTGGGTCATTTATGCGATTATATGACGTTCCAAAGTTTAGACCAATGTTTTGTTTGGCTTCGGCTTAGTCTTAGGAATATGCTCATTACGCTTAATTCTTAGGCTAGGAAGACGCTTCGAACAAGTGAACGCTGACGATTAAAATTTGGCTCGTTTTTACGTTTGATTTGCTCTACTCCTGCACCAATTTTGAGTTCCACAGTTGCAACAGTTAGCGAATTTGACAACTTATTACACTGTAAATTCCGATGAGTTGATTAATCAATTCATCTAACGAGTGGGTTATTTATGAATTAAAATATTAGTAAACATTAACTCACGCTCAGTTGAGTTGATTCTCCCTCTGAGTTAAGTTGACTCTGTGTGAGTTGATAAATTAACTCAGAATGAATTGAATCAACTCAAAATTTTGAGTTCTGATTGTCCTAACTCAGACTGAGTTCAACTCATTCTGAGTTAAGATCAACTCACTGAAATCTATAGTGTACCAACTAATGATAGGTGTTTATAGTCCGTAAAACAGTTTCAACGCATTTACGTAAAATCATAAATATGCCATAGTTTTTTGTTTAGCACAAACTTAAAAGAATTTCTGCGAATAATTTTTGAGAATTTGACATTTCAATTATAAAAATCTTTAAACAATATCGAGGAACAGATCACAAGGTGTCGTCTATTAAATTTATTGTTTTGTCTTGCAAACCAAATAGTTTTACCATGACTCGGATGTATCTTTTTATAACATTTTTCTGTTTGCTGGTCACTACAGCGTTGTGTAAAGGAAAAAAGGTAATTTTTGGTTTTCGTTTTTGGCCTTTAGGTGCGTCTTAATAATTTGGCAAAACATATACTACCAGAGGTACAGGAACGTAACCGTCAGGGTGCAACCGGAGGTGGAAAAAACCGGAGCCGGAGAACTACAGAGTTTGCCGGAGCCGGACGTGAGATGAAAAGAATGTTTTCAATTGACTAAGCTTATCCAATAACCTTCTAAGCGTTGCCAAAAATTTGTTTAACCCCTTCTCACATTGAGTTGCCTGTAGGCAACTTAGCGCAGTGTATATACGTTAAATAGTATATATCGCACCGTGTTTAACAATTGCAACACGTATACATAGTACTAAATCACCACAAGACGTGAGAGCCCCCTCGGGCTCGAGCGTCAAGCTCCTATAGCTGAGTAGTGATGGTATACGCCTCCCACTCCAATCACGGGAGTTCGAATCCTAGCATAAAAGTAGGTCGCATGGGAAATAGAAAATATTCATGTGAGAAAGGGTTAAAAATTGGTCTGCAGTATATATGTCTCAAAGCGTGTGCCTACGGAGGGACGTTCTGTTTACTTGCGGAACAGCAATTGGGACGCAGTGCAACGGTTAAGCACTGCTGCACCTACATGTTTACTTGGTCGGTCGGGACAGCTGCGAGTGTATAATTTTTGGTTCGGTTGGGACAACCGGGATAGCTTCGAGCTTTCGTCTACACCTGCACCTAAGTGAATCATAAGCGTACTTATAGCTTAAGCGTAAAGCCTGAGCCTAAACTTAGGCTCGAAACTGACCCAGCTGTCTCGACTGACCCTGCAAAACATAACTCGAAGTTATCCAGGCTCTTGACCGACCCAACAAAAACCAGGCTCGAAGCTGTCCCGAGGTGCCGAAGTGTACGGTTGCACTCCGAGAGTATTTCTGTCCCGTGGGTAAACGGGACGCCCCTCAAAGTAACATGGGCCCAAATAGCTGTAGGTGCAACTAAAGATTGTATATAACCTGAAACTTGCATGCTATTTCATTTAAGGCCAATGTTCATTTGGCTTAGGATAAGGCATGCGTTTAGGCTTCAAGGCTTCAAGTTTAGGTTTATGCTTGGTAAACAGGCTCTTTTAGTTATCATGATTCTTATTTCAATTTAACAAACAATTTTATAAATTTTTGTTTCCAGAAACCTGCTGAAGACGAATGTAAGTTTATGAGCGCGGAACAAGACAAAAGCTATAAATCTGCAATTTTTTAAACTCATTCGCTGAAACTGTGACAATATTCAGAACCAAACAGTAAAGTAAAGTGTTTGCTTGAGGTTCGAATTGAAAAACGGAGGTGGGAGTCTTTAAAAATACAAAGTTAAACTCGACTCTTTGTGAGCTTAGAAAAACCAGTGTCCACAAGCTGAAAAACATTTTTTTTCTAAACAGCATTTTCTGTTTTTTTTCAAACGCAATTGTCTACACTCTAAAAGCTTAAACTAACTTGATTTAAGCCTAAGTTAATCTAATAGTATAAAACTAACTTTTTAGATTCATTAAACTAACTGTTAGGTTAGGCTAAACCTGATTTGATATCTGGCATATTTTTAGGTTAATCTAAACTATTGAATTCTGTAAACTACCTAGTTTCTGTGCAGCACCTATACTTTAAACCAAAAAATAAGCTTAGCTTAAACTCGCCCTAAACTTAAAAATATGTTAGTTTAAATAAACTTAAAATTGTAGTTTAGCGAGTCCAGTGTAGCCATTTTAGTTTTACTTAAACTCATATTCACGTTTAGTTAAGCTGTAATTTAAGTTAAGGTTTTAGAGAATATTCTGCTGAAACATATCAAAATTGTTCTTAAAATTTAAGAAATTGTTTTTGTTTTTATATGCGGTGTGTAAACGAATAGTAAAAATGACGGAAGCGGAACCGGAAACGAATAGGGATCAAAATAACGGCAACAGAAAACAGATATTAAAGTATAAAAGTTTCAAACCTTTGTTATTTTTTCTCCGACACAATTGTCACCGATAATTCTATTAAGTTTCGAAGACAAAATAGCGGATGCATCCAAAAGTTTTTTAGATTTTGGCGATTTTCGACATTTTTCCATATTGAAAAATTGTGCGATTTATATTTGATTTAAAATTAATTTTGTGCATAAAAATATACCTGTTTTACGCCGTTACAATTGAAGTTATGTTTTTAGCAGTTTGCATTTACGGTGATTGGACAGAATGGAATCCATGCTCAGTTCCATGCAATTCTGGACATCGAATCAGATTGAGGCAGCTCGCAAGTGAAGATGCGCCTTATTGCGAGGATCATATTCGTGAAACAAAATCCTGCAATTCTCATCCTTGTCCTGTTGGTAAGAAGCCAACGTTTAGCTCTGTTGGAGTTGTCCATTGGGTCCTTGTCAATGGCAGATCCAGAAATTTTGGAAAATTGGGCTGCGAGATATCACTATCGAAAAACCCCACTTAGTGCTAAACCTTGGGACAAAACCTTGAATTTGAAACCTGTTGTGGGGCTGGGCCGGAATGCCGTCTTGCATCCGCCTTAGCTGCAGAAAAAAGGTTAACAAGCCACTCCTGGTTATCCCACCCGCCGTTTGCGCCTTGGATTCTTACGGCTGATATTTGAGCAGTTGCGGATTCAGAAATTTTTCAAAGGGGGTGAGAGATATCTAAGTGGAAAAGCTTGTGAGAAAAGCGAGCCAAAAGCTAAACATTTTAGTACTAAAATTTAGTGCAAAACCTTAGTTTTGATTCCTGTTGAGGGCCAATGCCAGGCGACCCCCGCACTTGGATCCACCAGTGGCTTTGAGTATTTATACGTTTGAATTACTTTGAGATTGTCTCGTATCCGATTGGCTGTCATGGTCTTCGTGTCGAGTCCCGAGTCCTGCTGCGACCCATGGATATCGGCATCGTTCGCGCAATGTCATTCGACCCAGTTTGCACGGGGGACTACCGTGTCTACCGTTGTATCAAGAATTGTCGTGTCTGAAACGAAAACTAATTGTGCTTCCAAAAATCGAACAGCTTTCAGGTAAAATTTACAATTTATTTCATTTGACCAATATTGCTTTGAGGGCATACTGTTTTTGCGAGATTCCAATACAGAAATTCTTTGCTTCTAAGATTAGGTTTACACTTAGGAATATGCTTATACTACTGTTGCGCCCTGGTAGTGTCGGTGTAAATCCGAGTCGAATTTTAAGTAAAATTTGCCATAGTGTGGACCTAAAAAGTTTTCTGTTGGCGTTTAAAATGGGTGAATTTTTTCAACTGCATTGTTTCAATCCGAGTTTAAGCTGACCGCTGAGCCATACTCTAAGCATGAGCTTTGACTAACACGCTGGAACATCACCTAAGTATTTCAGTCCAATTTAACTTTTAGTTCCACCGGTTGAAAGCCCACCTATAATCGACGTACACGTGGACCCATTACTACCAACAGGAGGATCAGGGGGTCCGGTGATCGACCCTATGACTGTTCATCAAACCGGATATGCACCTGTTAATCAATACGGAACCGGTCTTGCTACCCATGGACAACAAACTTACGGCGGAACTGGTATTTCCACCCAGGGGATAGGAGCGTACGGTGTACCTCAAGCAAGTGGGGGATTTGGTTCAGGATTCGGCCATGGCGGACAACCCGGTTTTGGATCCGGAAGCCAAATTGGAGGTGGGTTTTGTGCCGGTAAACGAGATGGAAGGTACCCGCTTGGAATGTGTGACCCACATTTTGTTGTCTGTCAACATTATCAGTACACGAGTACAGGTCGTTGCGGCATGGGTCAAGTATTTTCCGGTGCTGTGGGACAGTGTGTTGCCCGGTCGCGGATGGGGGCACAGTGTGAAAACCAAGGCTAATGAAAAGATTTGTCAAAGTTGAAATCGAATTTTGAAAATTTGAATAATTGAAAACATTTTTAATTTAATACATTTTTGTTTTCCTAACTTTTTAATCTTGTCGAAAAGTTATTTTTAGTGTATATCTTGCTGCGAGTGTGTCCGCTGACTTTTTGTATTTTGAAATATCAAATTTTTTCAATTATAATTTCATCTTTAGCCGGCTTTGCACAATGCGCAAAAGTTAGCGAATACATAACAATCTGCATGCAAATTCTCTTTTCAGCGAACAATCACGTTTCTGTTCTAAAAATATTGTAAACACCGTAATCCTGTAAAGTTGCCCAAACTACGCATATTGCGGATTCCTGCTTTACACATATGCTCCATAATGGGTGAAAATGGCACCAGTTTATTTTACAAAAACGAAAATGGCTTTCGAAACTTCAATAAGGAAGTGCAAACCTAAAGTTGTTGTGTATGACTGAGCTAAAAGCTTTGATTTTTTGGAAATTTAAGTGAGAGTCCATAAACGTGCTGGATTTCAACCGAAACATTTTCAGTTGCGGTTGGAACAACAAAAACGCCGCCTAAAAACATTGAGGCTTGGGGGATATGCATAGCCTACACGGCAATAAAAAGTGTTTAATCTTCGACTTTTGGCCGATAATGTATTATTTATACAATGAATATATTTTACTTTGAGCAATAAAATTAAACACCACAAAACACACAGGCAGTGATTATTAGCAAATAATTCCTTATAGAACTTAACTTAAATTTAAGGATACCCAGAAACTATAGAAGATGGGCTCAACCTCCCGACAATGGACTGTTAATAGTTTTATTTAAAAAGTTCACAGAAAACCGAAGTTGATGGCTGGGTTACCAACCGGGTCCTGTATTCTCAAATGTGTGTAACACCTATCATCAATTGCCAAAAGGTTTTAAAACAAGTGAGCTGATGAAGCTATAAATGTTAAATTGGCTCACAACAGGACCAATCAAAAAGGTGAATATTTTGTTCGAAGATTTGTATTGACTATTTTGAAATTTACAAAAGTTTTCGTCTACTTTTCACAGGTGCTACATGCATTTGAGAATATGGTCACAGGTTACTCCACAACTCTCCTCAAGTCATTTCTTAGTTATCACCAAAAAGCTACTTTTTAATTTTATTTAAAGTTATGCACAAAATAAATTGTCTTATATTCACAAAATATTGTTTGAAATTTCAAACAATTATGTCTTGATTTGTATTCCAGACATATATGTCCTAAATTCCAGATTCTTATTTCTTAAAATTTTCAGAATTAAGGGTTTGAAATTTTGAAACGTAAGTCTGAAATTTAAGACTTTGCTTCATGAACGATAAAGACAAATATTTCCGGAATACAATACACATATTTTCGAGGGAAAGGCTCCAAAAATAGGGGCTAAAGCTTAGCCAAATTCACTATAAGAGCACTATTTCCTGAAAGAAAGAAATATTCCTTATAAAATGGTAGTAGTAATTTCTTAAATATAAGACATTTATATTTTAACCATTTCAGACACAACGTTTTTGAACGAAAACAATTAACAGCGACGTCGCTGTTGAAAACATTAAAGATGAAACTGCACAAACGAAGGTTGAAATTGCACTACAGTTTTGTGTTGTTCATCAATTCATCATATTTTTACTACCGAAAAATTTCAAATTCTTGTAAAAAATTTTTTGTTTTATTGGACAAACTAATTTAAAATCTGTTTGGGTAAATTCAACCTCTTTGTTGCTGTTACAAATTTTGTGCAATTTCATCCTTTTTCAAAGTTCATTAATACCGATCCATTTTATGTCCCTCGACAACATTTGTTTATTTCCAAACTCGAAACATTTTATATTGAATTTTTGTTCAATTTCAATGTTTCGTTGAACAGTTTAGTACAAATCCTTTTCTCACAATGTTCTTGTCTAAAAAATTCATATTTGTATCCTCAAATATCGAATCCATTCAAAATCGCCAGATACGCAAAGTAATGTGTTTGACATTTGATCGAATGAGAAATAAGATATTTTGAGTGACTGTGTTTCGGTAATTTCGGGTTTCTTTTAAAAATTTGACTAAATCACACTTGTACAGTAGTTGTAGATGTACATGAACTCGTCAATGTATTGCAGTCTGCAGTCGATGCAATTAATAATTGCAACGCATCTAAACGTCCAATGGTTTGTAGTGCAGTATGCAATTCTGCAATACAATTTGCACCGGCAAATTCAGATAAATACGCACGCCGCCAGCATCGCGCATCCCAAACGTCAAGAATGGTTTCAGTTGGTGAACGTTTGGTTGCAAAAAATTGAATGTATCTGAAAAAATAGAAAATTATTTCAATTCTCGGATTTAAAAAATTGGACAAATTGGACCAATGCATAATTAGGCTTTATACTCCGCTTTCAGAAAAATTTCTGCCCACAAATAATAAAGCCCTATTCACACGTGCAAGTTTTTTGCTGCGAGAACTTGCAGCTGCAACTCGTACTTGCAAGTTTTGTCCAAAATCCCGTTCGAAAAACTTGCAGCGGCAAATAATTCAATAAATATCATAACTATGAATTTAGTTCACATGTGTGAATAACCATGGAAGTTTATTGGATTTATTGCAGCCGTTTTCTCATTGGCTAATGAAAAAATGCAAGTTCTGCATTCAATTTGTTGCGGCAAGTTCTCGCAGCGAAAACTTTCACGTGTCAATCCGGCTTAACTGGTTTAATAAAATACACTGATGCTTAAGGTTAAGCTTAGGAAAATGATAGACAGTAACGGAGGGTTTGTGCTGTCACTAAATTAACATAACTGCAGAGGGGAGAAAACAAGAACCAAACTTTATGCTCAGGCTTACGCTTGGTCTTAGGGCCCATATTCTGAAATGTGTATAGCAACTGTCATAAGCTAGTAATAGGTTTTCAAACTCACTAAAACTATTGCAGTCGTTGAACTGAAAATTGGTACATGATAGCAAAACAAATCACGTACGAAAAATGTTCTGACTTTTGAGCCTCAGCATTAACTATTTCGAAAGTTACAAGACCTATCAGCAACTAGTGTTATGTGCTGGAAACATTTGATAATAGGCTCAGGCTATGTTAACCTCAAATGTAGCATTGACTCTCAAATTTGTAGTGCTCAATTACATTTAGTATAAACCTTCATCCAACATTTTAACTTAATACTGTAAACTTGTAGAAAATATTTTACAATTTTAACAATTTTGTACCTGTCAACTTTAAGAGCGCTGGCAAGCGCACGCCAATCCTGACCGTCTTCAGTTGGTTCATCGAGCAAATGACATATCTCTCGTTTCGTTTGAATTCCTAATCTGAAACAAATTAAAATTTACACAATTAAATACTAATTAAATATTTGAGCATTTTAAAGCTGAGCTCACAAATAGTAATAGAACAAATTAACAAAATTACATAAACGCAGAAAATTTTTGTTCTATAAAATTATGTGACATGAATGATGTATAAACGCAAAATCTACAATAGCAAAGCTGCGCTGAACAGTGATCCAATGTTTGAAATTACAATTTTTGGCATTAAGTTCCCAATATTCAAAGTCACCACATATTCTTATAACTGAATATCTCAATTAAGTAAAAAAAGTTGTTGAAATGAAAAAATTACTGTTGGTTTTTTATTTCAAACAGGAAAAATTAAAAACACAAAAAACGTAAATACTTACCGCGAACCAATCTGTGCGTCACTGCTGCAAGGACAATGTGGTTGATCGTACGGAGATAGAAACGTTGGCGACTTAGGCTTAGACTCGACGTAGCCAAATTCCAGTTCCGCTTTTGCATCCATTTCCTAAAAAATAAAATTTGCTCAATGAAACTATAATTTCGAATAAAAATTTGTTGAATATTGAATAAATATTTACAGTTTATCTAATAATTAGCGTCGAAGAAAGAGATATTTTCCGCCTCCGCAATATTAATAATTGCAAATTGTCAACAAAGAAGATTACGTATTAACGGGACTGTCGAACGCGAAAAAATTGCTAACATCTATTTCCTTAAACATAATAAGTAGCCGTAGTTGCACCCAGATTAAACTTTCCTAATGGGCTGGCATTTCAAACGGTTTCACAATGTATATACCACATCAAAGAAGGCATTCGCTAACAAATGCACGCTATTACGATTTATCTGGAAATTTAGACGTAATAATTCTTTTATAGAACGATCTGTATAACGTTTAAAACAGAGATTACTACCGTGGAAACACTACTCAAAATACGCATATGGGGCGTTTCTGCTTTAATAATTTAGATTTAAACAGATACTAATATTTTACAATTTTTTGGTTTGTGCTTCGTTCAAACCGACTGCAGCGTAGTAAAGTTATAATCGCTCCGCATCACCTGCGTCTCTGAACGACAACTAATTGACAATCCCTGGCGTATCTTAGCGGCAGCATCCATGAATAGGAACCTTGGCCCATGTATAGAACAGGGCCGGAAAAGTAGTATAAAAGCATATTTCTGAGCCTAAAAGCCTAAGCCAAGCCTAAGGATAAGTCTATTCCTAAGCCTAAGCCCAAACCTAAGCCTAAGCATAAGCAAAAAAAGTTAGTCTCAAGCTTTAACTGACTCGATTACAGCCCCGTCGGAAAACGTTCCGGCCCTGTTCCATACATGGTCCTGAACCTCAACAAGAATCAAAACCGGAATTTTGGATTGCAATTAAAATTGCATTCGGTTTCTCGTGTGCGCGCTTCTATCACTATTGGCATCCCAGGTCGCTTACCTTTATAAATTGTTGAATGTCGATGGAGGTTGTGCCCGAAATGGACATGATTTGTCTGTTTGGGCTATGAAGGCTTCCACGTTGCGGCGTTTGATACACCACAAGGCGACACGAAACCAAACCGTTGGAAGAAATCGGTTCATGAATGCTCGATTGAGCAGTAAATTGAAATTGACCAGAAACCGCTTGGAAGCTGCGTTGATGCCAAATTGAAGATGCTGAGATTTCCTGAAAAAATTTAATTTTGAAAAGAAAAATTCAAAACTTTGCTACTAAAGCAACAAACAGACGTACGGTTTATTATTAATTTCGTTCGCTTTTTGTGTGAAATTGTCGTTCTGCCAACACAAATCGTTTTATATTGGCAAAGGGAATAAAGTTATGATGTTCTGAAAAATCTAACTTTAGAAATTTAATTGTGACACCAGGATTCTATTAGACCAAATCTTTTCTGGCAAAACTCATTCAGGTTGACAGAATCTCCTACCGCCCTCCGGTTCCGGGACCGGTTCACAAAAATCAACCCAACCTGATAATTTGGTCCCTGAGCAATTGACCAATCAGCATCGATATCTTCGACGCATAAACACAAGTTCGAGTCGTGAAAGAATACAATTGGCAGCGGTTGGTGGACTAAATACCAGCACTCGGAGCTCAATTCTGATGACTTTTCCAATATGTGTTCAAGCAACGCCTAAAATAGCAAAAACGGTACAGCATTGGGGGTGCCCAAGTGCGGGTATTCAATGGCTGTCCACGTTAACCCCTCACAAATACTCTAGAAATTATTAACAATATGCTGATGTCCGTTTCCCGGTTGCAAGTAAGAGAACGGTGCAACCAGAGGTCAGGCTCCGGTAGAATTTTTGTCGGAAGGTCTGGGGTTCCTGTTCCGGCTTAGGCAACCATTATTGACCTCGGGCCGGAATTTCTTTCCTCTGTTGGTATACGTCGCTGTAAGCAGTGATTAACGCAGTATTTTATTTCGTTTTCAAGATGGGGATCCATTGAAAACAAACGTTGAACTTAGCAACAACCGTATTTGACAACAGATAATAATTTGAAAAAACTCACTTTCAACGCAATCCTCGTATTATCAACACAATAAATATTCAATGAACGTGGTGAAGACTTAGAATTGCAAGAAATTGCAACTGACTGCAGTGCAACCAACAGCATTCGTTTAGCAGGTTTCTGCGGCAGTGATCTGGGTAGTGATTGGTTTGACGATAGCGGTGTTTGCTCTTTGGGTTCACCAATTAGACAAAATTGACCAGATATTTCTGACACTAAGTGACAGATTCCGGTTGAGTCAAGTTGTGCAAATACCGGAGTGTTAATATTTTCTTCACCGAGACGAACAATGCTCTGAAAAAGCTATAAATTTCATTCGTATATTAAAGGCGGAACGCCCCACATACGTATTTTGGGCAGCTTGCTAGCAAGATTTGTATATCCAAACGCAAATTTGCTTCTATTTTTTTAAGTGAAAAATTCTGAAGATAGAAAATTGTTGTTTACTTTTTCTTTGTGTTGTTTTGAGTTGCACATGTGCGCAACTACGGATTACTAGTTCAACTAAAAACATACTTCAGACAGCAGTTTAGAACTTCGTGTGAAAAGCTGTATTCCCAACTGTGTGTAGCACCTATCACCAGTCAGTAAAATATTTTGAGACATGCACTGCTTTGAGAGGCATCCTGGTGGGCGGAGAGTGAGCACCAGATGCCGGAAAGAGAGAATTAAAATTTGACCAGAATTTGTACCAATCAAATTAAAGAATGTTATTAACTCTTAAGTTCACCATTCACTGGTTCGAAAGTTAACACAGTTGTATAGAAATAAATGCTAAAACTGGACACTTTATCGTAATTTTATTAGGTAAATTGACATCAAACCACAATATGATATCTACATTATGTTTTTAAGATATTTCAGGCACACGGGAACAGGGGCATGGCAATTGACGCGTCTATAAAAATTTCGAATTGATCTTCAAACCCGTAAAACCTCACTGAAAGTTCAACTTTGTATTCAAATTTATTACAACATTTAATGCCGTTAAAATGCTCTGGTTTCTCCACCGCGTCGCTTGTCCCTATTTTAACGGTTCTGCGTTTCTGTTCGGTCTTGGTTCCTACAAAAACGTTGACGGTCCCTTTGTTTTTGAAACCGTCTGCCTTTTTGACACCCCTCCTAGCAAAAAAACTTGTTCCCACGACAATGAAACATTTCGTAAATGAAGTTCGCTTAAAGACTAAAATATCAAAACACAATGCCAGTATCCATATCCGCCGGAACATCATGTATTCACCACTGACGCCGAGACGTACCTTCCACTCGTGGATCGTACCAGAGTCCTGTGATACGTCACAGCTGACCACATCGACGTTCCAAGTCGACAACGAACTGGTGTCAATGGAATGATGAAAAGAGATAATAATCGGTTTCACAAATATCACGTTTTGATCAGCGTTTCTGTTGCTTGCTGTCGGCGTACGAGGGGATTTTGGAGACACCGCTCCGTGACGTAACGCATGACCAATAATTGACACCAAACCGCTGAGAAGTAATTGATTCTCTGAAATAAAAACAACCAAAATATACCGTGTTTAATGAACATAAGGTACCGTACGGCGTCGGACGTCGCCATGCGGCAACACATCTCAAATTTAGTTTGGTTTGTGAGGCACAGCGCCGTACGGTAGCGGACAGCGCCGCTCGGCGTCGAGCTGCTGCGAACGTCGACCTCCGGTGGTGAGCAATGTCGGGCACCACCGCCGTCGAACCGCAGAGAACGGTGACGTTCGGCGACGTCAAAGTCGAACGGCGCCATGCGGAGTTGCGTAACACAGAAATGTATTGTGCAACCCTAAGACTTATGCTTAGACTACTACAGGTAGATTACATAACAACCAATGCATGCATGTGCAATCGTATCTCGTCTGACCTAAGCTTAAATGTAGCACATGCATATGAGGCAAAACTGAAAATTTCACCTAAAATGCCCTGTATCTCGAACCATTAATGTGGATAACTATCGATTCAGTTATCGCTTACGGTTCACAAGTGACCTCGTGTGACTATCCTTGCGCTAGACGCCAACTTTGTCGCCGGGACACTTCTGGTGAAACCGATCCGGTATGTCCCTCAATACGGTTGAATTTTAAACAATTGTTTTTCAACGCATTTTTGAATTTTTACGAAAGCTGTTTTTTTCTCGTTCACAAATTTAAAATATCATTCGACTCAAATCGGCATGGTTTAAATCAAACTGAAATACTAAATGTTTCAAAGCTTAAAATCCAAATAATTTATAAAAAAATACGAAATTACTTGACAATTCTGGCCGATCCTTAGGATCCAGGTGTACTTGTAGAGTGACAACGGTATTTCGAGCCAATGAGCCTTCAGGTACAACTACGCTCACTCCATACAACGGCAGACAGGCCCGACCTCCATTTGGACCAATTAAACGAGACACTTTGCTACTGCTGTTTTGTTCGTTATTGTACTCGTATGTTGGATAACAAAAACTAAAAAAAACAGAATAAATCTCAAATATGGTTATAATAACACTAACATTTTAAAACGGTACAGCGACACAAATGTTTTTTGCCAATACGGGTTTTAACAGGTTGCAAACCGATAGTAAAACAACGACGAAAACGGATATTGAAGTATAAAAGTTATAAAGATGTTTGATTTTCTGCCAACATTTAACATCACACAATTGCAGCTTATTTGTAGTGAAAAATTGCGAGATATACACGTGATTTAAGTAGTTTAAGCACAGAAATAACCGAATTCCGGTATTTCTATAACGTAACCGGAACGTGGCAATAATTCGCCGACAATCATTATGCTTAGACTTACGATTATGTTTACGATAACGCTTAGGATTATAATTAGATTCATTCGTTAGCTTTATGACACTGTTTGGCGACAAGTTGTCGTTCGATGAATTGTCGTAGATTCGAATTACATACATACACATAACCAAATATGACCACTAACCTTTTATTATAACCTGCGCTTGAATCGTTTCTATGTGGCGTTGCCAAGGGGGTGCCACCGTGTCCGCTGTCGCCCCCATTTCCACCGGATTCACTACAGTCCACAGTATCATACAGGGTGGCGTACGGTTGTTCGTCACCGTTATTCAACGCTCGTTCATTTGAACTGGACTGAACTGAATGTGTCGTTCGTGTGGAACGTTTTTCGTGAACTCCACTGTCGATACTGGATTGATGGGAACAGCCTTAAACGGTAGTTTTCAAGTGAAAATTTAAATTTTTTAAAAATTTTTGAAATTGTAAATTCTTCAAATTCAAACATTTTGATATTTTGAAATGTAAAATTTATTTTGAAATTTAAAAATTGAAAAAATATGGGTCTCATTTGCTGATAACAAATGTTAAAGTTTGTTCGAAAACGTTTAGCTTTTGCCATTGGTGCTTTTACCGCAATCAACCAATGAAATATAACGAAATTTATATCTACAACGTTAATAAACTCTTACCCCCTTGTCATACAGAGAGTAGACTATGAACAACTCAGCGCAATGTGAGTAAAATGAAATAGGTAACAATGCGCCCTTCACAAAATCTCTACAAGAACTAAGAGCCCCCTCGGTCTCGAACGTCAAAATCATACAGCTGAGTGGTGATTTTATGCGCTTCCCATTTTAGTTTCCGTTATTCAAGCTTGAAAATTTATTTCAGATGAAATAGAAAACATTTATGTGAGAAAGGGTTAGCAGAACTAAGAGTATTTAAATGCATTACAGAAATATGATCATTTTTATCGCCTCTATTCAACCTGTACGGAAAAGTATCCCACCGCGAAGACATATCGAATCCACAGCTGTTTATCCAATCACCATAATTTGCGTACAACAGTTAACTTAAACATTACGCCTGAATCACTGAAATAGTACCTGCAATCTTGGTCCCGATGGCCCCATTCGCAGGCATTAAAAGCGGAATCTTTGAACTGTTCCATTCCAGATGGGATCCATAATAAGCCGGTGAGCTATCGTTTGTATGTCTTCCTTGTCTACCCTGACAGACGACATTTTGTTGATGTTGTATTTGCCCGAGGGTCGTATTAACTAATCCTGTGGGTGGAAACGGAGGACACACTCCAGTGTAAGCATTTGGAAGGGTACTAGCACCAAGTCCCATGAATCCGTTGCTATGCCCGTTTGAGAAGGCGCCGCCATTTGAAATTAGCGTATGATGCTGGGACGACGGAGTGGTTTCGCCTTCGGTAATTACTATCAATTGATTCCCGGCATTTCCGGATCCAAATTTAGTTTTCAAAAGCGAATGCTCGTTCATAAGCAGAGCGTTTTGTGCGCTGAGATCAGACTGCATTTTGAGTGATTTGGAAGGTTTTGCTGAAAAATTTAATAATTTATTCATAACAACAATTTCTGATTGAAATTTGAAAACAAGACACAGCGGAGAGCCGGACCGTCCGTACAAAGGAATAAGGTAAAAACAGCTGATGTATCAATCTTTAAAATCTGTTAAGAGACAAAAAGTAACGCAGATGTTAACCAAAGTTTTGCACAAACCCAACTGAATCAGAAATTTTTTTCTAATTTCAAAAAATCACATTTATGTAAAAGAAATATAAAATTAATTTAAAAAAATCGCATTTACGTAAAAGAAACTTAAAACTAATTTAAAAAAATCACATTTATGTAAAAGAAATATAAAATTAATTTAAAAAAATCGCATTTACGTAAAAGAAATTTAAAATTAATTTCAAAAAATCACATTTATGTTAAAGAAATTTTAAATTTCATAGCTATTGCTTCATTGCTTACTAAAGTTTACAAATTCAATCACTAAACTGGTCATAGGTGTTTGCACACAGTTGAGAATTGAAATATTAAATAACAATCACCAGGCACTCGCGGATCCAGAGGAAGGGCGGAGGGGGCGTACGACCCCCGTTTGAATTTTTTATGTTAAAACGGTAAGGTCCGTCCCAACCTAACAATTTTTTGCAATTTTTCCAACAGAATTTGTTGAGATAAGATGATAAGGTCCAAAAAATTACAATTTTCACCCTCAGAAAATTTTTTGGTGTTAAAATGATAAAGTCCCAACCTTGCAATTTTTACATTTAATACCATTTGCCAGTCCGCCCCCCCCCCCCCGACAAAAATTTTTCTCATTCGCGTCTGTCATCAGGTGCCGGCCTAGGAATAATTTTTAGGTTTACCTTCAGATTTTCGTTTTCGTATGTACAAAATAAATAATACAGCAAGTAATATAAACGCCGCAATGAAAGCACCAGATAATCCAACTGCAAGTGGAACCGTATTGTCATACTCTGAAATTGTACATCAGCAAAATTTACAATTTTATTCAAATCTCAAACGAATCCAACGAGAATGTGACCCCTGATTTTGAAATAAAAATTTTTTCAATTTGTCTTAACCTGATAGTTGCTGTTGTAAAATTACTGCAAACATTTTCATGACTGGGTTTCTGAAACGCCTACTAATAAACATTTACTTAATGCGGCGACTTAAGTAATTAATTAAGTATAACTTATGCAAATACTTAAGTAAAGCCCTATTCACACGTGCAAGTTTTTGCTGCGAGAACTTGCAGCTGCAAATTGCACTCAGAACTTGCATTTTTTCATCAGCCAATGAGAAAGCGGGTGCAATAAGTTCATTGAAATTCCATAGTTATTCACACATGTGAACTAGATGGCAAGCTTTGATTTTTAATGAATTATTTGCAGCTGCAAGTTTTTCGAACGGGATTTTGGAAAAAAACTTGCAAGTGCAAGTTGCAGCTGCAAGTTCTCGCAGCAAAAAATTGCACGTGTGGATAGGGCTTTAGTTTTTGGAAGCCCAGCCAATGTTTGTTATTTTATAAAACTGACCCATTCAGTTTTTAGGCGAGCAATTCTAAACTCAAGTCACGAACAACAACGTCTCGACGATATTTTACAATTCAGCGAGATAAACAAGGTAAAGCATAAAGAAAATATATCCGGACCCGAAATTTCTAGAAAAATGACAAAAATACATTTAGAGGCAATTGGATAACCGCTGGAATCTCAAGCCAAAACAATGAGGATCCGCAAGAATAAAATCCATATTCAACAACAGATATATAAATCTGCAGTTAAATTGCACAAAAACTATTTTAAAAATTGACCGTAGTCACATGGGTGTGGACAGCGTTCCAACAGCGGGGAGACGATTTATAAAAATTTATCAAAAGTGGGGGTTACTTGTGTTGCACACTGAAATCGTGTCTAAAAACTCTTGAAAAAAATTGTAAAGTGTGGGTTGACCCCTACAACCCCTCATCTTGTTAAACCCTGGCGTACTTACCACAGTAACCACCGCTACAGTTGCGTGACTCATAATCTGCATTCGGACACGGGGCGCCTCCATTGGTTGGCGTTGGTGAATCACAGACCCGCGATCGAAATTGTCGACAATCAACTTCGCATCGGGACCACGGGGACCAGTCGCCCCAATCCCCATTTACTGAAATTAATATAGACAGCCGGCAATAAATCAAATAAGGAAGGTATCATGATGAAGGATTGTCCAACTGTTATGCATCGTTTGAATTTGGGAAGCGATCCCATCGACTCTTGTACATTTCGCTTTGCTGGTTTTTCGTAATTTTCAAATTTATCACAGGCTTAGGTTTAGGCTTAGGATTACCTTGTCGAGGCATTTAAGTGTTGCGCTAAACATTTGATGACGTCGGACGCCGTCCGTCGACGTACGTTTGTCGTACGGCACCGTCCGGTGTCGTCCGCTGCCGGCCTGTGCCATATTTTACTGCGCCGGAGGCCGCCGCGTTCCGGAATGTGTTGCTAACAGAAAGATTGGCAAAATTTATTTGGTGTCGTACGAGCGCAACCCTAAAAGTTAACAAAAATAACCCGAAGCGATTGTAATAACCTGTAACCAGAATACACTTACCAGGACATTGAATTTCACAAAATCGTTTGTTTGTATTCATTCCAACGCACGTTTTGCCCCCATTTCGTGGTTCAGGATTATTGCACGATCGGCTTCTGTACTGGAGTGGCGGATTTTCACTCGGGTCAAGGTTGAACGATGCACATGAAAAGTTACACGATCCACTCCAATTTGACCATTCGGACCAACCGCCGTCTCCTAAAAATAATATGCAATCGATTAATATTGGTT
Source organism: Enoplolaimus lenunculus (assembly GCA_030248215.1). Classification (NCBI taxonomy): domain Eukaryota; kingdom Metazoa; phylum Nematoda; class Enoplea; order Enoplida; family Thoracostomopsidae; genus Enoplolaimus; species Enoplolaimus lenunculus. The sequence goes on along the minus strand of JASANG010004045.1, from coordinate 91,242 downwards.
GATAACAGTTATGCCAAATATAGACGCAGAAAGAGTTCTTTCTCATTACTCCAATGTACTTTAAGGGTTGCGCTATACTTGACGTCCGTCACCGTGCGTCACCGTGCGTCACCGTGCGTCATCCGTACGGCGCCGTCTGTCACCATACGTTATCGTACGTGAGTTATTTGCGTACGATACTGCACGCTGACGGACGGCGTCGTGCGGGTGACAGATGACGCTGGAAGGTACCGTACGGATGATGGACGGCGTCGCACGTCCAAAAAAGTATAGCGCAACCCTAATCCGTCGCCCTGAAAGTCTTGAAAGAGCCTGAGTGAACAAGAAGAGGTCCCAGTAAAATGCATGACAACTCACTGAATTATTCGGGGCCGCCAACGAATCCTGGTGGGATTCTCATTGACCAGAACAGCTGAGGGTGGGGGCATGCGAGTCGTAGTATTGGTTCGATCACCGCCATTGAAGGTTCTGAGCTAACGGAAATTTTTAGATCTCTTTTCAAGTATACATTCACACGTATACAAACTACGTTGAGAACGGCAAATTTTCCCACGGATACGTCAGTGTAACAGACCTGAAACTTACTGTACACAACAACAGCGACCGGTTTCGTAGTGACCACACGAACCGGATTACGAGCACCGCACGAATAATTGCCCGAGTCTTCAAAGCGAGCAACTGCAATCATTAGTGAACCGTCGTGGCCAACGATGACATTCGGATCCGAAAACGGTTCAATTTCACGTTCACTTTTCAACCAAAATACCTAAAACGCCGCTATAGCAATACAGTAACCAGTACCGGAGCAGGCAGGAGTGAGGTTCCCAATAAATTACACAGTGGGGCCGCCAAACTCGCGGGCGAAGCGAGCGAGAAACCAGACACATTTTAAAACTTAAGCGGTTTTCTGTTTCAACCGATTATGGTGGGGGCCCCCAAATGGGGGGCACGGGGGTGGCTGCTCCGACCCTGACAGTAACCCGCACACAGTAGGATAGCAACAAAAGTTTCGATTCGATTTCATATTCAGCAATAATTGACGCTTCGGAGTCGAACTCGGACTCGGTTTTGAAAAAGCTTAAATCCAACAACGTTAGTTTGAATTTTTGAAAGTACATTGCAACAAACTGAATCCGTTTTTAAATACTTTTACTAGTTGCAGATCGAAATACAATCCAGGTTTCAACGAATTTTTGTTTCGATATTTCAAAATTTAACTTTTTATTGCTTGGATAACAATTGCTTTGCTAAGCTGACATGTCAAATGACTGCAATTTTAAGTTTATAGAATAAATGAAACGATTTTTCAAATTTAAGATTCGAATTCAAAATCGAATTCGGCAAAATTGCAATTGGATTGGAATCGAGAATTCAGTGCAAACATGGAATACAGAATAATGCGAAGCAACTTAATTCTAATGTTTGTGTAAAAAGTTCTTATTTGGATCCATGAATGATTCGCCAATCGTTTACTGACCAAACCACCAAAATTATTGACATCGGAAGTGAACGGAAACGGAACCGGAACCGAATAACTTTTCAGTATAATTACTCAAGGATCGCTTTGGAATTGCAATACCGGATGAAACGGATAACACTGCTCATTTTTCCACCCAACCGCGGCAAGGAATACACTCTAAACTTCTGTAGCATGGCCTTGAGGCGATTTTGGTATGGTTCAAACCAACGGCGCATGGATTACCAGCCCGCTGAGCTAACCACTGACCCACGCAGCTATGTGATTCTTAAGCTTAGGACCTTGTTGATATTAACCATTGGAAAAAATTATGGAAGCCTGACCACTGAGAAACAGCAGGATTGGAGGACTTTGAGATTATGAAGATTGGGCTTTGACCAGGCTTATGTTTAAATTTAGATTTATATTTAGGCTTAGGTTTAGGATTATGCTTAGTAGACAAGCTTTATAGTTCACAAGGGCCAAAACGTTAATATTGCTATCAACTTACTTCAGGCGTTGGTTCACCGTCAGGAGGAATGCATGGAAGTTGTATCGTTGAATTCACAGCCTTTCGTTCGTTCGCCGGCGTTGCGTAAAAATGTTTCTTTAAATCTAAAATTAATTGAAAAAATTGCAATTCTTATTTTATTAGTTTTTATTCTTTTTTAAATTGAAAAATTGGCAATTTCAGATTGTACGGGCCCGTAGCCAAGGGGGGAAGGTTTACCCCCTCTGGAAAATTGTTGGCACCTCGTAGAAAACTTTCAACATTGCATGTAAGTAAACCAAAACCCACTTTGCTCCTCCTGAAATATTTTTACCCCCTGACCTCCTTGCAAGATGAGTCGGCTACGGACCTGAATTGAATTTGGATGGCGTCTCGTAAACCTGTTCTGATTATTCCGCGCCAAAATTTGAATTTTTACAAAATGTTGCTATTCAAGTCATCAGAACCCACATTTTATATTGAAACCACATTTTGGCTAAAAGTTTCCCACAAATTGCATTCTTATTAAAAAATAAATGACTTCTTGGACTGTGTCTAAGGCAAAAATTTAATTTTAATATATTAATAAAATTTCATTTTTTAACTGGCCACTGACAGAAAATATACTTTGTTAATACTTCAATTGCCCATCCATAAATTCGTATCAAAATCATATATTCTCAGCATGCACTACTTGTATACTCGCCTAAACAGCCGGTCTTTCTTAAGAATAACAAAATGCAACAAAATTATTATTCAAATTCAAAATTTTCAACTGAGTCCCCGCTGTCCACCTGTTACTCTCGTTGCATCATCTCAATGCAGTCAAAGATATCATTGAAATGACGCCTGGGTAAATTATCTATCATAACAATTTTAAACTGACCACTAGAATGACCACTACAAAAGTCAATTATAAGTATACTTAAATTGAAGAGTATATTATTACTTATCGAGACGCCAGTACTCAAATTTAAAATAATTTTATTACAACATTTTAATTTTACTCAAATTACACTTGTCGTTTTGGCCGAAAGCGTTGCCGAATGTAGAATGATATCTGTGATTTGTTAAATTTCGGTTCCAACTCAACCGTATTTGCATGTGTAAATTTTCGTGAACGAATCTACCTTGTAACACTTAATTTAACATGTATGTATGTATGTATGTATGTATGTATGTATGTATATTAATTTGAAATTGAGATCTGTAGCCAATCCTGCTGTTTTCTAGTGGCAAAGCATAATTTTTGTAATTTGAAATTGTACTGTCCTCAAAATGAAATTTGAATTTGAACTGTTATCACATGCGTCATAATCGGCTATTTTTAACTTGAAACCACACTGTGAGCTTCAAATTCAAACAATTGGTATCGCAAACGTATTTAGCATACATGGCGTAAACATCCGGAGAGATAGAAGGATGGAATATATCCCTGCAGGTATTTCTCTTAAGACAAGACAAACCCGCTATTCCCTAGAGGTAAAAAGTCTTCATAACGTTTCCACTCTGCCGACCAGAAGGCTCGACTGGGGGGTCACTGAAGCGTGCCAGGGCTGGTTAGGGAAGACCACAAGGAGATGGCAAACTTACATGCTTCCCTAACGATTGCTGACTCGCTTTTAACCGATCCGCCACCTTTCCGCCACGCATAGCATTCACATTTGTATCCGTCCATTCCGTGGTACAGCATCACAAGCTTGCGGTGAATTTGAATCGACGCTTGCAAATATGGCTGCCCGGTTGATGTATCGACACCACGAGCTGTTGTATGTAAATGCTCTTTCGCCTGTAAACAAAATACAAAAATTCTATTTGAATGAAGCTAAAACGTTCACAAATGCGTTTCGGATTAAAACAGGCAATTATTGTATTTTGATATAGAAAAATAAAGGTTTGAAATAAGTTTTGGAAAATAAACAAATGTTCCATCTGTGATCCAGAAGCTGTAGCCCCCGCGTTTCCTGGTTCCGTTACCGGATTTCCGGTATAATTTAAGCCGTTCGTTGCTTAAATATCAACTATGTAAAAGCGAACACATCTGATTTCGTAACATATATGTCGTTGTCCAAGTCGTAATTCAACCCGATTCCGAATTGGGTTAGTTCAAAGCAGAATTACGAATTGGGTTAGCCCAAGGAGAAATCATGTCAGACAAATCTGTGCGTTTTCTTAATTGGTTACTTGATAGTGGTAATCCTGCTTGATTTCCCTTTGCTCAGTAAGACAAACAGCTAGGCAGCCAATATATGGCGATTATTTTGCCAATCAGAAAAAAGTATTCTCATCAACCAATCGTACTTGAGTATTGCATTAAAGTAGTAACCAAACACAAAGCTTAGACTTGTCGCATAAAGAATATTCGGAATTGCGCTAAATTACGCTTGGGCTACGACATATATACTTAACGAATAGAAGCTTCATTGAGTTTTAAAATAAAAATATACAAACTTAGCTACCATAATTACATAAACTCACCCAATGTCCGTTACATTTGAACGAAATCCGATCGGCAAACAACGCGCGACAGGTTAAATTTGCAGGTTTTCGTTTGATGACCCAAACATACTCGGCTGGACTCTGAACAATGATTGGTCCTTCAATTGTGTCAGACACAGAAATGCCGGCCGATGCTCGCATTCCATTGGCTGTTGCGTCGTCAACGTCGACCAGCTCCGGCGCTGTCATCCAATCAGGCGGTTCCTCAGCGTTTAAACTTTCGACGACTGAAATTCGAAAAAAAATTAAAATGATTTTAAAAATTAGTTTGTTGGCCAGTTTTTCGTTGCATAAAGCCCCACTCACACGTGCGAGGTTTTGCTGCGAGAACTTGCAGATGCAAATTGCACTTGCAAGTTTTGTCTCACATCTCGTTCGAAAAATTTGCAGCTGTAAATAATTCATTAAAAATCACAGTTATAAATTTAGTTCATATGTATGATTAACTACGCAAGTTCACTGAACTTATTGCAGCCGCTTTCTCATTGGTTGATAAAAAATGCAAGTTCTGCGCGCATAATGCAGCTGAAAGTTCGCACAGCAAATACTTGCAAGTGTAAGTAGGGCATTAAAATAGCAGTTTGACGAACTTCTACAATAGTCCGATCAGACTGCCGAAATGAGTTCATTTTTGGTCGAATCTTAAAATCATTTTCATGAAGTAAAAATAAGGAGATCTAAAGTTATTTTGGACGCTTGAAATTAAGACATTTTTAATTTCACTCTATTGGGTTAATTTAAGTAAATTTAATATTAAAACTCAAAATACCGAACTTGTTACCCAGCCAAGGTACAAATCAAATGCGGCATTTAAAAAGACAAAAAATTTCATAATATGAATAATGTTTGAAAATATTTTCATTTTATTAATCAACTGTTGCGGTTAAAACAACTCTTATAAACAATCCTGTCCAGTCAAAATTAGCAAGCATTCATCTTTTGATTTACAAAAAATTCTCATGTTTAATTCACAAGGGTCTGTCCACTAAGCCTAAGCCTAAACATAAGCCTGAGCCTAAGCATCTCAATCTACGACTCTCCTAAACACGCTGTATCACAGCGAGGAAGTCTCTATTATGGGCTCGTAGCCAGGGAGTGCAGGGGGTTTAGCCTCGACTGGAATAATTCGGTTTACCATCAATACTTTTCAACCACGCTTGTAAGTCATAGAAAACCCTTGTATAACGATCCTGAATAATGTTTACCCCTCTAGTAAGTTGAGCTGGCTATGGTCTTGTTCTATAATTAACGTAGGCCAATAAAAATTGATTAAAAGTTCGACTGCTGTCGTCAACAGCTGAGTTGCATCTGAGAAAAAATAACGTTTCTGAACAGGTCATCTTGAATTCTGAACAAAAGCCTTAACATCCTAAACGTAAGCGAAATAATTTCCATTTAACGAAATTGTGGAAATTTATAAAAACTAAGCATAACTGAACATTAATAGAATTCGCTTGTTTCTGACGTAACGTAATAGTCTTATGGCCAATGTTACTTTAAGGGGCGTAACAGCAGATTAAGCGTATTTATTAAGCCTAAACCTAAGCGTTGCAAAAATGTGTTCCTAAACCTAAGCGTAAGCCTATGCAAAAATGTAATATAGAATCTAAACCTACTCTTTTATGGTCTCACCTGAAACCTGGACGCTCCTTAAAGTAACATGGGCCGGTTTCATATTTTTTCAAATGTAATTCTTTGATCTTGGGGAATATTATATTAACGCATAATAAATAATACAAATAATTTGAGGATTGCATCCTCCCTGCGGCCCACAGCACGCATCCCTCCGGCTGGTAACTGTTTTCCTACCGCAGAATTTCGCAATCACTTACAAGAGTTCCATCGCGTACGTCTATACTCATTCGAATCATGCCTTGCATTCGGCATAATGCATTATTATTATTATTACTATTGTTGTTGTTATTATATTATTATTATTAATGTTATTATTATTATTTTCGTTGTTATATTATTATTATTCACAGTACAAAGTACCAGTTACATTTAATATAGCGCTATTTAAAATACTTATACTGTAACTTTGAACAAAATAGAGAAAATTTGAATTTCAACCTCAATATTAATACATTCCTCGTTGTAGAGTCAGAGTAAAACTAAGCGAAAGGGAAGTCAACGCAGGCGAGTTTACGAGTCAAAACTATCGCATTTGACAAAATCTAAGACGTCCTTGATTTAAATACAACTGTTATGGTAAATTAATATTCGTACACCAAATGTATAGAAATGGTAACATTTAAAAAGATAACTTAAGAGTTTGAATTCAGTGTATATATATTCTCCATTGTGTGTAGCATCTATCACCAGTTGGCAATAATAACTTTTCAAACTGACCAATTCCGGATCTGTAGCAAGAAATTATAAAAAACAAAAATTGGCTGAGTTTTCGAACCTCATCATTCACTGTTTCGAAAGTTACAAGACTTATTAATAATTGATGATAGATGTTACATATATTTGAGAATACGGCCATCAAAGTCATTCGCGAGTAAAATGGTATACTTTTTGTGAACTAAAATTAATAGTAATGGTGGTTAGCGAAATTACCTCATGTATCTTAGGGCTTAAAATTTGAATATCGTGGAAAATTACACTTCACCGGCCTAAAAAGAATTTTTATAAAGTCAATACACACTTTTGCCTAGTATACTGAAACACAAATCGTAATTCACAGCAACATTGTTCGAATATACCTTGGGCAGAATGGAAATCTTATAATATATCTTGGGGTGGGTACTGTGCAATGGGTGAAGCTTGGGGGGTTGATTATACAAGAGATCCCAGAAAATTTCTCTCATGGGGCGTCCGCTGAAAATTATAATTGGGGGGAACCGAATTATTTCGAAGAACCCGATACAGTGACAATTTAAGATTATTTACTTTTAGACTCAGTCTATTTGGTTGAACACCAGCCAAACTTGGAGGGGACACGGCCCCACAATGCCCCCCGTGTGGACGACCCTGATTCCCTCACTCACTACGCTCGCTTATAAAGGATAATTCTCCAAACAGCAGCTTTACTGTCTTTGAAAAACTGGCAACCAAAAAGTTTTCGCTATAAATACGCTCTTTATTAGCGATTTATCGATTCTCAAGATTTCAATTTGAAATTTTGACAAATTAAATTTAAATTTTTACCCGGTTCGAAAAAAACCGACATTCTACAGCAAAAATTGGTGCATTTATTGTAGTATTAGCATATTTCGCCACAGCTGACATCTGTTGACCAACCAGAGCCGAACAAATCATATTTTTGACTCGAAAATATATAATTTTAACATTTACTCAGCGTTCATCAACGAACCTTATTATATGCATATCGGAACTAAATACTATATAGCATTAATTTTTAATATTGACCCCTGCTTTAAAAAATTGACTCAAGTCTACCATCAAACTGGGATCCTGAATGGTAAACCGGTCACAGTGTTTAATTTTAAATTATTTTCAAAACATTTTAATGTATTTAGACTATTTTAAGGATCTATAGCCATATTCATTACTTTTTACTTGAAAAATAATACTTTTAACCCCCCCCCCAAAATGTCACATCAAAAAAGAGGTCCGTTGACAACAACTGGGGTTGGACACAAGCAGGAGACTCTGGTGCACGTACCCTACTAAATTTCTGACGCAACGTGGAAAAATAAACAGTTTCGGCCGTGGAATAGTTTTCCGAGCTGAGTATGCTCGCTGGCAAACTTTGTTGGTTTAAGTTATATACTCATTCGAAATGAAATTCAAGCTAACACCAGCACAACAGTTCCGCCATACCCTGAAAATTACAGTCTTATACAAGACCATTTTAGTCAAAATTAGGTTTCATGCGTTACACATCCGGTAATATGGGCAGCCTTGTACAACCAGAACAACCAGCAGGTACTTTACTTGGTCAATTTATAAAACTGGTTTGGGTTTTTTTGCTGCTGGCCCCATAAAATCATATACCAAGGATTTTTGGCCTAAAAATATACATCACTGTCAAAAAATGGTTGTCAGTTTTGGGTTGTTGCTCAAGGAAAAACCTTGATAGCCTCTCAAGAGAAATAGAGAAATATATGTTGTTAGAAGGAAAAAAGAAAGAAAGAAGTAAAATAAATAAAGAATGAAAGAAAGAAAGAAAGAAAGAAGTAAAATAAATAAGTAAATAAATAAATAAATAAATAAAGAAAGAAAGAAAGAAAGAAAGAAAGAAAAAAAGCGACGGGTTGATGCAAAAACTGTTGCACTGATACCTGCTGAACCATGAAAATAGGTGGAATTTCAGACGAGACGTGCTTAATACATCAATAGCGTTAGTAATGTTAAAAAATCAATTTACGTTTGCAAACATTTATTATTAACCGAAATCAATTTTTAATCTTTTCAATACTAAACTATGCCGGGGGAGAGAACTCTCGATCTGCTACCCTGGCTGCACCCAAAGACGTAAGCGATGCTTGGTTGAGGTTTTGCGTAAATTTAGGCTAAGCGATTCGTTACAATAATATTAGGTCTGATACAGAAACCACGAAAAACATTAAGAAGTATTTAGAATATGCGTATTTCGATGCTTGAAATATATTAAAATGACAAATTTGAGCTATTGAAGTTAAAAATGTTCAACTTTGATTTATCATATTGAGTTTTCGTGATTATGCTAGGTGATTCTATTAAGAGTTACTTTTTAAATATATTTAGGCATTTGAAACAACTAAACGGATCCAAAGGCAGAGGAAACCCTCCTGGTTTAGGCTCCCGACTCTGGGAATCAAAACCAAGTGTTTGTATTTAGGTTTAGCACTAAAAGGTCGTTTGGCTTTTCGTTCGCGAAGTTTTAGCCGCTTGGAGGTATTCAGTTTAGAACGATTTTTGTTATATGACTCGTATGTTTAGATTTAAGAATAGTTCGTTCAGAAATGGAGGTGGCTCATGGGTAACTGTGGGGGCCCCCATTTGGCGGATAAGTGCCGATCGGAATTCGTTACCCCTTGAGCACGCCATACCATAAGAGGTAAAATGAAACAAAACGCGGAAAATAAATTTTTCTCGGTGTTGAAAATTTTAGCTTAAAAGTAAGCTAAAAATTACTTCTGCAGAATAAATATATTAAATTTTTAATTTTCCAGGGTCGCCGTTTGCTAAATTGAGCTTAATTCTGTAAACCGAAGGTTTCGAAAAGACAAACTGCATAGAAATATGGAAATCAGCTTAAAAATCACCGAGTTCCCCCTCTTATTCGGGTCACTACCGTAGTACATTCGGGGTAAAGCGTTTTCATACGACCGCATAGTGCGACTATAAAAAATCCCACGTGGCGCCGGGCGAAATTGGCCGGCCACATGCGGACCCACTTTCGCCTTTGAATTTGTTAAACACAAATTAATTAAATATTGAAATACAAAAATTACCTTTAAACCCTGCCAAAATTTCAAAAACTAACGTTCTTTGTAATAATAATAATTTCTGGTTTCGTCTATGCATATAATATTCAAACTGCAATACCCACATAGAATTAGGATTTCTAAAATTTGCTGCGGTGTTAAAACCAAAATGTCTTCTATTAGGCAAAGGTACATTATAACCGGTATGATTAACCAGAACCAAAGTCTCGCATTGACATCTCATACTAATCAACTATTTTCACGCCCCGTAATCAGGCAAAGATTGGTAACATTCGCCTGAAACAATACTACCATCAACGATGCAGCCATGATTTTATTTCGAAAAGGTATAACTTCAAATATACACTTTTACTGTCAACCGTAGGCGAATGGAAAAAATTTTTGACTTCAATCAGATCGCATGTTTATTTCTTAAACCTGTCTAAAGTGTCTAATATTTACATTCGCCAGATTTCATGGGTGGCATCCGTAGTCGCTATATGCCCCCTATTGTACCCGTGCCTGATTTTAGTATGAACGTTAGTCGAAAAGTATCACAAAATACGCTGATAAAGCCAGGACAATATAATTAGCGTATTTATTCATTATTAAACATAGCGTGGAACGACAGAATTAACATTTAATTTAAAATTGCGGCCGCACAGCGACTTTTCCTGTGGAATGGTAAACAACAGAGTCGATGGGTTTCACAGGCACAAATTAGCAGCCTCTGATTGCGTGATTCGTATTGACTGTAGCGTTGAATTCGGGTCTGAACAGGTGTTTGATATAAAATATTTTCCTAAATGACTTTAGTGATTATTTTTAGATCACATTTTGAGTTTAAAATTTAGAAAATAAAGGTTTAACATTTATATCCTATCGGAAACGAAGTCCATACTTCGATATAAGGCGGATTAGGGAACCCCATCAGCCCTATTACTATGCAGCGCCGGATTATAGGCGGGGGGATGCAGTGGGCCCGGACCCCGGGCGTCCCACCAACCGAAAACTGACTATATGTTACAAAATATTACAATTAACAAGCCATCAAAACAACTATAGAATGGTTTAATATAAGGGTTGCTAGTCATATGGGTCCCGGGCATCCCACCGTCTTAATCCGACCCTTTTATTACGAAATCAAAAGTTTCACAAAGTCTGTATGCGATACAAATAGTTGCCGGGTCGAACGGAACAAAAGGGAAAATGTTGAAATTAGTAATTTTAGAAAACTTAGACAAATTGAACACCAGTCGAATTGCAGTATTCTTTCGGTTTTTAATTCGACACAGAAACCGCAATTGCGTGTCGCATCTATCACCAGTTATTAATAGGTTTTCAAACTAGCAAACTGCAGCAATTCCGGATATCAAATTATGGTCAAACGTCGTAGCGATCATATACAAGAACTGTGCTAAATTTCGAAGTTGTCAATTTACTGGGTTTTATTCTGACAAGACCTATCACCAACTCGCAGTAGGTGCTGTGCACATTTTAGAATAACCCGTACTAAGCTTCAAAGTGCATTTCTTATTGTAGTGAAATTGTAAAAATAAAAACATTTCAAAGTTTCAAATCTTAGTTTACACAAAAACAACGCATGTCCCCCCACCGGCACAAAGGCAGACTTAGGATAGCCAGCGCCGGAGCAGACGAGGGCTCCCACAAACTCTAGGGTGAGGGCCCAAACTCGCGAGCGAAGCGAGCTTGACGCCAGATGCCATATGTCTTTTAAAACTTCGGCGGTTTTTGTTTCAACAGGTTAGGGTGGGAGCCCCGAATGGGGGCTATGGGGGTATCTGCTCTGGCTCTGAGGGTAGCGCTGTAATTTTGCTGCCGATGCCAATTACTCACGTACGATACCTTTTGACTTACTGTGACTCACGGCACCGGCCTAGTGCCACCCTTAACGTAAAAGTAATACCTAACAATGCTTATTCTTGAATAAACCATTATTAAATTTAGCATTTCCCAGCTAATTTTCTAAATCAAAACAAACAACATTAAAATTCTATTTTTCTCACCGAAAAATCATTCGATCACAACCTCAGGCAAAAACCACAAACGAAGACAGGAGCTGGAAAAAGCATACAGCATCATAATGTTCCCACCCACATTTCGCATCATGAACACAGCGATTTCTACATTCCAGTCACGTGAATCCTGCTGTCCTAAGATGTGCTGGAAACCTAAGTCTCGATGTTATAACCAGGGAGGGGTGACAAATGTGGAGTCGTGATTCTTATAAATGCGTTCAGGAGGCAGGATGTTTTAAGCGAACACCGCAGGATTTGGCTACGGATCCATAAAAACTCGAATAATCATAAAGGTGAATTAGTTGGAAACAAGGCGTCAGGTTTGTGACTAAACCCGTAGACAGATCACCTTGCTTAGGGAGGCTAAAATTTTTGAAAAGGGCATACAAATACTTCATGTAACTCACAAGCGACACTAAAACTACCAACGGGGAATATTTCTAGGGAGTTTCGCCTGCCTCCTGATTCCCCTCTGGCTACGGCACCGTCTGTGACCACCCCCTTGCAAATAGACGCTTTGAAAAGAATTAATCTAAATCACAAGCTTAAGACTTGAAGAAGGTAAATTTCCATGTTTACTCGTTGCAACGCATATCAACCGTAGGACAGACATTGATTTAATGCATGACAGGACAAAATTAAGCTGTTTGTCGGCACTAGCAGATCAACAAAGGGTCGGGTTGGAGTACATCCCCGTCAGAAAATTTTATGTGATAAAATGGCAACGTCCCACGTTAATACAATTTCCACCGGTCTGAAATTTGGCCCATACGTTTATAGGATGCTCATAAGTTTTGCCGACCCGCCTGTCTCTCGTCGGAAATTTCTGCAACCGCCACTGTTTGTCTGCTGTTTAAATTTAGCTGTGCACCTCGGATCTGTCGTGTGGACTTATATTCTGTATAAGTTATTACTATTTAATCAGGTATAGTATTCTGAAGTCGCTGTATCGCAGCTGAGAACGAATACACAAAGTGTTCCACCCAGGATCCATATTTGGAAAACCCTGAAATTAATATGAATCAAGGTGCAACCGGAATTTCGGTTCCGGCAATTTTGGATCTTACGGTTCCGGTTCCGGTAAGCTTCTACCGGAATTAAAAATCCAGGTATTTAATTTTGGTCGGGGGCAATTAGACATTTTACTAAAGAGAGGAAGATTAGCTTCAATGGATAAAGAAAATCTAAAATATAGCAGACAAAGTGAATACCTATTTCCAACTAAGGGTTATTTCATCAGAAATGTTGCAAAAAAAAGAAAACTAAAATGAATGTTTCAGTGGTATGTATTTTTCATTTTTCGGTACCGTTTCCGGTATTTGTTACAAATTCCGCTTCCGGTAAATTGAAATTCCGGTTGCAACATGATCAATGACAACCCGTCATCCGACAGCCTTTCGTTCCGACACAGCATCCTAAAATTAATTATAAGCATAAACCGAAGCATAAGCCAAATAATAATAATAATAATAATAATAATAATAATAGTAATAATAATAGTGGAAAATAAATTGTCGAGTCGACAACATTTCGGATTCCAAGTTGCAGGTCGACCAATTCTTATGATATCGATTAAAATAAGATTGAGGAAAAGTTTAAAGTTGATAGTTTCAAACATTTTTGCACGAAAAGTCATGGAGCAAGAACACAAAGGAATAATAATCAGGATAAATCTATTAAAGTTTGTTTAAACGAAAAAAATACATAAAATACATTTCCGATTCGTTTACCGTTTGGTTATAAACATAATTTTTTACATGAAATTATACTCTACTGAAATTGAAATAGTGGCTGCGTCCAGTGTCACTGTCGACAAGCCTGACCATTGGGTGAGCCAATTCGTTCCTTTCATAATTGGAATATCAATTTAACTGACCAATCAGATTTTGAGACGCAAGCACCGGTTCGCAACGTGAAATCGCTGACGTTATGAAGAAACCGATTGTGATGTAATACCAATGGGATATAACCCGGCTATTGAAAAGTCTAAACCTCTTTATCTTATAGTCTAGCAGCTGAAATTACTAGCCGACCTTAGAATAAGATTGAATTCTCGATAGGACAGACGCATTGAAACGCTGGTTAGTTTCAGTGATAAGAGCGATGCAGGTTAAAGGATTGGACGGCATACAGCTTGAGACGTAGCCAAAGGGTATACAGGGCATAGTTTTTTTAAATATTTTATCAACTTAAAATATATGTTTGCTGAGATTTGTAAGCCAAAATAATGCCGTATTTTGATGGAAAAATTTAATTATTTAAAATATCTTTTAGCGAGTTGGCCACATCTGTAATATATGGATTTTAGATCATCAAATCTTGTGTTTATTTGTGTCGTACTGTAGCAATGAATGGAACGGTCAGAAGTAACTCGTGGTTTGTGAGTTGAAATCTTTGCTCTGTCGTTAACAACCACTCAATGATGGGGTTAATAGGGGTTAGCCAATTTTTGACAATTGACGAAACGAGCTGTTCACAGTTCGCGTTGTTTGCAAAATATTACTGATTGGTGTTAGATGGTATTCACTGCAAAGAATATGGGTCAATGTTACTTTAAGGGGCGTCCAGGTTACTGGTGAGTCTATAAAAGCGAAGGTTTAGATTCTAGATTACATTTTTTTGCTTAGGCTGAGGTTTTGGCTTAGGCTTACGCTTAGAAACACATTTTTGCAAAGCTTAGGCTTGGGAATACACTTAATCTTCCTGTTAAGCCCCTAAAAGTAAAATTGGCCAGAATATGGATCCTAATCGATAGCGCGTAGGAATTTGTGGTCAACAAATTTTAAAGACGGTAACGTTGAAAATATAAAAATTCTTGTTTATTAACTGAATAAAATCTTTTAATGTAACTTTACTGTTTTTAAATGTGTATTAATTAAGTGAAGTATTGAAATTACTAACTCAGTTTAATATATTACACAAGTACTGAAGTCGGTGACTTGAGTAATTCTTCAAGTATAATTTAAGTAAATACTTAAGTAAGATTTCAGAAATCCAATCTTTGTCTTTGAAATCGACAACCGTCAAACTCTGCCAGCTCATGGCGATACCGAGTCCGTCGTGTCCGCTGGTTCGTAATCCAAAAATTGTTTCGCCAAACGGTTTCCATCAGTTGTGATTTGGGAATTCTTTAAAAATAAGCACCTGCCGATTTGGTACGGTTGTTAAATATTCGAGATATCGTAGCGAGTAGGCTTTGCTATTTTTTCTAGCAACAAAATATATTTTCTGACACATGGGCGTTGCAAATATTTTGAAAACAAGAGATTACGTCCTAGTAACAATTTCAAATCGGAATTGTCTTTTATTACAAATTGAAATTGTGTCAGAAGCCACTGTACAAAAATGTCAAAAGGGGGTCATCCCCTGACACCCCCTTCCCATTCGCTGCGTCGTTGTTCTAGCAACCTCATTTCGGTAAGCTTTGTCGGTACCCGGAAATACTACACGACTGTTGTTGTTCTCACGACCACAGCGAAGGCAGTCAGCCAAAAATGATTTCACTCAGCGACCTTCATAAACAAACCACGACGCTTCGAAATAATCATTGCCTTCTAATTACAGGGGAGGGTCGAGTTGGGTCAAATCTCCTCAAGCAAAATTTGCCAAACCAGTGTTTTCTGTTGTTTGTTAGGTTTTACGAAACCACAACCACATCGTACAGTTCTCATTATTTTCAATCTACAGTGTATATGTCAAACCCGCTTTCAGCTCTGCGAGAAATATTTTTTAACAAAAATTACACAATACTGGCCATAATTTGAGTAAACAAAACGAAATATAAAGGTCAAAAATGAACTCTTACAAACTGTCCCATTTGTGAATATATATTTTGCCAACAAACAACAACAACTAAACTTGGGTCAACTGAACTTTGCTGAACCGAAAACAGAAGATTGCCAGTTTAAAAGTTTTAGGTCAAACTTTTGTAGAACAACTCACGTAAACGGGGGTCCAACGCCAAATAGTCGTCTAATACTTTGTACCCAGAAGATATCAAAAACTAACGGAATGATAAGAAAAATAGGAAATTTCTACAGATTCCAGAAATTGCAAATTTAAAGATCATCAGTGGACCGGGTATCCGCAGTATTGCAGTAGAATAAGCTTAAGCTTTAGACTTTTGTTTGTTGAGCCTTAGGAATAGGCTTATCCTTGTGTTTAGGCTTTGAATATGCTTTATACAACTGTTACGGCCTTGTTCTATACAATAACTGAATTTAAAAAGCCTATAAGCGCTTTATTTTGATGTTTCAAGATTCGAAAAGTGTGCCGAATGCATAAAAAATATATTCAATTCAGACATCAACAGTTTCATACACTGTAAAAAATGGTGAGTCAAATTGATCCTGTCGGAAATAGGCTTTTCCTGACTACACAAACAGTCAAATTCGACTCCACCAGAGTCAAATTCGATTCAATATGTCGCACGTGTGACTCTGGCGAAGTCGAATTTGACTCAGTTTGTGTAGTTCCGTAGAGCCTATTTCGGAGAGAGTCAATTTGATTTACTATTTTTTGCAGTGTACTTTTCGATTATTGGACGCTAGAAAACACATTTTGAGCTTCAGATGAACCATTTGCATCGCAAAAATTTCAACATCAAATGACTTCTGAATGCCTGTGTCCTTTGTTGCACTTGAGCTTCAACGTTTACCCGTGATTTCGACTAATTTGGCGCTTAGAAGAAATGGTTTAAGACCCAGCTAAAGCTGTCAAATGTCATAATTTGATTATACAAATGTTGACCGGAACCGAATACGTAACAGCGCCAATAACTAAGACGACTAAAGCATTTATGCCGTGTCAAAAGGCAAAAATCCAGGATCAAAACCGATTTCAGTAAATGGTAAATTGTATTTAAAACCAAAATTGAGTTTTGAGTAAATGTTTAAAAAAGAAATTATGGAAAATAAATTTTGTTTAATTTTTGAAAAAAAATGAAAAAATGTTGAAAAAGTAACTCAAAAAGCCTTTGAGAATTTAAGCGTTATACATTTAGACGAGCTTTTAAGAGTACTCGCAAAGAACGGTTTGGAGACAACCCGAGTAACAGGTCGAGTTATGAGAAGTAAAGAGCTTCACATATGAGAAATTCTCGATTTGTCACCACGGGTCAATCCAAAAGGCAGCCAGGCCCCACGAACCCTAACAGAAATCAAAACCAAAGTTTTGCGTTAAGATTTAGTACTAAAATTGCTTGCGTCCCTCATGGCCGGACCAGCTACCCCTTTACCCTCTATTTAAAGGGGGGCGATCCCTAACGGGCCCCCCACCCTAACCGGTTAAAACAAAAACCTCTTAAGTTTTAAAATGTGTCTAGCTTCTCGTTTGCTTCGCTCGCGAGTTTGGGGTCCCCACCCTGGAATTGGGGGGAGCCCCAACCCCTGCCTGCTCCAGCACTGGAGTCACTCATGCGTCCCAACCGAATCCACCACTGTTCAACGAAAGATTAAACAAGTCATAAAGTGACGGTTTACATTACCAGAATAAATAAACTTACAACCATATTAACCAATCACGTTAGTAGTACAATATTTATCTGGTTCTCTGTCACTTGATGACACCGTAAAAACTACTTTTCTGGTTCATCGAGAAGAAAAAAAAGACTTTGTTACTTTGTTGTGTCTATTGTTATTAAAAGTTCGGTCTGGCTCTTGGTCAAATAAACAACAAAACAACAAGGCTTCGTGCATGACTATAAGTAATGGTGCCACGGTTCTCCACCCACTAAACCAGAAATTGGTATATCGATTCCGAAATGGTTGGAACATTTGTCCTTGGTTATCCGACCGGGCCCATAGCCAGGAACGGGTCACGAGGGCTCAGCGCCAACTGGAAGTGGTCCATTTAGAAAGTTTTCAACCTTTATTGTAAGTAATCGAAAACCGTTGTATGTTCCTGATGAAAATTGTGCTGCCCCCCTGGTAAGGTGAGCAAACTACACGCCTGTATCTGAGACAATTGTAGTATACTCGAGGGGTAAGAAAAGTTGTGTTGGGACAAAGAAAAATTTATGAAAATCCAATTTTAAAATTATGCCACTCAAAGTTTTGACGTGTCTTTAGCAGGGGCGTATCCATGCACGGACAGATTGAACATATCCCCTGTGGAAATTTCTAGAGAACCTAAAAAAATGTACCTACTTTATCAGACTTTAGAATAACCTGATTTATCCCAGTAGTGTGGTCTTCGTCCTGGCTCGATCCTACAGTTTAAACTTTAATCTTTACACTTCGCTCAGGTTTAGGCTCATTCTTATGCTGACGTTTAGGTTCCAGGCTTATAAGCTTAAGAATATGTAAAGGGGGCTAACGTTTCCTTCAAGATCAGACCAACCTGCAGGTATTACAAATCTATAAATTCGATTCCATACAGGGACACAATGTTGACCTTGTAGCCTGTTGCAGTATTGCGGTTAAAATTTAAAATTTAACTAAAACACGCATTAAGGTTTCAATTAAATGTTGCTTGTTAGCTTCGAATCGTTGTTTAATCCGCTTAGCTAAGCATGAAAGCCATATTTAAAACTGCATCGTGATGTTAAATAAATGATTTCTGCTAAACAGTAAAATCTGCGCTCGGATAGCTAATCTTTTGGCTTTACGCTTTCTAATCTTAGAATTAGCTTAAAATGCCTAGAAAAGTCAGCTTTGTATAGCAACAATCAAATTGTCAACGGTCGGTTAACAGAGCTGTATTCAATATTTTGGGAGATTGAAAGGGTTGATACCATATAAACTTTACAATAAAGCGAAATTATTACAGAACGTAATAGTTTTACTAAACCAAAATTAATCGAAAAAAATATATTCTCAAATGCGTATAGCAGCTATCATCAGTTAGCGATAGGTTATCAATCTGACGAGCATCTGGAATTGGAGATTTCAAAATCGGTACAGACGAAGAGCAAACCAAACGCGAACAATGTGCTAAATTTCGAATCGCAACCGGCGCTGGGTTCAAAGTTACGCTACCTATCACCAACTGGTGATAGGTGCTACACACATTTGAGAATACGACTTCAGATATTCAGTGCGATTACATTCAAATTTTTGTTCTAAATTGAAATTCGATATTTCCGGACATCCGCATCCGGTGATGAAGTTAAACGTTATTCGAGCGAATTTAATCAGTTAAAAACGTATGCCATTGCATTTGGTTTTAAGATTATCAATTTAGATGCTTATAATTTCATCAAATCATAGAATTAGCTCTGAACTCGCAACAATATTAGGAAAATTCGTGTACGATATATATAGCCATTGTAGCGAAAAGTTGGCACAGTTGCATAGCTCAGTAGTTAAAGCAGTGGACCGGTAATCCGTACCTCGTTGGCTGGATCCTTACTGTATCCGTAGCAAAATTTCCGTGAAGGGCGCTATATGGTACTGCTCAACTTAGAATCATTTTAACTTGACGGGGTTGCAAAATATTGTAACCATTTTGGCAAACTGCAATACGGTTGGGTTATTTTTATCAGGGGTTGGTTTTGCGTCAAGTTTTGGTCAATTTTAATGACAGAACAACACTTTTGAGAGTAAGGCTTGGCTTGTAAAATGTCGGCGTATACAAACGACAAAAAGGGTATCAAAGATATTGTGTCATCTATGATGATATCAGAAAGCAAGCAAACAGTTGTCGCCAAAAGCATATTCTACAAAACAGATACAAGATTTCTGGTTCAAGCAACCAGAATCTTGTGTAACAATTGATTTTGAGCAAACGTTGCGAACGAGAAATAACTGTTCGACATATAGAATTTAACGTTGTTAAAAGCGGTTTTTGATTGTCATAATTTCAAACTAATAAATATGAACCGGCGGAAGCGCCTTCAACCTCCCAATTTGGGAGCCCCTGACCCTTGGGGGCCCCATTTTGGTAAACTAAAAAATTTTCACTGACCATGAAGTTGTAGAGTTGTAAAACGTTGTTTGGTGAACCCTCGGACCTGTGTAGGAGGGACCTGACTGTGTTAACTCCGGTTCTGAATATGAAAATTAGAGATGAATTAACCGAAAACCACCTGCAACATTGCTAAATTTGATTTTGGAACGGGCTTATAGCCAGCGTGGGAGGCTAGGAGGGGTTCCACCCACCCCCCGACAAACTTTTGGCTCCTCCTAGAAAATTTTCAACCTTGCTCGTAATTCAACGGAAACCCTTGTATACCCCTCCTGGGCAATTTTCAACCACCCTCGCAAGGTGAGGTAGCGACGGGCCTATTTTCGAAGCAAATGCCATTTCCAAACTTCGTATGATCTCCTGGTAACTCTGTAGCGTTTGAATAAATGGGGAAATATGTCTTTAGACCCTGTCCCAAGAAACAGAGTATTTGCACCCTCTTTTACTGACTGTGTTGATTGATTGCAGCAGAACAAACTGACCATTTTGAGAACAATATTAATCAATTAAAATTCAAACAAAACAACATCAAGGCCGGAACACACTTAGATTGCGAGAAATTGTTACACAAATACAACATAATTTGCTTGGAGAGACATCGAACCAAGGGTTTTCAACCTTAATTATATCAGGGCTAACGTGGACACTGGACACAGCAGTGGTTCACTGAGGAATTGGCAGTTTACTGTGGGTCGACTCCGGTGAAAAGCGATCGACGATGACGTGTTGGTGTTTAAAATGACGTTGGCAAATCGTCATTGATGATTCAATAAGGCAGATCCACTCTCGGATCCAAATCATTTCTTATTGAACGCCGCATTTCAACATCCGTCGAAACTCTGATGCAGTCTGATTGAGTAAAACAAAGGTTATGGGTAGATCTTAGAGTTAGCCTGCATATTAGTTCAAACCGAATCACCTCGTTTGAAATCTCTCCGAGATCTGAGATCTACAAAATGTTATTCGAAATCTTAACCGTTTTAAAACCACTGTTTCTGGTGGATCCAGAAAGAATTATACTGGGAATACGTCCCTTTACCCAGCGTCCTTTTGGTGCAAATAGTAATGATCCATAGTTTCTCAATTATTTTGAACCAAATAACCCATAAACATGACTGCTCAGGTATTTCTAAGAGGCACAATACAGTCACGAGACAATTTGTGTGATTCCACCGATTAAGACCGCAACATTTTTAGCAAAATTTAATTTTTAAGTACAATAGATATTTGACATTTTATTGCCCTAAGACAAACAGGATGCAGTTTAGCAAACAATCCGATGCCAAAGTTTATTTAAATCAACTTAAAAATCTTAAATGTTTCAAATTTTCAATTTCCTCGACTTTATTCAGTAAACAAATTTGAAAAAACAGTTGAAAAAACACACACAAGACAGTAAATTATGGAAAATGAAACGAAATTTCGCTCTTTGCAACGTGATTTGCAACCAAACGCAGTGCAATCTGCAACAAACAGTTGCGGCCACATCCTGTCAGGGGCGTCGCTATGGATTTCATTTCGAGAGTTGTATTTCGTGGGGACAGATCGAGATTAATTTATGGTGTGTAGGATAACGCAAATTATTGCAACCCATATAAAAATACGTTTGTTCTTAGCTAACACACTTTACCAGGTCTGTTAATATATCTCTTCTTGTAATATACACACTTCTAAAAACATCGCTGTTTTCTGAAAAAATTGCAGTAACAACGTTTGTAACTGATGCATGCACTGCAATTTTTTGCAATTAATATATACATCTTTGTACACACGCCGAATAATCTACAGCAACTTAGGTTTGACATTTTGTGACAATATTGTTTTAAAATTAATACAATCAAAAACCGTTCGCGGATGATCCCGCAATTTTGTACGGGGGTGCGAACTAATTTTTCAAGTCTTTGTGGGTCTCTGCCCCCCCAGAAACCAAAACACTTCATCGTGTTTCGTCCTGTTTCGCTGGTGCGAGGGGATGGTAGGAATAATACATATTTGTCCACCACCTTGTCTGTGCTAAAAATATTGCGATACAAATCGTTCATTCTGTACCAGAGCACGCAGGGGGGTGGAGGTCCCCAAAATTGAGGGTTCGTGACCCCTTGCGATGATCTAAATATTTTTGAAATTTTTTGTTTAAAGTCTTGTTTTTACAGTAGGGCCCTTAAGTGGGGGCGTATGGAGGTTGCTGCTCAGGCCCTGCGTTCATTTGAAAACCATAATGTGATGTTTTAAAGGTAAATAGCAATTAAATTATGACACAGCTTATTCCCATTAAGATTGTCATGAATATAAGTGAATATTATTTCGATTTTAAATTCAATCTGGCTATCAATATTGTATACACACACAGATTGAACATAAGATATATATACTGCAGTGTCATTAAACAACTTGCAAACAAAAGCAAATTCAACTCAACTGAGCAATAATGTTCCTATTTCAGCTGAAAATTGATACAGAATTTAACAAATAACTCATACTTTGATTGGTTGAAAGCGAATTAACGAGTCGAATCCTTCAGCCCTGTCGCGTTGAAAATTTTGCGATCCAAATTATTGATTGCCCCAACTGATAAATCTTGGTTAGATTGAGTTGAAATCGTAAAATTTACTTTTGTCCAATTAAATGGCTTAAAAAATCTATAACGAATAGAACATGAGTTGAAAATATTTTACGATTTCAACTCAATCCAATGAGCAGTTGAACAGTTGAGGCAAATTCACAAATTGATCGAACCCATGCATATTTAATGAACTGGCGTAGTTTGCCTCAATCCGACACGTATCCAGCTCACTTTGCTATGCGGGAGGCTACCAATTTTTCAGGAAGGTCATACAAGGATTGTCGTTGACTTTTACAAGCAAGATTGAAAATATTCTATAAGGTCCGAATTTTTCCACGGCGTCTGAACCTCCCTTGGCCACGGGCCCGTCCCCAAATCTACAATATTGGCTACGTCTATGAAACCAACCAATGGGAACTCAGTCTACTCTGGTTCGAGTTGCATAAACAAACCAGACCAGACCAACTTTAAACGAATTTACGTCTTGAAATCTGCAACAAATCACAAAATAAATAAATCAAACTCACAAGCGATTGTTAGTTTCCCAATTCGGATTGGTTGGTGTTTAACCTCCCTTTCAACCAATGTCTCTAGGAACAGTTTTGATTTGCCTAAAACAAACAAACCACTCGTATCTGGAAGCCACCGTTCTTTATAACGTGGCCTTGTGCCAGAGTTGAAATAAACAATGCCACAGAAAAATAATAAACAAAATTATGAGGTAAAACTTAATTGGATTCGTAGGTCGAAAAGCTGGGTGAGACTCAACTGTGGAGGACAATAAACTTCCAGGTTCGCTTCCTGGGACCATGTAAAGATCAGGAGCGGAACGTTTTTCTGTGGGACTTGTGGATATACGCGGTGTAGCTTGTGTATGTACAGAGTGTGTAATTTTAAGACACATACATACTCGTGCACATATAGCACTAGAGGAAATTATGGTATCGGCCGCGTGGTGTAATGGGTAGCGCGCTTGACTCGCGAGTGAGATGTCCGAGGTTCGATTCCCGGCGTGGCCTATGTTTCGGAGAAATTTAGGGGAAAACCATGTATATTCGCAGTAATTCGAGGATAGGGGTCGTCCCGACCGTGCAGTTCTGACAGGACTTGAAAAAAGTAAGCTTTAACTTTAGACTATTTTTTGCTCTGCTTAGGCTTAGGTTTAAGCTTAGGCTTAGGAATATGCTTTCGTTACGCTTAGGCTTAGAAATATGCTCATTCTTACGCTTAGACTTAGGCTTAGCCTTAGGCTTATAAATATGCTTATAATACTGTTCCGCCTTTGTTCTTTACATTGGCCGCTTCCTGTATGAATTTGAGAATACGTTTGTGCTATTTAAATAAGTTTCTTAACGACTTCAAACCCCGAAAGAAACACTCAAATTCTAAATTGTTTTAGCAGAAAACTTGAATAATATTGAAGAATGAAAATTATTAACTGAAACGCGTAAATTTGACTCGCTGGAGCCGACTCATAAATTTTCAATTCAAACACCAACGAGACGCGTGGTGCCTCAAAATCAAGACGCCGTTCCTGCAAAATGACTCAGTTCACAATTGCAGTCTCTTGTCAACAATATTTGGCGAGGTCGAGTTAATCAAAAGCCTGCAGTCAATATTTGATTTCGGAACGGTATAACTTGAAACAAAAACTTGCTGAGCGAGCGAAGACAGTGACAAACAATTTTTCCGTGGAAGCCATTGGGTTAATTTTCATTATTTTTATCCCCTCATGAAAGTTTCTGGATACATCAATAGATGCGCCCTGCTATTTGCCCCCTTTGTTTTCAATTTTCCGTCATTTCAATTGGTCAGCGGGTGCGCAAAATTAAAACTTTGAAGAAATATTTCGGTTTTAATGGTGTAAAAATTATTGTAAGCTGTTTTGTGGCTTTGAGAACGACAAAGACAGAGTAGAAGCAAAAGACGAAAATCAGATAAACACAGTTGTTACGGTTGTTTTTAAAATGACACAAATATGGCCTTATAGCCGCTAGCCAAGATTTTATTTCGACAGGGTATAACCTGATATAAACCATTTTCACAGCGCAAACTTTGCCAGAAATGATGCGTTGACCTGTACAATCCAGTAGGTTATTCTAAAGCCTGTTAAACTGGCTTATTTCGAGAAACTTTGGATCGATGTATCCCCCGCTGCCTACGCCTGTGTCACATAAGACGAAACAAACGGAATTGTGTTGTTTTGAATCAAAAAAGAAATTTGGAAAAACTGAAACGAATTGCAACAAAATTGCAGTGAAATCGCACAAAAAAACTGTTTCGAAAAACAACGCTGGTAAAAGCGAAGGTAAAGATGCTATCAGGTGGGTATCAAGCGGCCGAGGATAGAGGGGTTCAACGGCTTGGTACGTAAGGAGACTAAAATTAATATTTTAAAATTAATGTGCTACCGAGGAAGATAGTGCCAATAAAGAACAGAGGTGGAAAAGTATTATAAGCATATTTCTAAGCCTAAGCCTATGTCTAAACCTAAGCCTAAGCGAGAGAATGGGCGTATTCCTAAGCCTAAGCCTAAGCTTAAAGTCTAAAGCAAGCAAAAAATTAGTCTAAAGCATAAGCTTACTCTATTGCAGTCCCACAGAAAAACGTTCCGCCCCTGATGTTTACATGGTTCGAATATAACAAAATTGTAAACATATTATTTAGTGATGCACTTGTACGATTTTTCTAAACAATATTTTGAATTTCGTTTTGAAGACAATTCCAGCTGAAAAGCAACGATTTTGGGCAGATCAGCTACATGGAATTTTTAGTAAACCAAACAAGGCGATATTTATTGATGCGGTCGAAAAAATTTTCCTAACATAAATTAGAATTTAATTATTTCAAAAAATTTTGGACCGAAGTAAATCGACAAGGACCCCGTAGGAGGCGTTCCCACAGTTGCGGCCCTGTTCCGTTTTCAAGTATTTAAACTGTAAGACACTGTCGGCTTCGAAAATAGTTCGTTTAAATTTCATATTCAATTATAAACATTAATAATAACAAATCTACTTTGACAATTTGAAATTTTTCAACGAAACAACGCGGATGTACTTAACGCGTGGTGTTAATGCGAACTAAATGTTCATGAACCCCTTGAGTTGAAATCTTTTCCTTTAATAACACTCAACCGAATGAATTGAAAATATTGCAGCCGGCTTCGAGCAAAGGCCGATCCAGGATTTCAGAATGAGGGGGTGCAATGGACTCTGGTGACAATGTTATTTATGTTTAGCCTGCGCATCTGTAAGTGTGATCTCTAAAATAAACTTCATTGAGATCTTGCTAGGAAGGGGGATACGGCCGGAGTGGACCCCCATAGATTTGCTATGGGTTTCGAGGTTCGAATTCCGCATTAAAAACTGTAACAATGAGCTTATCCCAATAGTGTGAAAGTGGTTTCATACATCCGGAATTGCGTTCAAATTTCATCATTGCAGTCGTAGAGAAATGTAGATTTCAACTGCGTAAAACTGCTTGATTAAATGGCTCAGATTAGTGGCAAATCAGTGCAAGGCGGTGTAAGCATGTGAGACATGCTTGTCCGTTATGTGCACATGCAATATAGTGCAGTGCACTGTATGTATGGTAGCTGGCAGCATACGGTCGACAAATATAGTCGACGAAAAATGCAGTTTGCACAAGCGGGCTACGTGGCGCAGTGGTAGAGTGCTCGTTTAAGGATCCATACGCTGAGAGTTCGATCCCCGCTCTAGCCCGCTTTTCCAGCTGCTTAATAAAAGGTCTGATGTCCCGGCTCCTAC
This sequence comes from Enoplolaimus lenunculus, assembly GCA_030248215.1. Lineage (NCBI taxonomy): Eukaryota > Metazoa > Nematoda > Enoplea > Enoplida > Thoracostomopsidae > Enoplolaimus > Enoplolaimus lenunculus. Next base: position 65,142 of record JASANG010004045.1, on the reverse strand, counting down.
CTAGACTGACAGGCGGGAGGCACGCGAAACCCCCGTCTGAAAAATTTCTATGATAAAATGCTAAGGTCGCTGGGCCTTGCAAATTTCTACTTTTGTGACACGAAAATTACTGTTTGGCATCTGGGTCACAATGTCTTTCACAATATACATTTAGTAGCCTAATAAGTCAAACATTTCTATACGCGCCGCTGGATCTATTAGCTTTGGGTCAAACCTTATAATTTTTAAATAGCACCTCGGAATAACCGTTGAAGCAATTGAAAATTATCGAATAACTATATTCTGATTAGCCCGAAAAATAGACTTGACCTAAGATCGGACAGATTTGCCAACGCACTTCAATTAACCCCGTATATCTTGGCGTTGCAATAAAAATTTAGGCAACATAGATTCTTTGGCCCATGTATAGAACAGGAACATAGAGTACGCTTAAGCTTTAGGCTAATTTTTTTGCTTAGTCTTAGGCTTAGGCTTAGGTTTAGGGTTAAGCTTAGGCTTAGGTATAAGCTCATTCTTACGCTTAGGCTTAGGCTCAGAAATATGCTTATACTACTGTTCCGGCCCTGTTCTATACATTGGTCGATTCTTTTAATGCTGTTAAAAATTGTTGCCTTATGGCGAAGATGATTGCCGGAAGAAGTTTCCGTTTTCGCGTTTCCCAGTTTACTTCTTCGACAACAATCATGGATTATACACATGCCAAGCCAACCTACCGTTTCATACAGCCGTAAAGTAGAATTATGATATCAGTAAGTGAAATGGTCAAAAATACAATTTATCTTCCATAGTGGGTCAGCTTTAATTGCACCATTTTTCACAACCTAAGCTCACTCGATACTCTGGTTTAGAATGGTTCTTACGTATTTTGTTAAAATAATTACACTTTAACTTGTCAGTGGTAAACCTTGTGACCGATTTATTTGGGCAGATTCGTAGCCTAATTTTCACGGAAAAAATAGCTGCAAAGACATGAATGTAATACGTGAGCCAGTTTAAGGTTCAGTCATTTTGACCAAGAAACGTAAATTTGTTCTGTGCGGTGAACCAGAAAAATTTGTTAAACAGAATCCAGTCGGTTATTCTTAAGCCTGGGTTTGTGGTACGCGAAGAGAATTTATCTTCATCATTGTCCGAATACGCCAGCTGAATATTGTTAAATAGAGAATATCTTGACCAAAATGTTCGAAAGTTGTTTTTCTCGTATTAAGCCCTATTCACACATGCAAGTTTTTGCTGCGAGAACTTGTAGCTGCAACTTGCAGTTACAAGTTTTGCCCAAAATCCCGTTCGAAAAACTTGCAGCTGCAAATAATTCATTAAAAATCAAAGTTGGGAATTTAGTTCACATGAGTATTGAATTTATTGCAGCCGTTTTCTCATTGGCTGATGAAAAATGCATGTTCTGCGTGCAACAGCTATAAGTTCTCGCAACAAAAACTTGCACGAGTGAATAAGGCTTTAGACTACAAACTATCCAAAAATAATGTTTTGTTCAGCGCTTCGCCAATTTTCGCTAAATAATTGTTTGAAAAATTTTTAACCAATAAATTATTTAACACTAAATTTCTTTCTATTTTGAAATTTGACTCTAAATTTACACTGCCGTAAAACGAGTTTCTAGCATCCAAGACAATTTTGCCCTCCTCGAAAAGTTTTGTCCCCGATTGTGAATATGCGATATCGCAATCGTCCCACAATAAACTATTTGGATCTCTTGGACTGGTTGCTAGGCTGCTAAATTACTTTGCTTATAATCACAGTTTCTACACAAGCATTCAATATCTGCATAATCAAATATTCATGAGTTCATCTATTGAAATTTAGAAAACTTAAGCGAGTGTTTCGTGAGCAAAAATGTGATGTTTTTTGAAATTGCGAACCTAAAATTTAAAAGCTGTATAGCTGTATGAGACAGAGCAATTTGTCAGCTAAATTCCTAGCCAGATAGCGCTGAAAAATTAGCATTTTCAATGTTCAGAATCAACTTACTGTCTCATAAAGATAGCAAAAATTATTTCTACATTCTTTCTCATTTTGAACAAAAGTGTCGAATTTAAATGGTTCAAAATTAAAATTCTCATGTCGCGTCATTAATTTCAACTGAAAATCAGTGAAAATAAACATTTAAAAAACCGTTGCTGCGCATCTCTTTTGTCGTCGAAGGGAAAAAGTTTCTAAATTATGAAATTTGATATTTCAAGTTAATCTGACAGTGAGTAAACAATGTTATTTTTGGCGTATTTACGTGGAAACTTCCAGTTCGCATTTTGAGTTTAGTTTTTTGCAAAAATTGCAGTTTCCAATCGCGGGGGGCATATGGCAAGGACGTATATAGTAATATATACCCCCCTCAAAATTTTGGTAGAACGTAACCAAATGTATATGCGGTCTAGTAATTAACCAGCAACATAAATTTTACGTGTTTATATATTTTTTGTCATATTTTACAAACTTTTTTGAATTCTGGTCAGAGTTTAACGGCCAGTCGCCAGGGTGGGACCAAGGAGGCCATGGCCCCAATGGTTTTGGAAAAATTTCCTTTTTGAATAAATTGAAACTATGATCTCCCTGCGCGTTTCATTCCACACTTTAGTTGTTGGTGCTGTTTTATTCTGAACAAACATTGCATCTATTTTCTCGCGCGTTCTTGTGTATACAGTGACTATTTTTAAACGATTGACACACTATATATTTGACATATTTGTATACCCCCGAAAAAATCCTGGCTACGCCAATGCTTAGTCGGCCGAAACACTAGTGTTCCAGATGCCCAAGCTCCGGGTACGCCGGTATAAGGGGAGGCCAGGAGCGGCTCTCCCCCCCAAAAAATATTAACCCGACCCTAGAAAGCGTTATATATAACGGGTGCACTGGCGAATTTTAGGGGGGAAGGCACCCCGACATAGCCCCCCTCAACAGAAATCACAACCAAACATTTCGTTTAAATTTGTATTAAAGTTTAGCACAAAAATGGCATTCAATTTCTCGCTCGCAAATTTTTTCTAAAAATTTGCCTTTGGAAAATTTCTAAATTCATCACAGTATGCTTAGAAAATCCATGCTAATTCTCATTCTATTAAGACGAAACTTAAACCACGACTATACAGACCGAATTATCCTTTTCCATTATTATTAGCAACCTGTGAACTGCCTTGAACAACATATCCCCAGCCCAGTACAGGTTTCGTGGGTCCAGTCTAAAATTCGCCTATTCATCTGAAACCCGTTCAATTGACCAGCTCAACACGTTAGAATCGCCCAAAATAATTTCTAGGAAACCCTCGACTATTTGTGATAATTTACAGGTGGGGCCAAAACTATTCTATGAAACGCAAATTTTTCACAGAGGGGTATACCCCATACCCAGTCTCCCCTGGCGACGACAATGTTGAAACCTATTAACGAAGGTATATGGTTCGGGTTTGCAGCGCCTTTTGTAGATAAGATATATACCGCAATATGCTGCTATATCCAGACTGGCCGGAGCCGACCGTTGGGTCAGTTTTCAACCCGAACCCAAAATGACTGATGATAATAATAAACCTTTGCGGTTATCCCCAAGCGGGTTTGAACGCCCAGTGTAACTGGTGTCCATCATTATTGCGTCTATGGAACAAGGTTTAGCTATGATAACGGGAAAGAGTTGATACATATTTACCAGCATGAAAACAGTTTGCTAGTCTTAGCTCGAAGGCTAAAGTGTAAGCTAATTACAAACCGTCCAGAACTGTCTATTTTACTCGGACCTCAAACTTTTTTAACGAGACATACCGCTGAATATCCCCACGTAATGGGTTTATTCCTGCAAACGCTGGAATATGTACGGTCTGGTGCGTAAGGTGAAACAGTCACAAAGTTAAATCTATGGGCTCTGGACTCTACTCAGTGTCGGATTTTAATTACGGATGCTTTCGTATTGATTTAGACTCAAAGTGTGGACGACTCTTTTATTAGCTACCAATGTCTTATTCGGCTCACTACAGCATGCGTTCCTGCCTATTGAATAGTTTCATGGTTATATTTTCAAATCAAATCAGTGTAAAGTGATATCAAAATGTAAACGGGCATCACAACAATGGACCACTGAAACCCTTAAATTATAAACGAGCTGATACCTTGCGTACCATGGAATGGTACCGCAACGTACCAAGTTGTTCATGAAAATTAGCCCTTTGGCAGTAAGTTTGGTAGCCTTTTCAAATAGTAATTCATTGTATTTTAAGGTGTAAAGAAATACAAATTAGAAACACGACCTAATATACATTATCATTGTGAACAAATTCGACTGATTCCCACTGATGGTCGACAGCTTTGACGTATCAGTTGGTTGAAAAATTATTTTGAAAATAAATTTAAGCTTACAGAAGTTAATTTTCACAAGCTATCAGTGGTTATGAAATTAAAACTGTATTTCAAAAGCCTTAATGGTTGCGCAATACTTTATTGAGCCGAATGCCGCCGTATGTTGCTGGAAAAATTAAATTGATGACATTTTTAATAAAATATTTTACGGTGCCGCACACCGCCGCCCGCCAGCCCACCGCGGCATCTTGCGGCGTCCGACGGCGCGCGGCGAGAATAGAGCAACCTTAGTTCTAACTACGCCTTTGGCTCACTATAACTCTACTTATACAGCGCAGTTAAGTACGGGGTGTAAAACCCGGAAATAAGTGACAGGTGAACAGTGTCGTTGTCATAATCATTATGTTAAAATGCAAAGTTAACAAGAAATCCATCAAATGTTTTTTTAAACTTTTAACATTTAAAATAAAATATTAACATTTGTGACAGTTTACAGATTTGTCAAATGTTTTTTCGTCACAAATTGTCACAGTTTTGAGGTATTGTAAACTCAGGGTATCAGTGTGATTTGACATATAGAAAGCTTAATATATGGATAACAAAACCTAATAATATTTGGCTGAAATTCTAAAACAGTCAAGCCCTATTCACCCATGCAAGTTTTTGCTGTGAGAACTTGCAGCTGCAAATTGCACGCAAAACTTGCATTTTTACATCATCCAATAAGAAAGCGGCTGTAATAAATTCAGTGACCTTGCATGGTTATTCACTCATATGAATCAAATTCCTAGCTATGATTTTTAATGAATTATTTGCAGCTGCAAGTTTTTCGAACGGGATTTTGGACAAAACTTGCAAGTGAAAGTTGCAGTTGCAAGTTCTCGCAGCAAAAACTTGCACGTGTGAATAGGGCTTTATTGATTCAATTACCTATTTCACATGTACAAATTTAAAATACCGCTCAATCACGAATCACTAGCGGATCCAGGAGGGGGGTGGACAAGGGAGGCGTACGCCCCCGCCGTCACAACCCCACCTTACAATTCTTGCGTTTCATAAAATTTGCCAGCCCGCCCCCCTGTCAGTAATTTTTGGATCCGCTTCAATCGCCAATAAAAAATATGTTGAACAAACCCTTACGTTTTACAGTTGAGCTTTGAAGCTTCTAAACAGTAGCATACTTACTTTCATCAGGCATATCCATAGTTCACTTGTGGCTCAAAACGCGAACAACAAATTAAGACTGAACGTTGATGTTAAAAAGTTTTTGAAAATTAATTTTATATAAATCAAATTAAATCAAAATACAACATTTACAGTATGTTACTTAAATAAAATAATGCTTCTTGTAGCTGTAAAAAACTCATTGAGTATTATGCTTAAAGTCGTATTCAAACGTGCAAGTTTTTGATGCGAGAAGTTGTAGCTGCAAATTGCACACAGAACTTGCATTTTTTTCATCAGTCAATCAGAAAGCGGCTGCAAGAAATTCAGTGAACTTGCATCGTTATTCACACATGTGAACTAAATTACTAGCGACGATTTTTAATGAATTATTTGCAGCTGCAAGTTTTTCGAACGGGATTTTTTGACAAAAGTTGCAAGTGCAAGTTGCAGCTGCAAGTTCTCGCAGCAAAAATTTACACGTGCGAATAGGGCTTAACAACAAACAAAAGTTAAGATTGAGCATAACACCAACCTTAAGCCAGGCTGTGTTCACAGTTACAAAATCTGTTGCGCAATCTGACGTACGTAACAACGTATCAAGTCTAACTGTAAGTATAAGTTCAGAGCTAAACCTAAATCTAAGCGTAATGCTTAGTCTAAAGCTTAAACTTACTTTGCTATCAGGCTGAGAAAAAATGACATTTCTAAAAGTAGCATGGGACTTTAATTTAAACCAGGTTTGGGCACCGGAAAAAATGAACGGAAAAAACGTTTTTCCTGGTCTTTTTCTGTTTTTCCGCTGGGAAAAAGCCGGAAAAAACTTTTTATTATAATTTCCGTAAATCACTCGCAAAACAGCAACAAACCATCGTGGAAACCGTTAGAAATTCGTTTTTCTCACGCTCCGGTAATCACGAATGCTGATTTACCGGGAAGGAATCAGTGGCGGATCCAGGAAACTCTAAAATGGGGAATCCCACGAGAAACAGTGGAAGCTCTCGCGAGCGAAACGAGCCAGGAGCCAAACGCCATTTTAATGCTAAACTTTTAAATGCATTTCTCTTTGGATCCGCCAGTAGGAGGAATTGGCAGACGCAAGCCTGCCTTAAACTTATGGAAATACCAGGTAAACATATGTTTCTTCCATCGCGAAAACAGTTTCCGTGACTGAATATTGTGTATACTTTAAGTATTAAGTAATTAATTTTTAAATTTTAAAATTAAACGAAAAAACTTGACAACAATGAAAAGTAAAGTTTTAAGAGAATTAATCACACAGCGAGTGAGAGTGGATTATAGTGAAACGAGTAAGAAAAGCCAGCGAACTATAAAGTCAAACAATATTTTTTATTTCTAAAGATTATACAAGCTTATTAATAGTAACGTCGGGTGGAAACGTTTTTACATGACATAAAATGTGAGGAACGGGGCCGTTCTGACATTACGGAGACTATCCAGATTGTAGGGTTGATAAGCCACCGATATCGATGTATAGCGGCTATTTTTTTGGATCATTTTGGTTATTCCCTAGTCGGCGTTTGCCCAAAATGGTCGGATTTTAGAAGTTTCTGCAAATTTCAGCTTCTCACGACCTACTCTGAGCATTTTAACCTGAATTTTAAATTTTTGAAAAATTCGATTAAGGTCCTAGGTCCGTTTCGGGTTAAAAATCAAATTTTGACCGAAAATAATACATGTTGTATATCATTCGCCGCACCTTATCCAGCCGTGTTTAATAATGTTAAATTTGGTACAGACATGCGTTTGGTTAACGAGTTATGGTTGAATAACTGATTTTTTGTAACCTTAACCCCTTCTAACATTGAGTTGCCTATAAGCAACTCAGCGCAGTGTATATACGTTAAATAGTATATATCGCACCTTGTTTAACAATTGCAACACGTATACATAGCACTAAATCACCACAAGACGTGAGAGCCCCTTCGGGCTCGAGCGTCAAGCTCCTATAGCTGAGTGGTGTGGTATACGCCTCCCACTCCAGTCACTGGAGTTCGAATCCTAGTATAAAAGTAGGTCTCAGGGGAAATTGAAAATATTCATGTAAGAAAGGGTTAAGCGTACTTGCACCAAATTTAGCACAATTCGACACTGAATCAGTTGTAAACAAGAGTTTCAGATAAAACATTTGCGAATTTTTACCACTAAATTGAAAATAGAAAGATGAATAAATATGTTGTAAATTTTTGCTACAAACCTTAAAAGTTTCGCCGAGGGTTGGCAAATACTGCATCAGGTTATGCAGTCATTGTCCTGAATTTGACTGAAGATTCTTAAAATTTCAATGAAAACAGGCGAAAATTTTTCATATTTTAGAAGCGAAATCAAACCTTATGCAAAATGGACCAATATTTTTCTGAAAAAATGTAAGTTCTTGTGCCTTTGTTTCACAACATTTTGCTCAGTTGCAGTTAAAGTTGGCGGAAACTACTTGGAGATTCGACCAATGTTAGCTTCAGGGCCGTGTCTGTAGATTAAGCATATTCCTAAGCTTAAACAGATGCTTAAGCGTAGACAAAAGTGTACACTTAAGTCTAAGCAAAAAACAGTCTAAAATCTAAGCCGACTCTTTTGCAGTTCCACCAGAAAACGGGACGATCCTAAAAGTAACATATTCGCTGGACTCAACAGTAAAACGCGTATCAAAACGTTGATGAATTTCATAGCAACTTTCATTTATATCGGCACTGTCCACCAAATCTTATCGAATTTCAAATTTTAAAACGCGATCTTAAACTAAAATTTTAATTTTATTCGATATTTGCAAAATATTTATGCAAACTTCTCTCTGTTACAAATTCGTACTCAAAGCTTATAGTTTACAACAGTGTAGTTGAACGATTTTCAGATATAAGCATAGTTTTACAAAGGGTTCGTTTCTGAAAATGTTGTGAAATTTGCTAACCACTCAACAACTCAAGCACCGGTGGATACGGAAATTTCGGCCTGGGATGTCGAGCTGGCTAAAGTTATGAAACGCATTTTTTACTATACGCTATATATGTGCCAATTTTCTGAGGAGGGATTGAATAGTAAGGTAGGAAGGGACCTTACCGTTTTATCGCAAAAAATTTTATGATGGGGGTGTATGTCGCCCCCTCTGGATCTACTAGTGAACTCAAGAAAGTAATTGTAAGGAAGACATGGATGTGAATGACTGAAGATGTATTCAATGGTTTCTTTCAAATGCCTTTTTCATTGTTTAGACAGTTCAGATCTAAAGCCGTAGTGAAATCTTTCAAAAGTTTACAATCCATCTGAATGTTTTGTAACTTTTACAAGACAGCAACAAATTTACGGTTTAATTTTGTGAAATTTAAAATCACTTAAAAGTTTATCTTAAAATATGTAAATCAGAAAAACATTTCTTAATGTTAAAAATGTAAAATAATTTACGTAAAAGTTTTGTTTTGGCTAAAATCTACATTTTGAAATATTTCTGGTTAATCCTTGATGTTAATACAAATGAAGTTGAGGGTTAATACTTGCGATTCAAATTTTGACCTGCATTACCTCTTAGGGTTGCGCTATACGTTTGATGACGTCATCCGGCGTCGTCCGTCGCCGTGCGTCACGGCGGAACACTCACATAGGATACCGTACCATGACGGATGGTGACGGACGGCGCTGGACAACGCCGCACGATAATTTTTAGCGCTACCCTTAGGGGCCTGTCTTTCCGTGCGACTGTAATAAAGTAAAAGGCTTTAGGCTTAGGTTTAGGAATATACTTATATTACGCCCATAAACACTCATTTTTATCAAAATTTTTATACAGGTAAGCGAAGCTAATTTAGCTACAAAGCGTATATACTCAGCTTATAAAGCTTGGGTTGCATTGCGTTTGTGAGAAATACCTCGCTCAAAAACCAAATATACACTTAGCAACAATTATTACCTACCTAATCAAGTTAGCTTACTTGTTAGTTTGGTTGAAATTTTGTTCATCTAAATTGTATCAACTAGGAATGCAATGGACTTCAGCTCGTTATTTGCATAGAAATTAGTTACAGAAGAACTGAATAACGCCTCTGAAGGCAGTGTTCGACAAGAAGCAACATAAGGGCACATTATAGTTAATTTACGCAAACCCTTTTGACTCAATTTAATGATATATCCTTAAATTCTCCGTCAGAAGCGAGGGTTACGTAATACCTTATGCGTTCATAGACATCTGAACAGGGCAGGACCGTAGCCAGCACACCTTGCTAGGACGACTAAAAATTTTGAAGGATGGGCATAGAAGTGTTTTCGTCGACTTACAAGCAAGGTTGAAAATTTTTTAGAGAGGCCAAAAATTTTTCCAAGGGGGCTGAGCTACCCCTGGTTCCCTCTTGGCCCTGGGCCCGGAACAAGGGGCTTATTTGTAGGCACTGAAGTTCCAAAATTGACCCAGTACCCCCCTCAAAATAAGTGGGACAGTATATAATGCACATGTGGGTGCTTTAGAATTTTTTAGTGCTGATGTGTTCAATTTAAATTTTCTGTGAACTGGTTTGACATTACACGCTTTATGCTTTAGAATTTGATAAAGTTTCACCTGAAGTAGCGAATAATATTTTTTCAAAATTTATATCTTAGAACTAACTAAAATTTTATTATTTTTGTGAAAATGGTTGAAAAATAAATTATGCGAGGGGAACGTACCTTCCGTGACCCCCACCTCTTATCACAGTCATCGATTACATTTCAAAACTACTTCCATATTGGAAGATTCCATCATTTTCTTATTTCCGCTACAACAGACACATATCCGTATTGCTGATAGAGCTTCAGTTTCCGGTTGAATTAACACAAGATTCGCTTCCGGAATTTTGAAAATGCCTCAAGTCGTATAATTCTACTATAAGCATAACCTAATTAGCCACAGAAATAGGTCAGATAACTATGGTCTAATATTATAAGCTGGGTTACGGAGCAAATCAAGGTATCTCGATTTCGAGGATACCGGATACAGTTCCGCAGGAACGAGGCGAGGATCCGGAAGCTCATACTTTCCCCAGAATATTTTTTACCCTTCCCTTGTGAAAAAAATTCAGCTTTAAACGTTACTTCAAATTCCCACACTCGCCCCCCCCCCTTTCAAACGTTATGAACCTTTTCAAATTTTAAGCCCCAACAGTTCAGTAAGGTGGGTACGTACCGTGCCTAATATGAAGGTTCTTATACAACCAGTAAGCTGACTGACTTCCATACCTTTTCTAAGATTCATACGTGTTTGTTTACCAAAATTCAATAGCCAACCGTATATGGTAAAGATTGTTTCCGTTTGCAACATTCATTAGAAGCCAAACATTACTACCTACTATACTTAGGCTTAAGATACAAACACTCCTTAGCACTGCAGAATCAGGCCCGTAGCCAGCACACCTTGATGGGCAGGGCTAAAAATATTCCAGAAGAGATATACAAGGGTTTTCGTTCAGTTACAAGCAAGACTGAAAATTTTATAGGGGGCAAAAATTTTGCAGGAAGGACCGATTCCCCCCGCCCACTCTGGCCCGCCTTTGGCTACGGGACCGTGCAGAGTATATGAACCATATAAATCACAACAAAGCTCTACAGAGCCACAAGCAATAAATAGCGTAGACCTAAAGATTTGTTGGCGAACCAGAAAAAATACCGCGAGGTCTATGTGACAACCTCACAACCTGGCAACAGATAATTAGTGTGAAACTAAGGGACGCCATTGCTAGCGGGGCACTAGAGGTGTTAACCTGTTTTGTTGTTGTTATTGTTTAAGTAGGTCAACTGGCAAAGATTATTATATTATAATGCGAAGGATTTTATCCCAATCATGGATAACCACGTCTAACCTGGTAACTTAAGAGGATTCCTATTTTTTTCTGACATCTTCACTGTTAAATTACCGCCTGTAAAAATGAATTTTGAACTCATACGGTGTATATTTCATAAAAGGTGTTTGAAGCAATCGAGGCATTTCACACGATTCATATAACCGAACTGAAAAAAAATGCTAACAAAATCGTCATTACAATTTGAATGATTTTTGATTTAACCACTTTCGCGGTTTGCGATTATTAGCTAACTCGAAAATATTTATTTATCATTGAAACAATTCTAAACACGTGTTATTAGCACAATCGTGGGATATTTAGTAACTCAATATGACACGTGTACACTGCTTACTCTTGGACGACCTAAGGTCTGAAACATCATTAGGTTCTTTAGGTAAACTGGTTACCAGCCCCGACCGGCGACATTGCTGCGTAATGCAGACGTTTGTAACTCCTTGATAAAGTACTAGAAAATAGGTTTGGCATGAAACGTAGCCAGCTGATTTTGGTAGGGGGGTTAAAAATTGTTCAGGTGGGCATACTAGGATTTTTACCAAAATTTTCCCAAGTGAGGTTGAGTACCCCTGGCCCTTCCTTGGTTACGGACCCCAAAATTACGGACTATATTGTTCAATGCTAAACACCTACCAGACGGTGCGAAATACACTATTTTCTGGTTTAAATTACCTCAAAAAGAAAACTTTTAATTTTTATTAAGTTTATATATCGAGGTCGTTTGGCTTAAAACAAAGCAATAATATTCACATAAACAAATGAAAACAAATACACAAACAAATAAACAAAAAAAACAAAAATATATTCACCGGTTAACACACATCTGGCACGCGAGATATCTTTAAAAACCTGTCACAATTCACACTGCGGTCAGTTATTTTATTTCATTTTGCCAAAAACTGCATTTTGGGTTTACACCATCAGATGCCAGAGAACCCAAAATTGTCACTGGCCCGTACAGCTGCAGGGTACAGAATACTTAACCCCATCTTCAGAATAATATTGACCAATCTAGAAATGTTTCAACCTTGCTTGTAAGTCATCTAACATTTTTCTGTATGCAACTCTTGAAAATTTTTTAAACCTTTTAGCATTACTGAGCTGGTTAAAGACCTGTAGGCGGTTTAAATAGAAAACGTACGTAATTTCGCTAATTTGGTCAACTACAATTAGCTTCAACAGGCATAGCCACATCCTGCAGTGTATATTTCGTTAAATTTCTGGTGCGCACCCGTTTATATATCAAAAAATTGCGCCTATAACGAAGAAGCTTGTACATAACCAGAAAAATGGGTTTTTATATGATAACTTTAAATATTAAATTTGGTCCTATCGGTAGCAAGTGTGCCGGTTTTAATACGGTTAATAAAATATTGGTTGAGCTCGAGAAAAACCGAAAAAACCATCGGACTTTAAGTATTAAAAAAACTTATGGAATGCATTTTAACTGAAATTAAAGTTTTTATGCAATTTAAAGATTGTAATAAGGAAAATATATTGCTTAATATTTGACCATTTCTAAAATGTACCATAAGGTCAATTATTGACTTTGAGTTTAGCTAATATTAAACTCGACTAAAAGGAAAACCTAAAAAGATTTCAGGTTCCAAATTCTATTTGCAGAGGCAGCGCCAAAAATTTCTGACGAGGGGCAGGCGGGCAAATGTTATGAAACTCAAATTTGAAAGGTAGGGACCTCATCATTTTATCGCAAAAAATTCTGCGAGAAAAATTGTTTTTTACAAAAAAGTTTCTGAGGGGAAAAATTGTAAGGTAGGGACCATAGTATTTTAACACAGAAAACTTCTAATGGGGGCGTACGCCCCCTCTGGATCCGCTAGTGCCTATTTGAGTAATTTGAAAAAAATTTCTCAAAGTTAAACTCGTTGCGGCAAGGGCTGTGCTATATTTGTCGTGCAGCGCGGTGGGTCAATCGAATTTTCGTATGATGCCGCCCCCTGATGCACGGTGACGAACGACGCCAGACGTCATCAAAACAATAGCGCTACCGATACTGGTTCCGGCTACGAGGTCCACAAAATAAGGAATATTGTGGCAAACTCAATTTTGTTGAAAAACTTTGTGTGCAATAAAGAATGACAACGTAAACTATTTCGTGTTGTTTTAGAAAACTTTAGAAACTGTCAACAACAACAACAACAACAACAACAACAACAACAACAACAACAACAACAACAACAACAACAACAACAACAACAACAACAACAACAACAACAACAACATCTTTATACTTAAACTAATCAATCATCGAAGATAGAATCAGATTTAGTGATTTTCCTAAAATAGATAGCAATTATATTAATCACTAAGTGTCAAAGATAGCGTGACATTAAATGTCACAGAATGCAACTTATGCTCAAACGACAGCAAAGATTTCATTTCGAGCGAGTGTGCCTTTACGGGCCCATGAAAAAATCAAGAGCGGAACGTTTTTTGAAGGTAAACTAAGCTTTTTTAGTTAGGCTTAGGCTTAGGAATATGTTTATACTATAGTTCCGCAACCTGTTCTATGTATTGGTCCCATTACGTAAACGTAGCAGCGAGAAAACTATTTGCAGTTCAATGCTACAGGTAATTTATTTGGCCACTGTAAACTCAAACCTGTGTAAAATATTTTCCTATCTTCCCCCTTGTGAAATTGACGAGCTAAGGCTCCTCAGCATATTATACTGCCATGACCCCCGGACGAAAATCACATCAAAGTTTGACCCCTGAACCCACCAGGCTAAGTTGTTGAATTTTTGTATATCAACAACTTCGGGTCTTTGTAAGTGTTTGCACCTAACTGCAAATGGCCTTTTCCTGTGCTTACTTAAAACCGTTTTAGAACCAAAACCCTAACTTTACTTATGATTGATTATTCTAACAAGTCTAAAAACGCCTATTCGAAGGATGTTTAAAAGTAACCGTGTTTACCTGTACACCCCTAATGAGCAAAAATGTTGATTGTAGACAGTTTCTTTTTCAGTTTGAAGCAGTATAAATCTTCCACACTTGCAAATTTGAATAAACATGACTTCATTTCAGGCCCATAGCCAGCACAACTTGCTAAAGGGGGTTGAAAAAATTTCAGCAGGGGCGTACAAGGGTTATCGAAAACTTACATATTAAAAATTTTCGAGGGAGGGGTAAAATTGTTCAAGGTCGGGCTGATCGCCAGCTGGCCCCGTCTTGCTACAGGCCCCCTACGTTTCCAAAAGCTTAGATTGCGTCCCTCCTGACGCATGGTTCATAACTGTTGTCAAAGGATATTGATTTCAAGCTGTGGCCACTTGTAGGACCGTCTCAAGGTAACGACTAAACTTCATGACTCGAATTCAGGCTCTGGTTTAAGCAAAACAATAAATCTTTTCACTTACTTATTCGAGACAAGCTTGCATTAATTCAATTGGAGTTATAAATTTATGCTTTCTCGTCTGGTTCAAGCAAACCTAATGATTACACGTACACAGACAAAAATTCAGGCTCAAATTGTGATTTTTGTTGCACTCTTTCTTTAAGCTTAAATCGAAACCTTACCCTAAAAATAGGCAACAACCTAAACCTAAGCTTGATTTTAAACCTGAAAATACGACAAATTTGATAAATTCTAATACTATGCATGGAAAAAATTGTACAATTGCCGATAGTTTGTCACAATTTCGTTTCAATATCATCAAATTTTGTCTTATTAGTAGTCAAATAACCGATATTTTTCGAAGCTATTACAGATACACATTTCAGCTTTATTAGACACACGCGAGTGAGCTTATGAATACAACCATTTCTCATAGTCTGTGACACATCATTTGAATAGAAACGAAAAAATGTTCAGTATCTAAGCAACATCAACGCTGTTTTGTTAACTAAAACAATAAAACTAAAGTTATTTTTAGACTATTTTTTCCTAACATCAGTGTCCCCTGCCTTTTGTTCAAAATTTATGCTGGTTATTTTTGTAATTGAATGCATGCAACTGCAATATTTATAATAAGCTATACGATCATGATATTATTAGAGTACAACCGGATGAATGATGTCGGCTCCGGCAGAAAAATCGAGTTCCGACTCTGGTTTTTTTCAGCTACAAATGCGATTTATACAGTAATGACAAACTCTTTAAAGCCCTATTCACATGTGCAATTTTTTGCTGTGAGAACTTGTAGCTGCAACTTGCACTTGCAAGTTTTTTCCAAAATCCCGTTCGAAAAACTTGCAGCTGCAAATAATTCATTAAAAATCATAGCTTGCAATTTAGTTCACATGTGTGAATAACCAAGCAAGTTCAATGAATTTGTTGTACCCGCTTTCTCATTGGCTGATGAAAAAATGCAAGTTGTACGTGCAATTCCCAGCTGCAAGTTCTCGCATCAAAAACTTGCACGTGTGAATAGGGCTTAAGAAAGTTTAAAATTGAACAATTTTAATGTTATATTTAATGTTGCAATAATGACTTAAAATCGAATCTTGCGATTATGACAACTGCAGGTTATTTCGCCAATATATCTGCAATCGGACTACAAACGTATGATATCCGAATATGAATAATTGCCGGATATATCCGAAATGAAAAAGATATTTATATACATACAACACATATTATATCGTGATAACTGGATAAATAAATACAAAAATATTAATAAACCAAATACATCCGGTTATGCGGATATTAAGGAAAATATATTTGTTCTGATTGTCCGGAAAGTGAAAAATCAGTCAAAAGACGGCCGAATTTTTGGATATGAAAAAATATATCCAATTCAGTAAACAAACTTAATATGAATACAAACATCATTTGAAAACGTTTACTTGTTAAAAACGTATATCTGATGCCAATTTGGCCCCCGTCGTATGTTTGGTTGTTTTATTTTGGTTTGAAACGCTGTCACTAAGATAACTCCAAGGTATATAACACATAGTTTGTATATTGTAATGATGTTCGCAGTAGCATAATTGTACAATTTTAAGCTTGCAATAATCTTGATAAAAAACCTGATACGAACATAAGGGGAGCTGTTTGGTTCGTTGCTAAATTTGAAATTCGGGTTAAATTTTCGGGTTTTCGAATTAATGATAAACTGGTTAGATTGATTAAATTTGATTGACAGCCAGCAAAAACCTATTAACGCTCATCATGAAAGAGTAAACAAAAAGTTTTCGGTCGACGTTGCTTTTAGAAGCTTCCCATTTGATCGACGGACCCTAAGTAGGCTTATAGGTTTTAAAATCAATTTTGTTAGGCTTAGTTTTATGGTTGTGTTTACGCCAAGGTGGCTTAATTCAGCGCTTGAATATGCTGAAACGACATTGTTACGCTCTTAAAGGTACATTTGTGGGGCAAATTGATTGAATATTTTGACATCATTCGGATATTGATCCGTTGATTTTATTAAATATTAACTAAACAAGTGAAATTAGTTCAAAATTTTTTAACTCTTTGATGTCCCTATTCACACGTACAAGTTTTTGCTGCGAGAACTCGCAGCTGCAATTATGCTCGAGTTTTTTTTGCAGCTGCAAGTATTTGCAAGGAAACATCATTTTCATTAATATGAATCTTGACATGAGTTTTTGTGAATGCTTTGTAGACTTTTTCAGTGAATATCAAGCATAAGCTATTAATTATTTGTTCAGCCAATGATCATGCATTAATTTGACTAGCAACGCTATTCATACCAATGAATTAATTCTTTGCGCATATATATTCCTGATGAATAAATTGCAGCTGCAAGTCCTTCGAATGAATTTTTGAAAAAAGTTTGAGGTGCAAGTTTCACCTGCATGAAATAATCACGCGTAAAAAAAGCACTACTCGAAATTGCCCGACTTGAAAACGCTTTCATACCAATACAATTTCTGTTTAGTGCATAAAAATGAAAACCAAACTCCGTCCGAATCGGCGTAGACAGCGAAATATCAAACAGGTTTAATATTTGAATTAATTCAAGCTTCTTAAATAATTTCAAAGTCTGAATTAATTCAGAAGCACTCAACAACCGGACGACCAATCAAAGCAAGACATTCACGCGACTTAAAACAACAATCATGTTGCATATACAAGTTTTTGCTGCAAAAACTTGCACGTGTGAATACGACTTGAATCTTACAAACGTTTTGAAGCGAACTTGTAGAATTTTTTGCCACGCGACCCAACCTGAAGCATAACCAGTAATTTCATAGAAATTCGTTTTAGTAAATCCCGCATAATCGTAACTATGAAAATCAAATAGGTTAAAAGCAAAGTGCATCCAGAGATGAAACATACCGGAGCCGGAGGACAATAAAACTTGCCGGAGGCGTTGCAGCAGGAGATGATGCGAAAATTAGGTATTTAAAATAATAAAATACAGCAAAAAATTGTCAAATTAACATTGACAAAGCTGAGTTACAAATTAACACCGGCTGTCCCTATTACACACCGTTATCCAACGTTCGGACGGCGCCCAAGTAGAGTTATTTTCACAAAACGCTCACAACCAAACCCAAAAAACTGGCAATTTAGATTGATGAACTAAAGTTTTCAAACCCAAACTGGCTCGTAGTTTTTCAAACCAGACTAGACATCGATTAGTCTCAAATTTTTAAATTGGACACATAAACACGCCATGGATGGGAACATTCTCACGCCCTAATGGCTATCCTTAATGTCTGTTCAGACAAAAGTGGGTAGTGCCGACTGAAGCGAGCCCCCCCCCCCGAAACCAGTGAAAAGTTTTACGCGAGATACGAAGTTATAGAACTGTGAACCATTTTTTGAGGAACCCTTCAAACCTGTTTAAATGAAACTATCCTAAGACAAGCCTTGAAAGCAGATTTAGCGATGTATTCAAATAGTCCGGTAAGAGACAGTATTCTCAAATGTGTTTAGCCCTTATTAACCCTTGAAAAACTTTTAAATTATTTTAAACCGTTTGGACCAGTTTTGAAATTTTGGTACCCAAATGATATTAGCTGAAACCGTGGAAAATTTTAAATTTAACATCACATTTGTTGAATTACATTTTCAGCGTCATATCATACGAAGAATTTGAAAAATTATTTTTGCAGCTTCCATTATTTAACTTGAACAATTTGCAACATGTGAATAGGGTTTACGTATTCAATGCGTCAAACACAACAACAACAACAACAATAATAATAATAATAACAACAAACAAAAACAACAAAAAGTACAAAATCCAAAGGTGGCACGAAAAGTCATATAAACTACGCCATTTCGTTAGACTCGGAAAACTTAGGTGAAAACAAAATCACACAGAAAATTGGCTATTTTAGTTTGCCAGTCTAAGTTTTCCGGTACGAAAAACAACAACAACAACAACAACCAGCAATTAGAAAACGTCGCAGATCAACTTAGATTTTACAAATTTAGGAACACAAAAACGACGCCAAACAGTTCTATAAGTTGGCTGCCAAAATTAGAACAAAAACCTGTAATTCGAGTATTGCGCCGGATAATAAAACCGAAATGTATAATTTCGTTCAGTACTGAAACTTAAATCGCCTAGAAGCCAACGCCATATTTTTGCAAAATTCAATTATTCATTATATGAATTTTGGAACACTGCTGACTGAATATAAAACAATTTTTATGTCAGGCAAAATATCCCTACATAAGACAAATGCCGACAATTGTTTCAAGCCTAAACCTAAACCTAAAGCAGTATTGCCAGGCTAATGCCTGCATATAACCTTTTTATGTAAGCCTGGCGTTAGCGTAACATCTTGAGTAAACCAGATATTAGCAAACGCTCAATCTACATTATTAAAACTGGAACACCCATATACGTAATTTTGGCAGCATTCCAGCTGTTATAATGACTGTTTCATACATAAAGACAGCATATATATGCAAATTAAAACACATTCTTAAAAAGTTTTGTGAGGAATATCTTGGAGTTGCAAATTTACAACCATGCTGACAAGTTAAAAGTATTTCTGAGACTGATCTTAGTATACCATGCGTTTACTATAAAAATACGAAATACATATATATTTGAAAGTAAACAAATTGACATATTTGTGAATTTACCTCAAAAATAACACAGAGTTCTTGGTTGTATAAGAAACATTTTCGCCAAAATAAACATTTCAAATGGGTTTTTCTTAAAATTTAGAATGTATCAAATTACTTAATGATAAATAATATCTAAATCAAGCGTTTACCTGGTAGCAGGGACGGATTTAGAAATCTTAACCCTTCCAAGCATAGAGTATACTTTGACCAACTCAGCGGCAAACTGTATACGCGAAATAATACACAATGCACAGTGTTGACTAATTATTGCCTGGTTGTACTGAAATTTTTGGGCGTAATCAATAAGCGGGTTTCACCGGTAATAATTTAATTTTTCTATTACACATAAATTCACACTCGCTTTACTTACATTTATCAAAATCTTCCGGCCCGCCGAGTAATTCTTCAACGGAATAATCTTCAAAATCTGAATCTGTCAACATTTGTTCTTCGTTATTGTTGTCGCTGTGAGTTTGTAGGCTTCCAAAATCAACTCTTAACTCGTTAGGGTCCAATGTGTCAAAATAGACGCCGTTTGGGTCATAAGTAATCACTGCATCCGGTTCATAGTCACGCTGTTGTCGTATGAATCGATTTTGATTTCGCGGAAGAACTGTGGCGGAGGCATAGATTCGCAAATGACAAACAATAACATATCCAAATATCAATAATTGCATAATAATTACTTTGCTAATTAATTAATAATTTACACCAATTTACCTTTGGTTTTAGGCTACTATAGCGGTAATCACCGTTATAAGCATGCGAAAATACTGTTTTGCGGGTGACCTGTGTCCATTATCAGTTCGAACGGCAGTTTAAAATAAAATATTAATGAAATTGAGTTGAAAATATAGCAGATTTGAACGATGAGATATGTAAAATAATAAATTTATATATTAAAATATATAAATAGTCTAAATAGAACACTGTTATCTAAGCCCAGTACTGTTAATTGCCATTGTACCAACTATCACCAGTTGCTGATAAGTCTTGTAAATTTCGAAATAGGATTTCTGAGCTACCGAAATACGGTTATGTTTAGTTGTAAGCTTCAGATTGGCAACCGGAAATTGTTGGTAAATCTGACAGGGAGATTTATTTGTTGGGAGGCAAGAAATATTTTCCATGCGTAGAATTCTTTTAATGCTATCAATAAATCCATCTACGGTGGGGCGAAAATGTCACATGTGGTCGGCGACACCCTCGCTCCCTCTGTACTATCAGCCTCGGTTGCCGAAATAAATTAGCTTGAAACCACCCGTGATTCCGCTATTATTTCTAAATGCTAATATTCCAGTTCAAACATGAGAAAAAACATTCCTAAACTTTTGACAAATACTTAAAAAATATGATTAAATAATTGTTTTAACTCGAATTTAAGTAATCTCTATCAAACGTTTTTCTGTGACACAAATACAGTTTTCCTTTAAATACATGAAAAATACGCTCATAATTGTGCGAGATGGGGGTTTGATTACAAAGCAAAACGCAGGTAAAATAGCGCTGAAAACAACAACTTCTGTCAACAACTACTGACTGCCCGAGAGTCATTTTCTTGCATTCCCCATAGTGCAAACTTTATATACTGGAAAAATGCTGTATATAATTGCAAAAACAAATAGTAAAAGTTGCACAAATTGTCAGTTATCATGAGACAATTCAGCGGCAGTCTATTGTTGACCAAATACAGAGTAAGCTGAACGTTTCTTTGAAATATACGTCATATATTAAGCGGGTATTGGTCATCAAAACCTAATAGCCATATCTCAGTTGAGAATATTTTAGGAAACTGGTTAAACCGATCAACTTTAAATGTTCTGTTAAATTTGTATTTTCAATCGCTACTGAATTTCACTGCAATTCTTATTCGGTCGAAATGTTTTCAGTTGAAAAAAATTAAACTTTCATTGTGATTTCAATTTTAATTTTGGTTTCGAGAAAAATTAAATTCAAATTTTCTTTCATTCGTAGGAATGCGTAGCATATACCGCAGCCTATGAATAGACTTATAGAAGTAACCAAGACAAAAATAATAGGTAAATAACAGTATGAGAAGTCTGATCTAAAACGTTTGCCCGATTTGTTTGAAGTTTTGTCGCTATAAATTTCAGTATCTTGAATAATGTAGGTACTACACGTGGGTGCGCAAACTTTGCCTAATTTATAAAAATGATACCTAACTGGTAATAGGTGCTATACGCATTTTAAAATACAAAGCTAAATTTATATAGGAAACCATATTAATATATATATAAATATATAAATATATATATTATATATTATATATTATATATAAGTATATATAGGTTACAAAAGAAAAATATTGATAGATTTTTCAAGCCAAGCCCGTTGAGGACTGATACGTTTAGGCAAATAAATGAAAGATAATATAATTAACAGGGTCATTATGGATTTGAAAAGTACTTACCTTTTAATGATGAAACTGAGAATAATTCAATACTAAACTTGATAATGAGTTCGTTAAGAAAATAATGATTTGCAGTTGGAACGATGCCATATATCCGGACCAGTGACCGGAACAAAGGATGTGGACCGTCGGAAATTTAGCTTGTCCAGGAATTTTGGTTAAGGACGTATTGGACTGGGGGCCGCCTTTTAATGGGACTTTTTTAAGGCTCTGTTTTCATGATTTATCGTTATCTGTTGTACCTGAAAAACCAATATTTTAACCCAATTTTCTGATCCGACCGACACCAATACGAACTCGTATGTGTTTTGAAAATTTACAATTTTTCAAGTGTTTTTAGCAAATATGACGCTAATTTAGAGATAGAAATTTGAGCTAAAATAGCAAACTTTGTTGATAATTCGTTGAAATTTGCGTATTACTATGTTACAGCTATTTAAATGCAAAAACACCCTGTAAGCTTTTGATTAATACCGATTTGCATTGTAAAAGTTTTCAGGCCATGTTTCTGATCCATATCCGCCGTATTATAAGTATAGTAATATCAAAATATCAACATTTGAAATAATTGTTAAAATTCAGGCAAAATTAACCAGCAAAACCATTTTTTAAACTTTGCCGCAAAGACTTAAAATATTTTACGTAAAAAAATTTTTGCTCACAAATTCTACAAAAATGTAAAATATAAATATGAGCAACACAACACAAATCTCACACGCTATTATAATTATAGATAGTTTATTATACTTTTAAAACTGATATAATGCAGTGTCAAGGTCAAAATTATTCTCGTACTCCAAAGCTGAGCTCTCAGCAAAAAAGTGCACGTACCCACGAACTTAGGAACTCATATTGGGGTCCCCTCTCGAAATTTGTACCTCCACCGCAGTCCCTTTTTGCTAATGGACAACCGTAGTTTAAGCTATGAATCTATAACATTTTTGGCGTCGCAACAACAATGACTGACTCGCAATAAGTTCACATGTCCCATAACCCCCAAACGGCGGAAATGGCTTCGAACTGTAATTCTTACACAATGATAATTCAAGCTGAGTTTGTTGAGTCGGCTTGAAATTTCTGACTACAAATAAAAAAGGAAAATGTATTTTTTCAAATTTGAATTCATCTCAAATTTTGTGTTTTCAATGAAAACTGAATATCCGGTATATGACAAAATAGTGCGGAAAGCACAATCTGAATTCGTAACAAAAGTTTGATCAGCTGTTAAGTTACAGTAAGGGTTGCGCTATACTTTACTTAGCCGGACGCCAGCACATACCGCCGCGCGGTAATTTTTAAAAAATGTTTTGTAGAGCCCGGTACCGGGATCCGGCGGCGGGCATGGAACAATCCCTAATTCCTTATCTGTATTCCGCCGGTTGCGTTGAATAACTATTAAAATACGAAATTTCGTACTATACTCTGCCTCTCCAATAAAAGTAAGGCTTTCACTTATGTCGTGTCTGGCCCATCTTATTTTAAAGGGCGACCACGTTTCTCGTGGGCCTATAAAAGAGTAGGTTTAGATTCTAGGTTACATTTTTTGCATTAAACTTAGGCACAGCTTTAGGAACACCTTTTTGCAACGCTTAGGTTTTGGCTTACGCTTACGAATACGCTTAATCTACTGGGCCCATGTGAATATCAGCGGCGGAACTTTTTTCTGTGGCCCTAGAATAGAATAAGTTTAAGCTTTAGACTAACATTCTTGTTTGGCTTAGGCTTAGGCTTAGAAATACACTAATTCTTACGCTTAGGCTTAGGAGTATGCTTGTAATACTGTTCCGGCCCTGTTCGTCACATTGGCCATCTACTTTTACGCCCCTAACAGTAACAGTGGCCCCGAGTCTTAAGTTTAAACGTTTTTCGTAACTGTGAGCCTAAGCGTAAATATTGGGTAAAGCATCCAGCAGTCGAACCGAGTTATAAAGTTTACATGGTCCTTATATTTCTAAAGATACATGAATACTTAATATAATAAACTTAAAACAATTAAAATAATCTACTTTATTGGAGTCATTAATTCTAAGAACTGATAAGCATTTGTTAATATTTTCATATTTAAATACGATTTAGACAACACTTTTTTATCTTCGGGATACAAAAATAAATGAAAAGTGTCAATTTTAACGAATGCAAATCAACTTTAGCGATTAATTTTTCCATTTAAAATTTCCTGGTTTACTTATTTGGATATTTGAGAGACAGAATGGCATTACATGAGGGGGTCTAATAATCCTCTTATCTTTAGCTTTCAGTTACATCAAATGCTTTTTAGTTTGTCTTATCTTTACGGCGTTCAAATGTATAATTTAAAATTGTAAATATTTACTCAAACACAAGAAATTTTAGTACGCGTTAAAACGTTAACGGTATATTTAACTGATTTGAGTAATTCCTATTAAGTATGCTTCATTTAAGCATTAAAAGCTTAAATGAATTATCCGTATTGGTCACCAAAACACCATAGGAGTATCGTAGATACACTTGGATTTGATCTCAGAAAACTACCGAAATGCAAAATAACAAAGTTAAGCACCGGTCACTCATGTAACTTTTTGTAGCGAGAATTCGTAGCTAAAACTAGCAGATGCAAGTTTTGTTGCTAAAAAACTTGATCGTGTGAACAGAGCTTTGCGATAGCATCGTTTTGGAAACGGACTTAATATAAATAAGGAGTCTTATTGCAAAGATATGGGATCAGCTTTGGATTATTAAGGACGCTTCAATGGGGCTCTGAGCATTCCTCAACCAGCAGAACGAGCCTGATCCAGACCCGACAATATATATCCATGAAAAACAAACTATTGACAGTCGTTGAACTTTTGTGAAATTTCATAATGACTTTTCCGTGCAAAAAATACACCGAATCGTAATTATTTAGATTCGGATGCCGGAACAATGTATAGATCAGTCTGGCAAGAGTAGCACTAGTGTATTCCTAAGCCTAACCATGAGCGTAACACCCTAATCCTTAGCAAATATTAATCTAAATCTTAAGCTGACCCCATAGCCGCCTCATGAAAAAACAGAAAACCGGTCCGCCCCTGATCTATACATGGACCGGAGCCCGGGAGGATTGAGTGCCTTCGCTGATACAGAAACATTCGACGAAGCTACACAAACTAGGCAAATAATTTAGTTGCAGACTAAACTAAAGCTGAGCTAATATATCGTATACAATCGTTAGTAAATATATTGTAGTAAATTACCAGTTATTCAACTGGTTCGCAGATAGATTTTTCAGAAGAGAAATATTCAATAGAAAAGCGTCCGACTTTAAGCAAACAGGGTCCTAACCAGCCCCCCCCCCCAGCCTGTAAAGGGCCATATTCATAGTAGCTGGAATATCTGCTAACTCCCACGTTTTTAAGCAATACATCACAATTCCACGAGTTGAAATGTTGAAATTATTTACATAATTCTATAGTACTACAGGACTAAGCAAGAACTATGCCCAAATTACGTATCGTAAGCACTCCAGCTTTATTTTAACGCAATTCAATCACAAATATACTACTTTTATCAAAATTAACCGGTAAATGTTGCCGTTTCACATTCTTTAAAGAATTATGCCGATATGGACTTCAAAGTGAACAAATATATATACTGCAGTCAATGTTAGTAACATGGATGGAGACAGATTTAGTGTACTATTAACACAAATTTTCAATATATATTTAGATATGATAAATTACACTGAACTAATTGTAAAGATAACAACAGAGTTTACGGTGACTATACGTTTCGCGGCTGTTGTAAAGCATCAAAGGCCGTTACTGGGACAGGCAGGCAAAGGCGTAGTTACCTCAGGGGTCACAGGGACAACCGGATTTACCTAGAGTATATTTAGGCCGAAATAATTGTTTTTGGGTTAATATTATAGTAGTAATTTTATCACAGGTTATATACAACCAGCGAACAACCGGAATTCTGCCTTCGGTTCCGGTACAATTTCTGTCGGCAGATGTTGCAATATCGGTAGTGAAATTTTGTATAGTTTTACGAAACTCATTTGTTTGATTTGCTTTTATTTCAGTTTTGGTACATTTTTGGGCAAAAAATTGCCAAAATTTCGCGAAAAAAACAAGCGTAAAACCCAAAGATTTAACAGAACGCACCTTATACAGATGTTTGTAAAATTAGCGAATTAAACATCATTTTAACTGCCTAATTTCGGTTCACATCTGGCTTCACCTTCGGTTCTGGCAAAGTTTTGTTGATCTCCAACACCGGTATATCTCAACTCTGGTTTAGCAACGATTTTACTTGAACAGAATTTTTGACTCAACCACTGAGTAATTCGGTAGCATATTAAGTAACAGTCGTACGTTTAACTGAAAAGTTTTGAATTCAATCACAACAACTAATTCGCTCAAGTAGATCGAAACATCGGTGTACGAATTTGATTGGCTGGTTTCAAAACCCGACGCAAGCTGAGTGCTACACCACCTGCAGTTGTAACGAGAAAACTACAACCTGCTGAAAGAGAAATTTTGGAGAAAATATGAGAAATGACTAAATTTACTCGTGTAAATTTTTAATTCTTAATTTCAAATTAGGAATTTGGTATCACACGAACGCAAAATTGTAGCCATTAAACGCTAATATAAATAGCGACGTTTAGGACTTGAATAAAAGGAATTTAAATCGTAAAAGCGAGACAAACTAGCAACAACATGCTTTTGTCGTTAGGCGATGTATCATATTTCAAAAATGTCCAGACAAAATGACTATGTACAGTCTACTAAGTGTCTGGCGCATTTCTCGGGGGGGGAGTGAAGGGTTAAATATGAAGCCAGATGATAAGAATGTGTGGGGGGCGGCTGGTGTTGGCACATACCAAAATTATTTAAATCTGATATTTGGAAAAGTTAATTTTCGGACATTAATTATGTGTGTAAGTTGACAAATGTCTGCGATGCCGTGTAAACTTACTGGTATACAGAGTTGATTAGGCTGTGGGTGGCAGGTTTAGGCTAGCGTTGTACTTTTAATGACGTCCGATACCGGCTATCGGCGTCCATCACCGTAGCGCAAGGCGCGTGTATTGTTGGACGGCCCATGTAAAGATCAGGAGCGGTACGTTTTTCTGTGGGACTGCAATAGAGTAAGCTTAAGCTTTAGACGATTTTGTTGCTTGGCATTAGGCTTAGACTTAAGTTTAGGCTTAAAAACATGCTCATTATTACGCTTACGCTTAGGCTTAGGCTTAGATTTAGGCTTAGGAATATGCTCATTGTTACGCTTAGGCTTAGGCTTAGGCTTAGAAATACGCTTATTATACTGTTCCTCCCCTGTTCTTTACATTGGCCTGTTTGACTTAACTGCCTTCCGACGCCGGGTCGTACGACAAGCATAGCGCCGCCTCTAGGCTTACCTTACGTGCAGCTACACAAGTTAAGTATATTTTTAATTATTTCTCTAAGACCCGAACATTATAAAGTAACGCTTGTCGCTTTTAGTTTTTACAGAACACAAATTTATATTTTGAGCTGAAGACGTCTTAAATTTTTAGCGTTTTGAAAATACGGCTATTCTGATATTGAATAATTTACTAATTTTTCAACCATGAAGAATTCGAAACAATTTCTACGGACGAATTCTGAATTACAAAAATAGAGGCATTCTTGAACATTTCACTATTGCATAATTGCATTTTACCGTTGTCGTCACAAATATTTGTTTGCTTATCCAGCTTAGGGCCATTGATTTGTCGGAAATGAAACCCTCTGTTTTACGGGTTTTGTATTTTAAAATATATCCGGTTCCCATTGAAAATTGATACTTTTCAATGTTGTATCTTTGTGATTGTGGTTACGCGGAAACCGTCAGAAGTTGTCGCTCAGTCTCGTGTTTTGTTTGGCTTAATTTAAACACTTTTCAAAGTCGATGTTTATAAAATGCCATAACAAACCCGGCGATATCTGTTTACTTGGTGGTTGAATGATTTTGTGAATGGACTTGAACGATACGTAGGGAGTAGTTGACCGGGAACGATCAAGGAAGATACTGGCCTGGGCTGACCTCACACTCATCATTACCGCACTGGAAAAAATGGCGAAACAAATGGATTCTCTCCGAAATAGACTCTACGGGACTACACAGACAGAGTTAAATTTGACTCATTGAGTCGCGCGTTTGACTCTGGCGGAGTCGAATTTGACTCTCAGTTTGTGTAGTGCCGTAGAGCCTATTTCGGAGAGAGTCAATTTGGCTCACCTTTTTACAGTGCGTGCTGAATGTTGGTATTGCGACAATTCGTAACCCGTCAACTCGTCGACCGACTCCTTTTAATCCGAAACGTCTTCGACTCGACGTTTCGTTACCCATCGCTATGCTTATACGCTCAGGCTAAGGTTAGGATTGCGCTTAGAATTATGATCGGATTAATTCACACAGCTTTGAATACTGTTGGACGACAAGTTGTCGGGTGACGAATTGTTGTAGATTCCTGAATGTATGCTCCTAATATAAATTTTGTAATAAAATTACACAGAAATCCAACCTGCTGCTCGGTGATGTCGGTCGCACGGTTATCTTTAACTGGTACAAACAAGCATTTTGAGAATAATAATAACAATAATAATAATAAAAATAATAATAATATTAATAATGCGAGCACAATAAAGTGATTTTGGACCTCTGAAAACCCTTTTACCCCAAATTTGACAACGGTAACGTTGAAATTAGCGTTGATTTTAGGGTATTCACTCTATAAAACCTTTCAGTTAAACTATTTTACTAAATTATATTTAGTTTTAACAATGAAACTATTTTAAGTTTGTTACTTTATGTTTCAGAACAATTATTCTAAATGCTATTTGGCTTAAGTAGTGTTTACCAGTATGTGAGATGAGAGAAATATATTAAAATTCGGCTAAGCATGTCAAAACTATTAGGCCCATACACAGGAGAATGGCGAACCAATTGCAAACATGATTGCAATTGAATTAAATTTTGGACGAATATTTTTGCGTAGGCTTAGGCTTAGGGTAAGGTATACGCAGAGGCATAGGAATATGCTTATACTACTGTTACGGCCATGTTCTATAGCCAAATATCAGAGTCTTTAGACGTAACGTACTATGAAATTCTGAAATTTTTAAAGCTATGGAAAAATAAACAAATTAACAGGATTTAGAATTTGAAACTTTTTAGTATATTTTTTTAAATTCGAGCGATAATAAAATTAGACAGCTTGTACAAGTTTCCCTCGTTTGAAATCCAAACTCATGTTTTTCTGTCAAAAATTTGGCGTTTCCTTCCGTAGACCCGACTCGCTTTGGAACACTGGCCAATATTAAACTTTCATTTAAATAATTACTTAAAAAATATGTTTTATAAAAACCAAACAAATTTAAAATTTATTAAAATATGATCAAGATTGAACGACTTTGCTCAAACTGACTAACACAAGTATGTGGCTTTAACTAAAAACCATAAACTAAACAAACGCTTAGCCTGGGTTCTATTTAGAAAGGCGATGTAAGCTGTCCTTGCAAGCAAGAGTAGCGAATGAGAAAGTTTATTTCTACACAATATTAATGCCTGTGAAAGTATTGTTTTTTAAGACTTTTCACACATTTTGCCCGAGTAAATAAATATTCCACCAGCCCTCATTTATGTGCATCCCCTTGATAAGCAAACAACGGTGAATATATTTTAGTTTAAGTGATACATTTTGCAGTTTTATGGGCCAATGTTACTTTAAGGGGCGTAACAGCAGATTAAGCGTATTCCTAAAAGCCTAAGCCTAAGCATGAGCCTAAGCAAACAAATGGAATCTCGAATCTAAACCTACTCTTTTATGGATCTAACAGAAATCCGGACGTGCCTTAAAGTAACATGGGCCGTTTTATGGATAAGTAAAGCTGATTGTCAAATACTACGAAAGTAGGGTCGTTCAGTCTCCCACACGTATTTTTCATCGAAGACTGGTTTAGGCTTAGGAATATGCTTATACTCTCTATTACGGCACTTATCCTAGATTTTCTGATCACTTTTAGACAAGAGTGTGCAACTATTAGGAATCCGTATAGTACAAGATGTACCAAGGCACGTGAGGCTAAGTGTTATAGGTACTCTATTCGTATAATACACTTATGATAATAGCAAGAATCGATAATGACTCCACAAGAGTGTGTAACTGAAAAAAAATTGCATGGTACTAAATGTATCACCGGGCGTTGCGTTCTTGCCGACCCCCCCTAACTCGGGGGGAAGGGTGTGAGGTGGTTAATGCTTGAAATGTAGAATACGCACGGATTTTAAAATATATAAGGGGACCTACTTCACAATGAAACATTTCAATATCTGAAATTGACAGAATTGTTCAACTGTACACCCCCCAAATAGGGGTTGCGCTATAAACGCAACGTGCTCTGGGTGCATTCCTTTGTACGCAGTAGATACTCAGTTGCACCCTCTTGCTGAAATAATTTAAGCTCGGTATTAGTGATCATTAAGTTGTTTAACAAAGCCATAGAAATATGTTTCATAGTTGAAAGACAGAATACCCCCACTGCGAATTATTATTAACTCGAGTTTAAAAAGAAAAAGCGAAAACGGAAGCCAAAGTTTCAAACAGGAAACCTAAAAGAACGTTGCTGTTGCTGTTTGGAACCTGATTGTGAACAACCAACCACAACTTCATAATTGTGTATTCCCATGTAAAGATCAGGGGCGGAACGTTTTTTTGTGGGACTGGAATAGAAGAATCTTAAGTTTTAGACTAATTTTATTGCTTGGCTTAGGCTTAGGCTTAGGAATAAACTCATTCTTACGCTTAGGTCTAGGCTTAAGCTTCGGTTTAGGCTTAGGAATAAGCTTATAATTGCTGTTGCGCTCCTGTTTTTTACATTGGCCATTGTGTAAAAAGTTTTCAAATCCCACAACACAATGGACGAAACACAGATATGCCGGAACGGATGGAATGGATCGGTCCGTGTCCCGCAATTCGAATTGTTTTTCAGGCAACAATATGACCACCTCATTGAATATGGTGCCAATTTTATTTAGACAAAATATTGGTTCGTTTTTTGTCTGTCGGCCCCTTTGAGTTCAATTGTGTTTGGGTATATACGCCACTGTGGGAAATTTAATTTCACAAATTTCCTCACCGCTTCAAACGAGTGCCGAAACACACGCGAATGCTCATATTTCAAAAACGTCGGAAACAACGGCTTTGTTAAACCCTGTTCAAGTCGTTGTTTTGGATGTTCGAAAATGTTAATTGGTAAATTTAATTTTTAGGTTTGATTTCAAAAAAAGTTTTTTGCCAAATCGTAAAATTTTAGGTTTGCAATTGTCGACCGCCTCAAGTCAATGCTTTATTTTCGCACGTTGTGCTTGACTTAGGCTGGTCCTATACTTATCGTGCAGTCAGAGGTCATCAAAGGTACAGCGCCACCATTAAAGTACAGGTTCCGAATAAAGTGGTTAATCGTTCGCGTTGGTTTAAGCTTTAGACCCAGCGGTAGCATTGGGGTTAGGGGGCAAGTTTCATCAACCAGTTCTGTAGCCGACTTGTAAAATGTATGACGATTTTTAACTGAAACCCGCGGGGCTGGCCTGACCTTGGGAATACTGTAAATGCTGAATTTGCGTAATGGTCGTATACACATTTTTGTTAATCCATTGTCCCTACTGCGAAAATGGTGATGAAATACATTAACAAGCTACTAATCAAAAACTATTTGTTTATTTAAGTATTTCACAGAAAGATTTTCTGGTTACGGTAAGGGTGGGGCCCAAAGCACTTTTCAAACCAACCATAATGTGCCCCCCTGTGACTTTTCCTTGTGATTAAGTCAAGAAGAATTTGTTCGGTTATCATTGTGCAAATTCTGTATACATATTTCTTTTGTAAATTAAATCACCAAAAATGTGATATTCCTAAATTAATATAATTAACCCTTTTGCACATGAATATTTTCTATTTCCCCTGAGACCTACTTTTATGCTAGGATTCGAACTCCAGTGACTGGAGTGGGAGGCGTATACCATCACCACTCAGCTATAGGAGCTTGACGCTCGAGCCCGAGGGGCTCTCACGTCTTGTGGTGATATAGGCAACTCAATGTGAGAAGGGGTTAAAAAGTTTTCAAATTACAAATTATTCTACAAAAGCTCAAATTCCAATTTTTTTAATTCTTAATATTTAAAGTAGGTGCAAAATCACGTGATAAGCATAAATATCCAAGATTTTGTGCCTGTTACAAAAATGTTACCTTTCAATTTTGAAATGTTTGCGGTGTTCGCTATTAAAAGATCAGTAAAATTTCAAAAAAATTCTCACAAGTGAAATTTTGGATGGTCCACTGTGACGTCATTGTTTTCATTCTTTTACAAAATAAATTCTTTACTTTAAAGACTAAAACACTCCAAAATGTTGTGTCATATTTTGAAATTTTGATTATTTTAAAATCCGCTTGCGTGTTCCCAAAAAATCTGATGGTAAATTTGTCTTCATACATTATCCTAAGGGCCACAAATATCGCGTATGCATATTCTTAAGTCTAAGCGTAAAAATGACCTTACACCTAAACGCCAAAACCTAAACCGAAGCCTAAGTGAAAAATTAGTCGAAAGCTTAAGATTCTATTGCAATCCCGCAGAAAAACGTTCCGCTGATCTCAATATGGAACATAGACGTGCATCTATAATCATTTTACCATGAGTTTGCAGGGTTTAACCGACTAATTTATTTATCCGCCCTTAATATAAATTGAAGACCCTCGATCAAAATCGTGTTTACTGTTACTGGAAATGAAATAAATTAAAAGCGCCTGCAGTTTATCACTCAGCTGTGCATATAAAGCGCAACCAGAATGATAATAAAGTATACATAAAGCAATTGCATAAAAAACAAAAGATAAACATACGCACAAGCAAAAAAAGCACAACACAAAAATTTCGTAATGTTTTTTCTTGCATTATTTTTAGAAAATAATATGAAAACAATTCACCGTCGGATGAATTGCCATCAGGCAGGGTGTAAATGGATAGTAAACAAATAATGGAAACGGAAAACGGATATTGTGGTACAAAAATTTCTAAGATGTTTTATTTTTCCGCCAACGCAATGGAGACGTGTAAATGTTCACCGGACTTCGTGAAATTTTAAACAAAAAATAGCGGATGCATCGGAATTTTTAACATTTTGAATGAATTTTGTAATTTTTATTCCAATTCGAACAATTGAAGTGTATATCTGCAATGAAAAATTACTACATACAAACGTGATTTAGAATTAATTTTGGACGTAAAAATGACTGATTTTCAGTTATTTCTATTAGAGAAACGGACACCGATTTTTACCGGAAACGGATATCTGGTTACACCCTGTAATCAAGGCTTTTAAGCTCAAGGTTATCTTCTAAACTTAGTTACAAAAATATGACGCCAGTATAAAGAATGAAAAGTATTGTCTGAAATCGAAAACAATTTTTGTAAAAAATATGCTAATTTTAGCTAATTTTCAAAATTCACTTGTTTTTTCTAATATCGCTTTTAAGTCTATACGAGGATATTTTTATTGGTTTTAGTTTAAATATTTAACAAGTTTGAACGTAAAGCCAAATCTCTACGTGTAAAATACAACTGCAAACCCGTTCAATTGTTCTATATTTAATTGCGATAAACAACAACCGTAAAAGCAAAACTATCATAGTAATAAATCGGTTACAATAAAGCAAATAATCGCCGGTGCAATTTCGCAAAACACTGACACAGAGCTGCAGTTGACAAGTAAATAAGGGGATGGCAACATTCTCTTTTCTCCCCCCCCCCACGTTTGAAAAAATTATCCACAGATAATACAAATTTTTTCCATGTAAGTTCACCAGTTTTCTACACAATATTAGGTAGGATTGTTTATAGTGATTCGCTTTAGACTAAACCTAAGCCTAAGCATTAAACTTGAAGCTTGAATATAAGTCCAAGCCTAAAGACTGAACCTATACGTCAAATGCTAAACTTTAACTAGAGCTGAAATCTTAGTCTATGCAAAAAGTCTTATCTGTTTGTTAATAGTCTAAACATAAATAAGCCTAATGCCAGCATAAACCTAAAACCTTATAGCCTAAGCCTAAGAATAATCGTATAGATTACAGTATTTCCTGATGCCAAAAGCCATAAGAAAGTCAACTACGCTCATAAATTAATAATATCAATAATTGCGTTATGGAATCGCAGTACAGCACAATAATTAATAATAATAATAATAATATACGGTATGTGTCTTTTGTAAAGAACTAAAATCAAATCATTAAAGCAAGCTCAAATCAGGGCTATGTGTCTATTAAGTTCGGCAGCGGTTCTTGTCAAAACTTTGAACTTTTAACAAAAAAGTCTAATTGTCGATAGCTAAATTGCTGAGCTTATACCTAAGCCTAAGCCTAACCCAAATTAGAAATAGTCTGAATGTTAAGCTCACTGTATTGCAGTCCCGCAGAAAAACGTTCCACTCCTAATCTTTGTCTGAGCCCATGTGTAAGTGCAGTTGAAATCTAAGTTTCATATTTTTTCGCTTCAAACTCTATAAAAAAGACATTCTTGCGTCATTTTTGCTTCAAAATTATGAGTTGGATCCCGGGGTAAAGTTTGATTCAAACCATCTGCGAACAACATCAGCCTCAGTTGAGCCTACTCTTGCAATGTGTAGAGAAATATCGACACTACATCAGATATTCTAGACAAATTTGCAAAATTTACACAGTCAATTAATTATCCTAAAATATTAATTTAAACAAAACAAAGCAAATATAACAACAACCAGCAAACCTAATATATATTTCGTAACGATTTAAAACCAATTGGCTGGGTTTCAGAAATATCACTTGCATCGAGGTAAAATAGTTCAAAATTTCCACGGGTTTCAGACCTTCCAGATGCTTAAAATTCAGCAACTTTATTGAAAAACTCTGACAAAACGAAATTAAAGTCTTTTGTTTTTTAAGTCAAGATTTCTTAATCACAGCGATACTATCAGTAGGACAGACGCAATTTGCACATATATTTGATTTATATACCAACAGGCTAACAGACTCAGGTTAATGGTATTACCCGGTAACATAGATGAAAATGGGACGTTTAACAAATTAATCAGTAATGTAAACTTAATGCATTCACAGAACAACGTTTTGTGGATATTAAAAATGTTTGAAAATTTAAAATTCTAAAAAATTTTAATTTGAAAATGTAAAGTTTCAGAATTTGAATTTTTTTAATTTAACGAATCCGCCGATCGACGGCCATCAGTCGACAAAGTTGGCGAGTCTGCTGGACTGGCATCTTGTTGCGTCTTTGGCTGATCAGATTTTCGGCGTCGTCCGCTTGTTGTTACGAACAGTTGCTCTTCACTCGACGAAACACTATCCATTTTGATATCTTTTGAATCCGCAGAACTTTCTCTTTGGTGATGATGATGGCTGCCAAGACGCGACTCATCCGACACTTGAACCATTGAGTACGCTGGAGTAAACTGTGTCACCATTGCCGTTCCCAGACCAGTGACATTTGCACGTTCCATTGATGCTTCCCAGATAGCCGTCGTTGCTTGTCCACATTTATCGCCACCACCAAAATCTAGACTACTACTCAGACCAGCCGCAGAAGTTGTCTGGGATTCGTCTGGACTAGCACCAGTTGTCGCCGTGCATTTGACTCGTCGTACAACAGTTTTGGTGACGTTTCCTTGATCGTCGACAGTTTCAAATTCTTCATAGTCTTCATTTTGATTTCTCAACGCTCCTATGTACCCCGCCACCTTTTGTTCCGAGTCCGATCCGGTAAACCGGATATGTTGGGTGACCGGATCTGTCACTCGAGTTGTTACAGTTCGCGTGATGACTTCCATAGTTCCATCGCTTCCACACTGTGACGTCTCGTACGTTGTCAGCGTTGTTGGAAATGGTTGCAGTTGCTCGGAATCGTGTCGTTTTGTTGTTAACGTTGTAGTTTCTGATATTTCACTGTCAGTTTGAGGATAAATTAATAACTCGTTTCCTTCCTCGTCGTATACCGGAACCGGAGGTTTGTCAGCTATAGGAGTGTGAACTGATTGATCGGTATCTGCTTGATACGCGGTGCTTGACTCATCGAGACTATGGGGGTACATGTCAAGAGCACCACCCACAGTTTTGTAGTCACCCCCTTCGCAAAGTAAACTTTCGCCCATTATTCCATATTCTAGTGGAATCGATTCAAACGGCTCATTCAGTGATGAAATTTGACTTTGTTGAGATAAAGTGTCCTGTGATGATGTTCCAGTATCCATAAGTATTTGACCTGGTGGAGTACCACGTATCGTTGCAGATAGTTCAGTCGAAGTACTGTCGTCAATGACAGATGATGACGTCATTGTCAAATCTGACGTCATCAGAACATCACTCGATTTGCTGGTAGGTGGCTGTGTGACGAATGCTTCGTCCAATGGCAGTTCGACATTTGTGAAATGTAACGTATCAACAAATGAATGCTCAGCAATGCCACTAAGATAAACGTCATCCAATCCAGTGCCACTACTGGCGAGTTCGTGTGAGTCGTATGGCTGTTTTGATGAGTCGTAGGAAATTTTTGCTGAGTCATCAATATCATAAAAAGTAGAAGTTGAAGTCTTCTCGCCGCCAGTTTGAGCAATTTGATACTGCGATTGAACAAGCGATCGCTTTGTTGTTATAGCGATGACGTCGTCGAGTTCGTCACGTTCGAATGAGTCATCCTTTGTTTTTTCGACATCTGACGTGTGTTTTGGTGACCTAACACGTGGTGACTCAACTAAAACAAAATCTTGAAGCGAGTCTACGTCAAGTGATCTTGCTGAGGCGATCATAATGTCAGGTTCTTGTGTTCCGATCACGTGTTCACTAAATATTTCGTGTGGTTCGCCTATGATATCGCTGCTTCCTTCAGCGACAGGCGGTGGAGTTACTCGTTCAAAGCTATCGTGATCGCCAACTGACTCGTCAGGCGAAGGTTGCTTGAATTCAGTTTCTTCCAGCGAATCTGTGCTAACAATCATAGCGGTGCCTTTATCTGTTGACAAGTCGGCAACCCTTTGATCTACTGCTACTGTAATCGCTGGTGCCGTTTCAATTGAATCAGTCGAGATATCCATGACGTCGCCACGTGCCTTGATTCTACTGTCTTCTTCACGTTCGTCGTATGTTTCAGTAATCTGCACACATTCCATCGCAGTTGTCTGAGGCATTTCAATGGGTTCAAATCCGTCTAGACTATCGGCGGCGTCGCTATGTCTGATTTCCAGCCCGTCATGTTGTTTTCCACCGGTCGGTTGATAGATTGAGTAGCTTGAGCTCACACCACCGCTTGTACTCAGTCCTGCATCGTCTTGGGTATCAAACGTTGGAGCCGCGACTGGTTGAAATGTTGACTCGATATGTTCAGATTTATGCGCAGGTGACGCCGGTTTTTGAAGTGATCCTAGATTTTCGTATCCGCTATCTCCGCTTTGAAGGTCTTGTTCGGTTGTTGTCGGCGCTTTCGATTCGAATTTGCTGTCAAAGGTCCTATCAACATGATACAGGTCTATCGGTTGAATATCGACTACGTTCTCGTCCATCTGATCTTCTTCAACTGGTTCCGAAATTACCGGTACTCCAAAATCCTTTGTTGTTCCGTCATCTTTTGACGTTCCGTCATCTTTTAATCTTCCGTCTTCCGTTGATGCTCTGTCATCCTTTGATGTCCCAAAATTCTTTGACGTTTCGCCCTCTGTTGCCGTAATTGATCGCTCGACATCAATTGCCCACTGCCGACCATCTCCAGATTCGTCACCGTCTGTTGTTTCCATAATTTTCTCCATTTTTTCAAACGACTTCACAGAAGTCAACGATCCGCCGTGTTCGTCACAGACATCTTGCGATAAACCAGACGAGTCAGAGGCAAGTCTAGACGTTTCGCCACACGACCCAACAATGTCTCCATCGCTGCTGCCACGACTACTTGATCCAGCGCTTGAACGTGAAACTTTGTTACCAGAACTACTAATAGTTGCTGCTGCAGCTCCGGCAACAAGTTCGCGTTCAAGACGCTCGAATTCTTGTAGACTCGACGATTCTGACAAATTGTCTGGAGTATCGAACGCTGGTTTCAGTTTATGCCGAGTTGCAAAATATTCTGCTGCGACCAACGTTGTTGCGGTTTGCTGTTGGACCGGATATTTGGCTTCCGATTGTGAAGTTTGAGCTTTGCCCGGTTCGAGCTCAAATTCCGGTTCTTCTGGTACGGTTTCCAACTCACCAGTTGTTGCAGCAGTTGTCGCCAACGGATCCGTTTCATCCCGGACGTAATCGTTCGGATGGTGCTCGATGACGTCATCGTGTCTTTGTTGTGATTGGCTGAAATCATCGTCTGTTGATGACCTCATCGATATCACGTCGTGATCTCTTCGCTGCTCGTGTGCTTCATCCGGTTCCTGTTGGATTTCGTGAATCGAAGGCTCGTGGTGTGTTTCAATTTCTACCGGTGACGTCAACGATTGAACAGATCGTGGTGAATCTGGTGGTTCTTCTTGTGGTTGTTCTCCATCCGACCACGTCACTTTAAGCTCAGGCGTCAGACGTTCGGTGAATATGTGAGTTTCGCTGTGAACACTACTGCGACGCGAAGAAGTACTCGATAAGGATCCAGAACTGAGAGAGCGTTTTGATGATTTTTGAACTGATGCAGATCCGGGAATTGCGGAACCATCAATAGATTCTTGAGATTTTACACTACTGGCAATTTCTGGGAAGCTTTCACCAGTTTGACCGGCTGGTTGAGTGGCAGGAGATTTAGAAGAATCCGAGGGCTCAACATAAAGACCGGCAATTTTTTCTTGGATGGGGCCACTTTCGTCAACTGGTTGACTATCCGAAACGAACAGCCCTTGACCGCTAGCTGCTGCTTGCTGCAACGCTTCAGCGACCAACGTTTCTGATAAACTGGTCAGTTGCTCATTGCTATCTTCTTTGACGCTTTCGACAATACCGGTTTCTTCGCTTGTTTGCTGATGTCGAAATAACTGATCCTTGTCGGTCGAAAACGGCTCTGATTTCGGATATACAACCAATTCTTCGTGTTCTTCATCTGTCTTATCGTCTCGCTGCTCGTGGCCTGGTGACTTTTTCTTAACGTCAAATTTAACATCATCTTTTGTATCTTCTTTCCAAAATCGTTGTTCCGTGACTTCCGAAGGAATTTGTTCAAATTTCATTTCTAAGCCTTTGTCAACTTCTGCTTCAACGCCGCTGGTCGATACCAATGTTTCGCTGCGACTTTCATCCGGGCTAAACTGTTGTTGCTCAAGCGAATCGTGAGCGGATCGAAGAATCGTTGAATCTATTGTATCTTCTGGAGTAATTGTTGTCGCTGTTTGATAGTCTGTTGCCGTTGTTGTTGTTGTTGTTGCTTGTTCTGTGTCTTCAACGCTTTCCGCTGGCGTCGTGTCAAGTTGCATGTCCTTTGCTAATGGTTCAGCTGAATCATGCGAAGCATCAGATTTCGTAAATTCTGTATCCGTGTCGGAAATTAATTTTGTGTCGGTTGTTGTTTCATCCTGTTCTTTGTGTGAGTGTTGTGCTGGTTCGGTCGAGTCAATCGTGTTGGTTTCCTTAATCTCATGGGCTTCTTTAACCTCATGTGTGTCTTCAAACTTGTGAGTGTCTCCGATCTCGTGTGTATCTTCAATTTTGTGTGTCTGTTTACTCTCATTTGCGTCGTCAATGTTGTATGTGTCATGAATTATGTGGGTGTCTTCAATGTCGTGGGAATCCTCAGTTTTGCTTGCGTCATCTTGAGTTTTGTTTGCGCGTTCACCAGACAGCAGTTGACGAACCTTTAAAATTAAAAATCGACGCAATTTCAAATCGGACGGCGACAAATGATCTTCAGCGTTCGAAACAAGGTCCATGATGCGGTATTGAACGTGAGCTTTACGGCCGGCACCAGGCGATGCTCCAATATCGAATAGTGCACCGCAACTTGATTCAATTTGTTCCAAATGTTCAGGACAAATCGCCGCAAATTCTTTTGGTGATAACGGCTCGACTGGATCAAGCTCAGCTGCGTTGAATTCAGCGACGACTTCAGGTTCAACCGCTTGGGTTTCGGCTTCAATACTATCATCAGTAATTTTGATGCTTTCTTCAGGAGTTGTTGCAGTTACTTCGATGATGACGTCATCTTTGACCGTTTCGTCGAAACCCTTTAGTTTGCTGACGTCTTCGGTACTGACCGTTGATTTTTTCCCAGCATCCATCAATTCCGAGTGACCAATTTCTTCTTCCGCGATTGGTTCTGACGCCAAACTTGACTGAATTGATGCTTGACTGACCAGCAACGAACGGGTCATCGGTGAAATATGTCCAGATTCACCACGCTGTCGCCGGGCAACAATTTCTCGTGCACATGAAACCAAATGTGATACCACTTGAACAACGTCATCACCATCTATGGGTAGAAAACGTTCATCTGACGACTCAAAGCAACCAGTGATTGCGCGCTGAATAAATTCGTACCGCAACATTTTTTGAGCAGGTAAATTTGACCGTGTCTCAGGTGGCAAGCATTCGCCTAGCGTTTTGTAATCATCGGGATCCAAGTAGAGATTTTCATGCTCCGGCAAATAACTTAATCCTGATAACGATGGAACTGTTGATGGAAACTCTAATGGAGTGGAAGTTTCTGCCATTGTTGACGTCGTTTCATCTTGGCTAGTGTCCACTTCTCTGACTGAATCGACTGCAATATACTCCGGTTGCATGACGTCTAATTTTCGAGGCGGTCCTTTATCAAACTTTTTATGTATAATGCTTTTTACTGCAATTCTTAATTTCAACAACATTTCTTTTCGTTCACCTGGTTCAGCTGGTAGAAAGTGTTCATCACTTGTTGAAAGCGCTCCAGTTATTGCTCTAAATAGCACATCGTTACGAATCGCCGGTGCCATTGGAAGCGAATCGCGGAATGTTTCTGGAAGCGAATTGACTAAATAATTATAGTCATTTCCGTCTAAAAGTGCTGCTTCTTCGTCGTCAACTATTAGCGTTGCTTCTTGCGGATATGGTAAAGTCACAGAGGTGTCAAACCCTTCCATTGCTTTGTTTTGAGCCAAGCTGTCAGCTTTGTTGTCATGAGTTTCGCTACTGCTAGAGTAATCCACTGGTTCGTTTGAATTGTCAGCTAATTCAACGTCTGATTTTATTGCGCAACTAATTACATTATCTACAAGACCTGTCAATACGTGTGGAGGTACATCGTCAGTTTGCTGCTCAGCTTCTGTTTCCAAACCGGACGTTAGAAGCTGATACTTATCTGTTACGTTTATCTCATCAGGAACCTTCGTCTGTGCTTGTGGTGAAATCATTATAACATTTTGTATTTCAGCGGCGTGTATGTCGTGTTCTTCAGCAACATAAGCAGGCTCTGTTTCCGAATCTGGTCGCGCATCTTGAATTTCATCCATATCCGTTTTAGAAACGTACTGATCGCTGGCATTTACATTTGAGATTGTGGCGTCAACATGCGTAAGAGTATGTCGTTCTGAGATGTCATCAAACGAATGTTCTTGGAATTCTTGGGATGATTTGTCTGAAGATGGTTGCGTATATTGCTTTGACGCGAATATATCT
Organism: Enoplolaimus lenunculus; assembly: GCA_030248215.1. Lineage (NCBI taxonomy): Eukaryota > Metazoa > Nematoda > Enoplea > Enoplida > Thoracostomopsidae > Enoplolaimus > Enoplolaimus lenunculus. Next base: position 23,757 of record JASANG010004045.1, on the reverse strand, counting down.
GCTGACTCAGGTTCAAGAATGGCAGATTCATATTGCTTTGAATCACCTTTTTCTGTCGATGGCGAATATTCCGTCAACGCTCTTGATTCGTCATACTCTGGAGGCTCTAATTGTTCAGACTTATCGTCTTTTTGTTGAGCAGCAGACTCGTCATCGATTCGTTCGAGTTCATGTGACAGTTGCTCTTCAGTTGATTTTTCAGTGAATTCGTCATACACATGTTTAAGTCCCAGCGCTGCACCAACAAAAGGTGCTGCTAAGCCGGTGGCAACAATTTTTGCACCATCCAATAATTTATCTGATTTGTCTTTGCCTTCAGAACTACCTTCTGCCTCTTTCTCGTGCGCAACTACTGTTTCCATACGATCGCGTTCAAATTCATCTCTTTCTTGGTCAAGAAGGATTTCTTTGCTATAGCTGAGTTGGGTGCTATCCGGCGCTGACTCATACTCGCCTGCTTCAAATTTTTGTTCTGCAGCAGGTTCGAAATGCAAACTTGCATGTTGGTCTTTAAACGTGTCTTCTGCACCGACATCTTCATCAAATGAATCGACCCGCTTAATAGGAGTTTGTTCCAAACCGCATATTGTAGGGTCTGCGTACTCCAGAAATTCCGCTTTAATATCATCTTCGCTATGACCAAACTCTGTTGGACTATGAGCAACAGCGTCAAATTTTTCTGATTCTTTTTGTGCTAAATCGACTTTAAATTCACGACCGGCCATGTCTTCAAATTGTTGCTCGTCGCGGGCTTCTGCAAGATTTACGACTCGCTCTTGTTGTATTTCGTTATCAACAGGTTCTGTTGTAACGAGTTCATGACGCAAACTTTCATCAGCGGTTTCAGCGGGAACCGCGACCGTATGTGTTTCTTTATCAACAGTTTGATCATCAGGTATTTCGATATCTGTGCTACTTGCGTCGTGTTCTTCATATGTTTGCTTCTGTTCTTCCGGAGTTTCTTGCTCTTTGTCCAAATGATATATGGAATCTTCTACAACAATAGCTGTAGTTTCACCTGTTTCCTCCAAGTCGCCTTCTTGTGGTTGTTGAGCTAACAAACACGTCGAATCTAAATCTGCTCCTACGATTTCAACATCGTCCTGTTCTGCTATTTCAACAGCGTGTATATCGTGTTCTTCAGCGACATAAGCAGGCTCTGTTTCCGAATCTGGTCGCGCATCTTGAATTTCATCCATATCCGTTTTAGAAACGTACTGATCGCTGTCAATTACATTTGAGATTGTGGCGTCAACATGCGTAAGAGTATGTCGTTCTGAGATGTCATCAAACGAATGTTCTGGGAATTCTTGTGATGATTTGTCTGAAGATGGTTGCGTATATTGCTTCGACGCGAATATATCTGCTGACTCCGATTGAAAAATGGCAGATTCATATTGCTTTGAATCACCTTTTCCTGTTGATGGCGAATATTCTGTCAACACACTTGATTCGTCATAGTATGGAGGCTCTAATTGTTCAGACTTATCGTCTTTTTGTTGAGCAGCAGACTCGTCATCGATTCGTTCGAGTTCATGTGGCTGTTGCTCTTCAGTTGATTTTTCAGTGAATTCGTCATACACATGTTTAAGTCCCAGCGCTGCACCAACGAAAGGTGCTGCTAAGCCGGTGGCAACAATTTTTGCGCCATCCAATAATTTATCTGATTTGTCTTTGCCTTCAGAACTACCTTCTGCCTCTTTCTCGTGCGCAACTACTGTTTCCATACGATCGCGTTCAAATTCATCTCTTTCTTGGTCAAGAAGGATTTCTTTGCTATAGCTGAGTTGGGTGCTATCCGGCACTGACTCATACACGACTGCTTCAAATTTTTGTTCTGCAGCAGGTTCGAAATGCTTACTTGCATGTTGGTCTTTAAACGTGCCTTCTGCACCGACATCTTCATCAAATGAATCGACACGCTTAATAGCAGTTTGTTCCAAACCGCATATTGTAGGGTCTGCGTATTCCAGAATTTCCGCTTTAATATCATCTTCGCTATGACTAAACTCTGTTGGACTATAAGCAACAGCGTCAAATTTTTCTGATTCTGTTTGTGCTAAGTCAGCTTTAAATTCACGACCGGCCATGTCTTCAAATTGTTGCTCGTCGCGGGCTTCTGCAAGATTTACGACTCGCTCTTGTTGTATTTCGTTATCAACAGGTTCTGTTGTAACGAGTTCATGACGCAAACTTTCATCAGCGGTTTCAGCGGGAACTGCGACCGTATCTGTTTCTTTATCAACAGTTTGATCATCAGGTATTTCGATATCTGTGCTACTTGCGTCGTGTTCTTCATATGTTTGCTTCTGTTCTTCCGGAGTTTCTTGCTCTTTGTCCAAATGATATATGGAATCTTTTACAACAATAGCTGTAGTTTCACCTGTTTCCTCCAAGTCGCCTTCTTTTGGTTGTTGAGATAACAAACGCGTCGAATCTAAATCTGCTCCTACGATTTCAACATCTTCCTGTTCTGCTATTTCAACGGCGTGTATATCGTGTTCTTCAGCGACATAAGCAGGCTCTGTTTCCGAATCTGGTCGCGCATCTTGAATTTCATCCATATCCGTTTTAGAAACGTACTGATCGCTGTCAATTACATTTGAGATTGTGGCGTCAACATGCGTAAGAGTATGTCGTTCTGAGATGTCATCAAACGAATGTTCTTGGAATTCTTGTGATGATTTGTCTGAAGATGGTTGCGTATATTGCTTCGACGCGAATATATCTGTTGACTCAGATTCAAGAATGGCAGATTCATATTGCTTTGAATCACCTTTTTCTGTTGATGGCGAATATTCTGTCAACACTCTTGATTCGTCATAGTCTGGAGGCTCTAATTGTTCAGACTTATCCTCTTTTTGTTGAGCAGCAGACTCGTCATCGATTCGTTCGAGTTCATGTGGCTGTTGCTCTTCAGTTGATTTTTCAGTGAATTCGTCATACACATGTTTAAGTCCCAGCGCTGCACCAACGAAAGGTGCTGCTAAGCCGGTGGCAACAATTTTTGCGCCATCCAATAATTTATCTGATTTGTCTTTGCCTTCAGAACTACCTTCTGCCTCTTTCTCGTGCGCAACTACTGTTTCCATACGATCGCGTTCAAATTCATCTCTTTCTTGGTCAAGAAGGATTTCTTTGCTATAGCTGAGTTGGGTGCTATCCGGCACTGACTCATACACGACTGCTTCAAATTTTTGTTCTGCAGCAGGTTCGAAATGCTTACTTGCATGTTGGTCTTTAAACGTGCCTTCTGCACCGACATCTTCATCAAATGAATCGACACGCTTAATAGCAGTTTGTTCCAAACCGCATATTGTAGGGTCTGCGTATTCCAGAATTTCCGCTTTAATATCATCTTCGCTATGACTAAACTCTGTTGGACTATAAGCAACAGCGTCAAATTTTTCTGATTCTGTTTGTGCTAAGTCAGCTTTAAATTCACGACCGGCCATGTCTTCAAATTGTTGCTCGTCGCGGGCTTCTGCAAGATTTACGACTCGCTCTTGTTGTATTTCGTTATCAACAGGTTCTGTTGTAACGAGTTCATGACGCAAACTTTCATCAGCGGTTTCAGCGGGAACTGCGACCGTATCTGTTTCTTTATCAACAGTTTGATCATCAGGTATTTCGATATCTGTGCTACTTGCGTCGTGTTCTTCATATGTTTGCTTCTGTTCTTCCGGAGTTTCTTGCTCTTTGTCCAAATGATATATGGAATCTTTTACAACAATAGCTGTAGTTTCACCTGTTTCCTCCAAGTCGCCTTCTTTTGGTTGTTGAGATAACAAACGCGTCGAATCTAAATCTGCTCCTACGATTTCAACATCTTCCTGTTCTGCTATTTCAACGGCGTGTATATCGTGTTCTTCAGCGACATAAGCAGGCTCTGTTTCCGAATCTGGTCGCGCATCTTGAATTTCATCCATATCCGTTTTAGAAACGTACTGATCGCTGTCAATTACATTTGAGATTGTGGCGTCAACATGCGTAAGAGTATGTCGTTCTGAGATGTCATCAAACGAATGTTCTTGGAATTCTTGTGATGATTTGTCTGAAGATGGTTGCGTATATTGCTTCGACGCGAATATATCTGCTGACTCAGATTCAAGAATGGCAGATTCATATTGCTTTGAATCACCTTTTTCTGTTGATGGCGAATATTCTGTCAACACTCTTGATTCGTCATAGTCTGGAGGCTCTAATTGTTCAGACTTATCGTCTTTTTGTTGAGCAGCAGACTCGTCATCGATTCGTTCGAGTTCATGTGGCTGTTGCTCTTCAGTTGATTTTTCAGTGAATTCGTCATACACATGTTTAAGTCCCAGCGCTGCACCAACGAAAGGTGCTGCTAAGCCGGTGGCAACAATTTTTGCGCCATCCAATAATTTATCTGATTTGTCTTTGCCTTCAGAACTACCTTCTGCCTCTTTCTCGTGCGCAACTACTGTTTCCATACGATCGCGTTCAAATTCATCTCTTTCTTGGTCAAGAAGGATTTCTTTGCTATAGCTGAGTTGGGTGCTATCCGGCACTGACTCATACACGACTGCTTCAAATTTTTGTTCTGCAGCAGGTTCGAAATGCTTACTTGCATGTTGGTCTTTAAACGTGCCTTCTGCACCGACATCTTCATCAAATGAATCGACACGCTTAATAGCAGTTTGTTCCAAACCGCATATTGTAGGGTCTGCGTATTCCAGAATTTCCGCTTTAATATCATCTTCGCTATGACTAAACTCTGTTGGACTATAAGCAACAGCGTCAAATTTTTCTGATTCTGTTTGTGCTAAGTCAGCTTTAAATTCACGACCGGCCATGTCTTCAAATTGTTGCTCGTCGCGGGCTTCTGCAAGATTTACGACTCGCTCTTGTTGTATTTCGTTATCAACAGGTTCTGTTGTAACGAGTTCATGACGCAAACTTTCATCAGCGGTTTCAGCGGGAACTGCGACCGTATCTGTTTCTTTATCAACAGTTTGATCATCAGGTATTTCGATATCTGTGCTACTTGCGTCGTGTTCTTCATATGTTTGCTTCTGTTCTTCCGGAGTTTCTTGCTCTTTGTCCAAATGATATATGGAATCTTCTACAACAATAGCTGTAGTTTCACCTGTTTCCTCCAAGTCGCCTTCTTTTGGTTGTTGAGATAACAAACGCGTCGAATCTAAATCTGCTCCTACGATTTCAACATCTTCCTGTTCTGCTATTTCAACGGCGTGTATATCGTGTTCTTCAGCGACATAAGCAGGCTCTGTTTCCGAATCTGGTCGCGCATCTTGAATTTCATCCATATCCGTTTTAGAAACGTACTGATCGCTGTCAATTACATTTGAGATTGTGGCGTCAACATGCGTAAGAGTATGTCGTTCTGAGATGTCATCAAACGAATGTTCTTGGAATTCTTGTGATGATTTGTCTGAAGATGGTTGCGTATATTGCTTCGACGCGAATATATCTGCTGACTCAGATTCAAGAATGGCAGATTCATATTGCTTTGAATCACCTTTTTCTGTTGATGGCGAATATTCTGTCAACACTCTTGATTCGTCATAGTCTGGAGGCTCTAATTGTTCAGACTTATCGTCTTTTTGTTGAGCAGCAGACTCGTCATCGATTCGTTCGAGTTCATGTGGCTGTTGCTCTTCAGTTGATTTTTCAGTGAATTCGTCATACACATGTTTAAGTCCCAGCGCTGCACCAACGAAAGGTGCTGCTAAGCCGGTGGCAACAATTTTTGCGCCATCCAATAATTTATCTGATTTGTCTTTGTCTTCAGAACTACCTTCTGCCTCTTTCTCGTGCGCAACTACTGTTTCCATACGATCGCGTTCAAATTCATCTCTTTCTTGGTCAAGAAGGATTTCTTTGCTATAGCTGAGTTGGGTGCTATCCGGCACTGACTCATACATGACTGCTTCAAATTTTTGTTCTGCAGCAGGTTCGAAATGCATACTTGCATGTTGGTCTTTAAACGTGCCTTCTGCGCCGACATCTTCATCAAATGAATCGACACGCTTAATAGCAGTTTGTTCCAAACCGCATATTGTAGGGTCTGCGTACTCCAGAATTTCCGCTTTAATGTCATCTTCGCTATGACTAAACTCTGTTGGACTATAAGCAACAGCGTCAAATTTTTCTGATTCTGTTTGTGCTAAGTCAGCTTTAAATTCACGACCGGCCATGTCTTCAAATTGTTGCTCGTCGCGGGCTTCTGCAAGATTAACAACTCGTTCTTGTAGTATTTCGTTATCAACAGGTTCTGTTGTAACGAGTTCATGACGCAAACTTTCATCAGCGGTTTCAGCAGATTCATCGAGAACCTCGATTGCATCTGTTTCTTTATCAACAGTTTGATCATCAGGTATTTCGATATCTGTACTACTCGTATCGTGCTTTTCATAGGTTTGTTGCTGTTCTTCCGGAGTTTTTTGCTCTTTGTCAAAATGATACATAGAATCTTCTACAACAACCGCTGTAGTTTCGCCTGTTTCCTCCATGTCGCCTTCTTTTAGTTGTTGAGCTAATAAACGCGTCGAATCTAAGTCTTCTCCTACGATTTCACCATCGTCGTGTTCTTCTATGTCAACGGCGTGCATATCGTGTTCTTCAGCGACATAAGCAGCCTCTGTTTCTGAATCTTGTCGCGCATCTTGAATTTCATCCATATCCTTTTTAGAAACGTACTGATCGCTGTCAATTACATTTGAGATTGTGGCGTCAACATGCGTAAGAGTATGTCGTTCAGAGACGTCATCGAACGAATGTTCTTGGAATGCTAGCGGTGATTCATCTGAGGATGGTTGAGTATAATGCTTTAACTCGAGTATTTCTGCTGAATCAGTTGCTAGAGTCGACGATTCATATTGCTTTGATTCACCTTTTTCTGTCGATGGCGAATATTCCGTAGGTTCTGTTGTAGCGTGTTCATGACGCAAGCTTTCATCAGCGGTTGTGCTAATCGTATCGTGTACTTCATATGTTTGTTGTTGTTCTTCCGGAGGTTTCTGTCGTTTGTCAAAATGATATAAGGAATCTTCTTCAGCAGCAGCTATAGTTTCGCATGGTTCCGCAACGTCGTTTTCGTTTAGTTGTTGATTTAACAAAGTAGCTGTCGATTCTGAACCATGTGTGATGATTTCACCACCGCCGTCTTTTTCTATATCACCGATGCGTATATCGTGAACATCTGGAACATAAACAGACTCAGCTTTTGAATCAGACTGTGAATCGTCAATTTTGTAAACATCGTGCTTAGAAACGTGTTGGTCACCGTCAACTGTTTTGAAACTTGCTGCATTCTCGTGTGTAACAATATGTGGTTCAGGCATTTCTTCAAAAGAACGTTCTAACAAATCTTGCGATGGTGTATCTGAAAATGGCTGAATATATTGATTTAAATTTTGATCATCTTCTGGCTGCTTATCATATTTGTCATAAAATTTACTACCCAATTCTTCGTCTTCAACAGTTTCCATTTTTTGATGATCCCTCGGAGATCTATGATCAAGCGATAGTTTATATTCGTAGCCGTGCGTTAGTGAAGTTGTCTCAATTCCATTAACTGAATTCTGAAGCGCGGTGTACTCGTTAGTGACAGTTGTATCATCGGGCATACTAAATTCGTGAATTGTGTCTTCTTGCGCTGGTGGCAAAACTTCACTGACGTTGTCAAGTACCACAGTTGCTTCCACTGATTGATTTTCGCTTTTGCTCAACAAAAATTCGACGTCTTCGTGTAAGTCTTCGATTTCAAGAGGCTGAAATGGTGCTGTGTCATAAGAATGTGTTACCGTATGAACAAACGCATTTTCTTTTGGTTTCGAATATTCTATCGTTTCAATTACTTCGCTAAACGTAGTTTCTGGAGATTGCAATTCTTCTTTGTCTGTTTGATAAACATCGGTTAATTCCAAAGTCGTTGAATCGTTTAGTGCACCGGGAGCAGATGTAAGATCTGTCGCTTTGCTATCGTGGCTAACAGTAGTTTTTTGAATGTCATATTCCGACGGTTGTTCGCTAAGCTCTTCACTTTCTCTTCTACCGTAATCTAATTCTCCGGTGCGTTTTTCGTGCTGTCCATTGTCACTATCATCAGATTTATGATCAAAATCCTGCCCGGGCTCGAATATTTTTTTCAGTTTCGAGATAACCGTTTGTTCTCGTTCGTGTACTGTTTCTTGTTCTGTTTCTGCCGTTTTGGTTGGTTCTGAAAGTGGCGCCGCGGTCCCACTTGCGCTCCAAACGATGCGCGTTTGCCGATGGACTTCTTTTTCGAATCGCGGCCGTCTTCCGCCAGATTGACCTTCACGTCGCCGCGCGACCACAACTTCTTTCTCAGTTCGTTCGCCTCCATTTGGAGTTACATGTCTTCTTCGCGATGTACTTTGTTCCACTTCTTCTTTGATTGGCATTCTGCCACGACCCAAATATTCTCCACTGCCTCCGAGCGGTGGACTTGGTGATGATCCTCCATCGCTGCTGGATTCACCGCCGCTACTCACAAACGCTTCTCCCCTAAGGCTTCGGTCTCGTTTTTCAGCAAACGGAGACCTTTTCTGTTGATCTTCTGTCTCCAAAGGTTCGTCGCCAGTTGGAAATTCTGTCCATTTTTCAATTGTTTTTTGTTCGACGATTTCTTCATCTTCTCCAGTTGCTGTTTTAACGATTTCATGATTTTCAACGTGTGATATTTCGGGTTCTGTTCGTTTTGGTGTTATTTTTCTCGTTGGCTGTTGCTGTTGTTGCTGTTGTGACTCAAACAGTTTTATTCGATCGAAAACGCTCAGCTTTTCGTCTCCGTTTCTCAACGTTTCTGTGGTTGATTTACCATCATATTCTTGGCGTTCGCCAGCTTCAGCAGTTTGACGCGCTTGAATGAAACCTGGAACAAAACAAAATAACATTTTGTGGTTTCAAAGAGTATTTTACTACAATTTATTTTCTTACTGCTTAAGTTGTTGTTCCAGAACAAACGTTTGAACCGACTTTATGTTGCATCACAAGAGTACACCATTAATACTGTCAAACTCAATTTAAATTTTGTTGCAACATTTTACACGAATGTGCGTTGTGGATTTGTCCGACATGATTCTTAAATACGACCAAAATTATAAACTTTAGATATTTTGTAATATTTAACCTATAAATGTTTTCGCAAAATTTGTCTTTACTTCGGTAGAAAAACACCAAAAAACGGACAAAACGCAATGCGCGCTGCGTACATTCTTTCGGTACAAAATAAGTTCAGTTATATGCATATGTCGGATGATGGGTCATGTTATCTGTTTTTGTAATAAATAATTTGCTAATTTGATTCAATATAAGTGTTTTAGATTAGTTTGAATCACTACATTTCTCGCACGACTTAGGATTGCGCTATACTTGTCGTACGGCGCAGTCTAACACCATCCGTCGTCCGTACGGAGCTTTCTGCCGCCGTCCGACACTCGTACGGTGCGGTCCGTTATCGTCCGCCACCTGTACGGTGCCGTTTGTCACCATGCGATATTGTGACGTGAGTTTTTGAATTATTTGCGTACAATACCACACGGCAACGGACAGCGCCGGACGTCATGAAAGGTATAACGCCACCGTTAATTTTTTCGCTCCAAAATTTAAATTTTTAATTTATTACAGTTGCATTTTTCAGATGCATCAATTTCATTGAACCCTTTAACGATGCGAAATTATTGCAAATATATATATTCCCTTTTTGTGGTATGCTTTATTTATTGATGCAAGATACGTAGCCCATTTCCCTGCCTCGTTTAGGAGCTGTTTGTTAAGTTTAATTGTGCTCTTGCTGAGCTGACTTTGGCTTTACTCCCAAAAAGCAAGCAAATTGTAATATCGGGACTTGTTTTTTTATTTTCTAGATTTCAGTTTTCTTCTCGGCACTTTTACGGTTTTTCAAATTCAAAATTAGGATTTTAGGCAAAGTAATAAGGTAATAAATCGTTTATAGCGTGTTCCTAAATCTAGCTCAACCTAAACTTAGATTTAAGCGCAAATATGGGGGCAAGTGTGCAAGAACCTAATTGTCTGTAAATTATTTTCAAATATATTTTGTTTTGTTTAGATTTTTTGGTCAAAAACGAACCAGCAAATGCAATTGAATCGAGCAAATATGTGATTTTGATAATTTGAAAATTTTTCCATAGTTCATATGCCTGTTTATACATCAGTCAATGTCGGAAACGGAAACGGATATAAATTGTAAAAGTTTCAAAGATGTCTGATTTTTGTGCTAACACAACTGAGGTACGCAAATATTTTCCAGCCTTCCTAAACTTTTAAACCAAATAGTGGTCGCACCGAGATTTTTAATGGTTTGAAAGAATGTCGTAGTAATTTTTATTTCATATCGAATTTTTTGCAGCATATCTGTAATGAAAAACTGTGAGATATATACGTGATTTATGACTTTTGAGTAAAAAATAGCAAAAATTCCGGTATTTCTATAACGAAAACGGGCACCGATTTTTACAGGACACAGTTGTCACATCTCGCTACGCTATTGATGGAAAGTCAGTATAACTGAAAACAAATGCGAAATAGTTACTTATTTTTAAGGGGTTGCTTTGCCCACAGATGGACGAAAATCCCTTACAACCAAGCGACCCCAGACTTTTGGCACCGCATGTTTATGTTGTGCTTAATACTATACCATCAATTGCTTATTCAGTTTGGCTTTTTATATTTGGTTGGATTCAATTTCGGATTTGATACGATTTGTGATTAATTATGTCAGTATCAGATTGTCAACCCTGCCCCTGATCTTTACAAATACCGAAGATATAAAAACTTTTATGCTAGGCTCCTGTCATAGGCAAGCATTTTCCTAAAATCCTAAACTATTTAGCCTATAAAGGGTAAATGTAAGGAAAGTGTACAAGAAACCTTTGATTTACGGGCCAATGTTTCTTTTAGGGGCGTAACAGTAGATTAAGCGTATTCCTAAGCCTAAGCCTAAGCCTAAGCAAAAAAATGTAATCTAGAATCAACACACACTGTTTTTTATAGACCCAGCATGAAACCTGGATGCCCCTTAAAGTAACATGGGCCGATATGCCTATACTGGACAAATTTCCTTGGCCAAATTCCTAGTCGCTCAGTGACGCAAAATTTTGCATGAGTTCTGTTTATTATTTCACTTCAATACATATTAATAAATAGACATAAAAACCAAATTACTATGTCTTCTTTAAATATATACACGGAGGGGTGTCGATGTTAGATGCTTCACTAATTTTGGGACTTATGCTTAGTTTGTTTACCCTCTGGATTCTGCATTTTAGGCCAAGTCCAAGACATTCCTGCCACATCTGCTGCACATTTCAAAGTTAATGCAATATAAACTGTTCGGTTTACTGATATCAGCACCGATACTAGGAATCAGGAACACAGAAGACAACCAAAACTACTGTGGGTTGGGGCCGAGGCAACTTTTGCTAACACTGAATTTAAATGAAATGGCCAATCTATAGAACAGTGCCGCGGAACAGTAGTATAAGCAATTTATAAGCCTAAGCCTAAGCAGAAAATTATTCTGAAGGTTAAGTTAACTCTATGACATGCCTTCAGAAAAACGTTCCACCCGTAATTTTTACATGCGCCAATGATATCAATATTTTTTCGTGAAAAATATTTCATCGAAATTCTTTCAAATGATATTTAATATGGTAAACATAAAGGCAGTGCATAAATTACTCAAAAATCAAGCTATTAAACTAAAAAATATATTAATACAATAGTGAGAAAAGCTAATAGTAGAAATATTGAATAACTATGCAAGCATTCTATATGAAGCATAGCTTGCATGAAACATCTAAACGCGATGTAATTGAAGTCGATGCAGGCACCAATACCGGGAAAACAGGATATTCAACCCCAACTTTGTACACATATCTTTATTTAGCATGTAAATCCACTAGCGGATCCACAGGGACGGGGGCATACGCCTCTCCCGTCAGAAATTTTTATTGCTAAAATGGTTAGTTCCCTAACTTACAATTTTTGCTGCCAATGGCATACATATTTACAGCATACAGTAAAAATTGCGTTTCATAACATTTTCCATCCTGTCGCACCGTCAAAAATTTCTGTATCCGCCTCTGTGTCAATCTGATAGTTAAAGTAAACCATTTTTTAAACTGGACTCCATAAGTTTTTAGACCCTGGTCTGATATTCTCTACCATTTACTTGAATTCAAAACAAGACTACATGAGCACCAGGATTAATTTGATATCAACTGAAAACAAAATATTTTCGTCAGCTTTAATCTAATTTGTCTCAACGAAAGATACAGGCAATCATAGGAAATCACCACTGACACACTATTCTACACATTAAACACGATAACATAAAAATATAAATGTGCAGAAATAAATGTAAAAAATAAAACACAAAACCTACAGAAACAAAGTATGTGTGCACTTCAACCATTTCCTATAAACAAAATAACAAATATAAAACGCATCCATAAACACCCAAAGTTAAAATTTTCAGGCTCGCAGTTAATAAATAATGGTCATTTTTGAATTATAATTTCAATATTTGAACGGCATAACTAATTTTTATCGTCAGTCTTTAAAAAATTAATATTTAACAATTTTAATTTGGTTATATTTTAATCTGCGTTCACGTTCAGCGAAAGCACTACAAAGCCTCCGGTTAATTCTGTTCCTTAAACGTTTACAGGTCACAAACTTTAACAAATAATTTTTCATTCCATTGTCTTAAATTTTATGAATCTATCCATATCTTGCAGGATTTATTTTTTCAAAAACTTCTCTAAATGGCTAGAGTGACACAGATTTTTTTCAACTAAAATATACAACATCCATATAGATACCGCTTGGGTACAGAACATAAAAACAGAAAACAAAGACACACACATGAAAGCTTCAGCGATTGCACAAAACGGCCACAAAACAATAATTAAATGCAGGCTTCAAAGCAATCATTCATAGTGCTTTTAAATATATTTATCGTAGCCCAAGCTGTAATTCTAGACTAATTCCGAATTGGACTTGTCCACGGCTGAATTACGACTTGGCCTGCGCTATGAACCCTGTCCCGCATACAGTCCATGTGACACTGTATAAACATTAAAAACAAAATTGCACAGAGTGTAAGTGGTGTAACGCGTATACGCAGTATAAATTCTGCACAAGACATTTAGAACACCCTCGTGTTCGAGTGTCAAGCTCCTATACCTGAGTGGTAATAACTCTATCCACCCCGCGTGTGCGATAACTTGAAAAAATAAAATTCAGGTTAAATTGCACATGAACTCATGCGAGAAAAGCTTAAGTGCAATTTTTGTATTTGCAGCTGTAAGTTTTGTCAATTTTACACGACCAAACTCTATATTTGTCATTATGGAGGCATACAGCGGTGTCAAGTTTTTAAGAATCAGCCAACACACGCTATTTTACTATATTTGGCTTGCGAATAAGGTCTTCAGGCAGTTATATCCAATTATCAAGCTATAAATCGTTAGCAAGGCCCATTTAAAGATCAGGGACGGAACGTTTTTCTGCCGAACACTAATTGTGTCAGATTAAGCTTTAGACTAATTGTTTTGCTTAGACTTAGGCTTAGGGTTAGTTTTAGGTATAAGCTCATTCTTACGCTTATAAAGTTATGCTTGGATTTAGGAATATGCTAATACTACCGTTACGGTCGTAATCTAAATGAGAAATATGTAAATTGTATTAAAAATTGCAGCTGCAAATGTATATTTGCTGCATTGCGTGCAGTTCGACTTTAAGTACTTTCGCCGATCTGGCACTATCAGATGTTTGTAGCCGCCAAACAATAATTAGTAATTTTAGGTTTTGAAACTTTAAAATCAATGATAATTTTCCTAAATTCAGGTATTTTTACTTCACTTTTATGAAACTAAATTATTCAAATATTTATTTGAGGATTTGTTATAAAAACCGATTGCTAACTGATGAAAGGTGCTACACACATTTAAGGGATGCGTTCCACTTGTCGTTTGACGACGTCCTTCCGACATCGTCTGTCTTGTACATCGCCGTTCGCCACCATGCGTCAGTGTTCGTCACTGTACGTACGAGAGTTCGTGTACGATACCGCACAGTAACGGACGGTGACGAACGGTGATGCAGGGCGACGGACGATGCCGGAAGACTCAAAAAGTTCTATAAAGTATTGCGCCACCCTAATTGAACGGTTTTAGGGTCTTTGTCACAGTCTTGCTCGACCGAAACTATGATAACTGGATTCCCGTGACTCGTTGTGAATTCGCGTTTTACGTAAATCCAAAATTCAATTTTTTAAGACTTTTTTGATTTTGACCGAGGTAGTTTTGTTGTCGACTGTTGTTGCTGTTGTTGTTGTTGTTGTTGTTGTTGTTGGTGTTGTTGTTGTTGTTGTTGTTGCGGTTGTTGTTGTTGTTGTTGCGGTTGTTGTTGCTGTTGTTGCGGAGACGGTGATTTTTTCTTTTTACCGTGCGATTTTTTCTTTCCATTTCCTTTCGTTGGTTCTGCTGGCGGCTGAGGCTGATCGGCAACTTTGATTGCAGGCTCAGTTTGCATATGAAGCTGTGGCCGAGGTAACTTCGAGCCGGATCCGGAAGGACTTCCAGATTTGCTAAATTTATCTTTTACCAGAACAGTGCTTGCTTCGTCAATGACAGGGTCAGTAGTTGATTTGGCATCGTAAATGAGAGGGGTCTTGGTCCCAGATGTGCCCATCAGGTCAACGTCTGCCTCCGAAATTAAGGGTCCCAAAGTATCGATAGAATCAGTGTATACTTCTTGGATGTATTCTTTTGGTGCAGGCGACTGTGTTGCACTGTGAGGATAACCACGAGCGGCGTAGTCAAGCGCTTGTTCAGCGAGCTGTGACGCAATAACAACTCCTAAACAACAATTAAGTAAAAATAAAAATAAATTAAAAAAACTACAGAACGACAAAAACACAAACAAACAAAACCCACAAACGAAATCGCAGTCGCCGTGCAATTGTAAACAAATTGTTTTGTGCGATTTGAAAGCAAAAATACTACTGGAAAACACATTGAAGCGTGAATAAAAATAAAAATGTATATATAAACACTAAAAATACTGCTACGGTACGGGATATATGTCATACCTCAAATACCAATTTGTCCCAGTCGGCAAATGGGACGTCCCAAGCGAAAGTTATTCAGCACAGATTAAACAACTACTGGAATGCAAACTAATTTCTATTGGATAAACCCTGTTTAACATTGGAAGGCAAACAGTGATTGGCCAAGTTTGTTACGTATATTAAAATTCCGTATTCAAACAATTGTTCTGATTGGTTGTATGATTTCTTGTCGCTCTTAGCTCGTAACCTTCAAAATCAAAATAAGTTTGCCTTACATCAGTTGTTTGACTGACTGAACAAGTTGCGTTTGAGGCAGTTTCAGTAGCGAACCGGGACAAATAGGTGTCAGCGACACGACATTAATGTATATATAATGTATATGTTGCGTCCTGAACACATGTACGGCTTCGCAATTGTTGCTTGTGGCAACTTAAACAAATGGACGAAGAAACATAACCCATCAACCAAGAATATTCGAACAAAAACATGCTTTGCTTTCACATTTTTCAATCAAATTCAGTTTGCATTCCAGTAGTTGTTTCTGCTGTATTGACCAACAATTGTCCATTTGTTGCGTCCCACAATTAGCAACAGGGGCGAATAGGTGTTCAGGACGCGATATATACATATTTGCAAATGATTAAACAATTTCAATACAAAAAGCTTTGTAACTAAAAGTGCAACTGTGCAACTAATATGTACAATAGTAAAAATATGTGCATAAACATAATATTTACTGCTGATAATTACGTTATTTCAACAAATATACCGCAGATGCTTACCCCCTAAAGTGCCGGAAGGTCTCGAAATTCAGGAACCATATTGTCATGGGTGTGTATGGCTTTAGATTGCTATATATCATTAGTTTTTTGGTTTTAGTAAATGCGACCCATGTTACTTTTAGGGCAGTCCCAGTTTCTGGGGGTCTGTAAAAGAGTAGGCTTACATTCTAGACTATAAATTTTTTTGCTTAGGCTTAGGCTTACACTTAGGAATACGCTTAATTTACTGTTACGGTCCTAAAAGTAACATTGGCCATCAATGCTATAAATTGTTTATACCTTTAATGATTCTGTTAATCTTACCGACATATCGGTCATTACACTAGTTTTCGGAACAGTTTCAATTTATTTTTGTGTTATTTTTCCTCAAAAGACAATAACTTTATTTTGTTATTAAATTTGAAACTTTCTGAGTTTTAATTTATATTTTCAGCTTTTCAGATCTGTCAATATTTGTATCTTATAATATTGTTGAATAGAGTAATCAAATTTAAGATACCGACAGTAAGATATGAATCACAATGTTAGAATTTTAATTAACTTTTTTATACTAAGTAATACCAAGTGTGGATGACACATGCTTCAACAAAACAATTCAACTCGATACTCACTAAAAATATACTTAAAATTGAGTAAAATTGTTGCCGAATTAAAGTGTCTTTTTAGTTACTATGGTGCGGGCGAAGTTTTACTTTAATTTTAAGCAAACGCAAAATTCTTAGTTTTACATTTACTTAATTAATCAGCAAATGACAGCAGTTATTTATATTATTTCAGCAAAGATTTAACTCAATATTTGGGACACTTATACTTAAAATGTTAAGTTAGTGAAATATAACTAATGTATTTTAAGTTGAGTAAAGCTGTCACGTTGCAAAGAAAAGCTAGCGATTTGCTATTTTTGAAGATTTTAATGTTATCCAGCGCTGTCCGGCACCATGCGGCATGACAATTGGCACATGGTACCGTAACGCAAACCAACTTATTACTGACAGTTTTTGCGTTGCAGCATCGACTGTCAACGAAAAAATTGTCATTTTTATTCCTCTTAGTGTTGCGTTATACTTGTCGTACGGCGCCGGCCGTCACCGTCCGTCACTACACGGCATCGTACATGAGTTAGTTGCGTACGATACCGCACGGTGACGGATGGCGCCGTACAGGAGACGTACGAAGACGGACGGCGCCGCTCGGGTGAAGGACAGTGACGGACGGCGCTGGTCGGCTAACGGACGGCGCCGGATGTCAACAAAAGTATGGCGCAATCCTTAAGCATCATTTTTGTGCTGTTGTTATTATTAATGCTAATACTTGTCTTTATTATTTATGTTAATGTTTGCGTTTATGTGTATAAATCAATATTATCCGCAACGATTAATATACACTTACCAGGTGATTCAGTAACACGTTCGAATTCAGCAGAGTCTCCTGAAAAAATAAAATTCAAACTTAAACTAAAAAATTACTATTTTCAAAATAGAGTGTTTTTTGATGTGCGGTGCAGATCGGCACCGGACGACAATTATAGCGGCCACCCATAGGCCGACCTTTTGGCGTGTAATTTCTCTCACCAAGCGGTGTTGAGCTGGCAAAACTTTATATGACAACAGCGTCGACAAAATATTCATTTAATTTGAATTTTAAAAACTTTGACAAACGAGCAAATTTTTTAAAGTTATTTTTAATAATTTTAGCGTTTTGTCTAATTTTAAGTAAATCGCTTATTTCATTACTTACTTACTTATATATAGTCAGCATTATGTATAAGCAGCATTTATTTAAATATTTTCAATAAAAATCCATATTTTGAATGTTTAGTTTAGGTTGTATTTAAAGAAATGCTGCTTATACATAATGCTGACTATTGGTATCGAAAACCCTTGTATGCTCTCCTGAAAAAATTTTATGCCAATAGCAAGGTGAGCTGACTCCGGGCTTGAATAGTAGCATTTGAACCACACTGATTAGTTTAAAGTAATTAAGTATAATTTTCACAAATATTAAACAAAAAACAATATATTTAGGACTTACCTTCAAATTGTTTCTGCTCTTGAAACGTTTCTGTGTATGGTTCACCGTCTTCTAAAAATAAACTATTGAAATTTACAAGTTGCAGTTAATTATACTTTCGCCCATCTAAAGATCAGGGGCGGAGAGTTTTTCTGTGGGACTGCAATAGAATAAGCTTAAGCTTTAGACTAATTTTTTGCTTGGCTTAGGCTTAGGCTTAGACTTAGGCTCAGGCTTAGGCTTAGCAATATGCTTATAATATTGTTCCGTCCTGTTCTTTACATTAGCCTATGCTTTAATAACGCGGGGTCGCAAAACTGAACGAAACCGTTGTGACAGGCAAAATACAATTTCCTAAAAGCAATTTTGAAGTTCATTATTCCCCCATTAATTTTTGAACATTTTCTCTATTCGCTTGACTGACCATAGATGCGTTTAAAAATTTGGGCTTAAACTTGCGCTGGGTACCACATTCGTTTCTACACATAATGTGCCCAGTTGTCGTGATGCGGATCGGATCTGTCGGATAGTCTTTTGCGGATTAATGGGATACGATCCGGTCCGAATATGACACTTCTAATATGTCACAAATTCCCCCCTCCGGCCAAAACACAAAAACATTGATCGGAAAGTTCAAGTGGAACGCATCGGTCTAATCTGTAAAAGGACGTTCCGATCCGGAGCTAAAGCGATTTCATCCATGTATTCGTCGATCGCGGATTGAATCGGTGGCAGTCGATCCGATCCGCATCACTGTCCAGTTGCACACTCTTGTCTAAACTGTGATTATCCGCTCCTGTTACCACTTACCAGTGAGTACAGTCCGAGTAGTTGTCACCACTCGTGTCAGTCGCTTTTCAACGACAACTTTTCCATCGGAATCAACAAATCCTTCTTCTTCGCGTTCGTGTTGTTGTTGTTGTTGCTGTTGTTGTACAGTGTCATCAACTGAAATAAAAACAAAAACATTTCCAGGTACCGTACACAAGGGGGAAAATAGAAAAGATATTCTTTATGCAGAAATTTCTGGAGACATAACAACAAATCTCTTCCCGAAATAAAATTCTGGTTATGCTTAAACATACCTGGTTAAAAAGAAAGACATCCGTACTTAACATTCTGGTTTGTTCAAGAAAACTGGTATAATTATTATAACAAAATAATATGAAAGTCTTCGTGGTAATAGAACTTCATGCCTATCCCAGAGAAATGGGGGCTTTATGGTTAGGTGCCCGTCAGCCATTGGTCTAAATGTAGGTTTAGGCTTTTGGCTACGACTAAACTTTTGTGCAGTACAAATGAGTGCAATTGATTACACGAAATGTTTCAGAATTTTGAGCCGGGCAGGTAAAATTTAATTCTAAACTTCTGGTACTTAATTACACAATTAAATAAGGTTTTTCAATTTAAAACCATTACTCGGCTTCCATACGATTTCGTTTCTAGTTTTAAAATTTAGGCTCACGTAAGGCATAGGCACACGCAAAACGACATTGTGAGTTTAAACCTGAGTGTAAAAACACAGGGTGGGGGGCACATGGGCCCACTATTTTTACTGTTGTACGCTTTAAAAGAATAGACTTTATCTCAAATACCTTTGTGATGTTCCGGAGTTGATTGAACACTTTTCGGCTCTTCTAAAAATAAACAAAATAACATAAAACAATTAAATAACTAACAAAAGCATACTCTACGAGACCATAGCCAAATGAGGGGGGTATGGAGGCTCATCCCGTACTGGAAACGTTTGACCTCTCAAAAAATTTCAACCTTGCTCGTAAGTCATTAAAAATCCTTCTATGATTCTCGTCAAAAATATTTAAATTTCCAATCCAGCAAGGTGAACTGGCTACAAGTCTGATACATTAATATATCATGTTAAGTAACGTACATCATTTAGAAGAATCATTACATTGTGTAGCTTATGCGTTCACTAAGTATACTTTTTGACTATTTTAGTTCCGTCTGGCGCCATACGGCAACGCACGTCAATTACCGCATGGCACCGCGGAACAATTTATAACCAGAATTGTTTGGATTTGCGGTGATAAGCGGCGATGGCCGATATCCTACGGCCTCACACGACAAATATAACGCCATCGTTAATTGATTATGCTCTAAATTGTGTGTTGCACCTATCACCAGTCGCTGTATTGAATCGAGTATCATGGTATATTACCGAAGTCTATCAAATTAAAAACAATTTCACGGGCATTGCGGATCAAACAGCGGGTTTTAATCTGAACCTGGTAAGAAATGCACTTACGTATCTAAACATTGCTATGATTTCCCTCAGTTAAGCCCTATTCACATGTGCAAGGTTTTGCTGCATAAAGTTGTAGCTGCAAATTGCCACGCTGAACTTGCATTTTTTCATCAGCCAGTGAGAAAGCGGCTGCAATAAATTCGGCAAACTTGCATGAATATTTACACAGGCAAACTTGCATGAATATTTACACATGTGAACTAAGTTTCTAGCTGTGATTTTTAAAGGATTATTTGCAGCTGCAAGTTTTTCGAACGGTATTTTGGACAAAAATTGAAAATACAAATTGCAGCTGCAAGTTCTCGCAGCAAAAACTTGCAGGTGTGAATTGGGCTTTACGGGACACAATTAGTCAACCCTATTCCCTTCCTGTATGGACCCTTGTAATTTGATAAAATCGAATCGCGCAAGTTTTTTCACTAACTTCTTACCAATGTTTGGCTTTCAAAATTAAAAGTTTTTTGCATATTTCTCTCGTTTTTGTTATTATTATTATCATCATCATTATTATTATTATTATCATTATTATTATTATTATTATTATTATTATTATTATTATTATTATTATCATTATCATTATTATTTTTATCATTATTATTATTATTATTATTATTATTATTAATTATTATTATTATTATTATTATTATTATCATTATTATTATTGTTATTATTATTATTATTATCATTATCATTATTATTTTTATCATTATTATTATTATTATTATTATTATCATTATCATTATTATTTTTATCATTATTATTATTATTATTATTATTATTATTATTATTAATTATTATTATTATTATTATTATTATTATCATTATTATTATTGTTATTATTATTATTATTATTATCATTATCATTATTATTTTTATCATTATTATTATTATTATTATTATTATTATTATTTTTATTTATTTATTATTATTATTATTATTCATCTTACTTAGAGTAACACTTTTCACTGGTTTAGGCAACCCAGACCCTGCTGATTTCAAAGCGCCTTTTGTTCTCGCTGGAGGAACAGGGCTTGATTTTGAGAGCAATTTTGGAATTCCGCTAGCGTCTCTACTACAGCCCGAAACATGGGCTGTTGAAATAATTGTAGTAGAAGTAGCAGTAGCAGTAGTAGTAGTAGTAGTTTCGGCATTTTGTTCTTGATCTCGGCAAAGCTTGTTGCTTGGTATCAATATTTTTTTATCACTTATACTTTCAAGGTCGAGTTCACCCTTGATTTGATCTGTTGTTGAGCTTATATTAATATCGTATTCTAGCTTATCCTGCATTTGTTCGATGTGATCACGATTATCGTCTGGTTTCTGCATCAAGTATCGATAGAACAACGCCGATTCTTCGTCGCTTGCTAACGGAGCCACGTTCTGCTTTGAGAAGGGTGCCCGGGTGGCACGAGGAATTGCCGTGGGCAGTTGACGGATTTGCCCTACTCGCAAGCAAGGTTGCTCAACATATGACGTCATTTTATCAATTGCATGATTTCCTAACACTCCATGCACGTCAACAATGACGTCAGTGAATTGCTCTGGCCGGATCAAATGAGCACTTGTATCGGCGAAGGCTTCCGGAAGCGAGGTCACCTCTCGTGCTGGTTCCTGGTCTACAGTTGGAAACGGACGGGTACCTGGTAGTTCAAACATTCCGTCACCTCCTGTTTCAGAGCCAAGGTCAAGGTCTTGCTCAAGCGCTTCCCGATCTACACCAGGGTCACAGGAGGTCTCCCAGTCAACCGAAGGTTGTTTTGACGAGCGGAGACTTGTGATTTCTGTCGAAGCCTGTGAAAGTTGTTTGTGGAATTTTTTAGCAAATCGTTGTCTTGGTTCCGAAATTAAGCTTAGTCGGCCCTCAAAAGTATCCACTGTAGTTAACGGCAGGGTTTCAGTGTCGAATTGGGCCTGTGGGACAGCTGGGCGTTTTACTGAGATAGTGGGCGAACGTGTAGCTGGCGTACTGATAGGAATAGATGATTTCGATAAATGTTTAGCCGGAGAACTGGCTGAAAATTTTAAATATAAAACCAAAATAAAACAAACAATGATCTAAATTTCAAAAATAAAACAATATATAATTGACGAACCTTAGTGAACACTAAGATATCCTATACGACTCAACATAAAAGTGATTGAACCCAAAAACCAACTGGTTCAAAACGGAAAGTTTTAAAATAAAACAAAAATATAACAAAAACTAATAATAAATAATAAAAACAAACCTAAAAAAATCATTACAAATACAACAAAAAATTAACTAAAATATAAATACTGCTCAAGAGTCAATTGCTAAAATACCCAATTGGATTTCATGATTTCGGACTCCGATCAGACTTTGAGACATTTCTGATGCAGCCGTTGGTCCCGTAGGAATATGACTAATTTTGTTGCCAGAATCTTGGGACTCAGCGGTAGTAATTGCAGTACCAGAAGTTGGCTCAACCATATACGAAACCGTTTCAAGTTCGTGAATTTTCTGTCGAGTTTCACTTGTCGCATTGTTGCCGTTATGAAATTCTGAGGAAAATGTTTGAAAAATCATTACACTGACAGGAAATTTAAAATTGCAAACAAAATCTACGAGATGCCATACTTTTTGACTATTTTAATACAAATACGCCGCTGTCCGGCACTGTGAAGTCTCGCACGTCAAATGCCGCACAGCGTCGTATAACAATTTGTAAACGAAATTTTTTGAGTTGTGTCGCCGTTCAGCTTCGAGCGACGCCGCGCGGTAAGAAGAGCTTTATTAAAGCTTCACCAGAATAACTTTGGGGTGCCCGAGTTTGGGGAGAG
The DNA here is from genome assembly GCA_030248215.1 of Enoplolaimus lenunculus. NCBI lineage: Eukaryota > Metazoa > Nematoda > Enoplea > Enoplida > Thoracostomopsidae > Enoplolaimus > Enoplolaimus lenunculus. The sequence continues at coordinate 788 of JASANG010004045.1, read as the reverse complement.
GCGTCTTTTAAATCCGTACGCGGCGATGGCCCTCATCAGCGTCGCCGGCCTCTCAGGTCAGTGACCCTTTTAACTCTTCAAGATACACAGCAGGTTTTGTAAGAAATGTTTCTAACCAAAAAATAAACATTCAAAAATAAACATTTAAAGATAAAACAAACAAATAAACAAACAAACAAATAAAAACTAAAAACGTAAACAAAAAAGAGATAAACCAACCATGAGTTGCTTTATTTTTGATCACAAGTTCGACCACTACAGCTTGCGGAAAATACGGCGGACTTGGCTGAAATGCGGCCGTTGTTGCATCAGGACTCAGCCCCTCCTTAGCGTCTTGTAGCTTGGACACCTCCCGAGACGTGGGTGATTCTTGTTGATTGGATTCTTTAGACGATACCGGACTAAGCGTAGTTCCAAGATAGGTCCATCCAGACCGGTATGGAACCCCGCCGTCAGTACCCATTCGAGTATCTACAGTAAGATCCGGTACACGCTCAGTATCCGCTACCGGTATATAAGGACCATTGGCTTGGCGTTCTTGACCAGTTGACCCATGGTCAATTTTAACTTTGTGACTGTCTGTTTAAAAGAAATACAAAAAATATAAAAACAAACAAATCGCAAACAAATAAAAATGTTCTTTAATAGCAAATGATGTAATTTTAAGCGTTAAAATAATTTTACGTTAAAATTTATATTTTGAACAAAAAGTCGGACTGCCGTTAAAATAGTTTAAAATTAAAAAGTAAGGGTTGCTCTATACTCGTCGCGCAACGCCGGACGCCGCC